>CM060121.1:35007978-35070478 GCA_030522415.1 Channallabes apus
TTCATCTAACAATCTTTATTGTTTAATGATTCGTTTATCACTTGATAAGAGTAATTTTGGTGATAAGGTAGGATTCCCCCCACCCCCCCCTTGAACAAAATTAAAAAAGAGAGAGAAAGACTGACTGAGAAAACACTAACAAAAAAGCAAAGAAAAAATGACTAAAAGAAAAAAAAAAACTAGCAAAATAAGACAAAAAGTGCACAAATGAACAAACAAAAATGAAAAAAGAACAAAAACAAGAAAAACGATGAGTTTACTCTCAAAACTTACAAAGAAATAAATGTACCACCCCCTGCCGGTTAGTGATAGTGATGTTAATAACACAGAGCTTGGCGAGTGAGAATAAACGCGTCTTGCGTTTAAGTTTTTAATCAAATCATCTCTATTTTTCATTTACTTGTATCAATTAAATTTTTTGCTAAACATGCAATTTTTTTTTACAAAAAAAAAAATTCAAATACTGTCAGTGACACACTCCATTCACCTTTCATTAAAGGTTTAATAATTTATTTCAGAGCTCCTCACATTCCTCCAGCTCCTCCTCTCCACCTCGCACACGTTCCTGCAGAATAAACATGTACTGTAAAACAAAAACCCAGCTAACGTTTCAGACTGAACATCAACTACAGCCGCTGCACTTTTCTACACCGGTGGAAGAAATTTGGAACTTCTTTCTCCACCCATCCTTTGTCAGGACTTTTACAGGTTCTAGATGTTATGTTTTTAAAGATGTTGATCTGACTTTTGGTTTACATATTGCCAGTAAAGATCTAGTAACACATGATTTATTTGAGACACATGGTTCCTCTGCAGTTCCTCAGTCACTGACAGCTTAATTTATTACAAAGTTTATTGTCCACGGATTCTTCTGTCCTGAAGTCCAACTTGTGAGACACGGAATGTGCCGTGCAGCGAAAAAGCGCCAGTCACGGCCACGAGTCTGAGAACCTGCTGAGTCTGAGATGAGCTGATGGTGTCGAAGCACGGTCGGATGAACAGTCCGATTTCTCCACATCCTTGTCTTTGGACAGACACGTGAGGGACCGCAACTCAAAAACAAATGTGTAATAATAATAAAGTCATCAAGGTTCAAACATGCACTTGTCTACCTCTGATCACAGAATGGGAGGAGCCTGTGATTATTTCTGCTGGAAATTTTAACATTCTTCATTCAGAGGGAGAGACGAAGCACATCCATGTAGTGTCTTAAATTATGACAACCCTGAAAGAGTACAAAAAAAAAAGTGTTCTTCGTTTCTCCCTCATCTTTTATCCCGCATTTAGAAAAGACACACAGGAAAGGGGCGTGGTATGGTGTGGAGGCGGAGTTCATGACTTTACATAAACGCCGTGTAGCATGGCGGAGGAGAAGCGCAAAATCTCACCAAGAGTCAGTCAGAACAAAGTCGCCACGTCCAATCACGTGGAGCCGTGCAGGGAGGCGGAGTCTCGCTCTTCCTTGTCCTCGTCGTCCATTTTGCGTCCGTGCTTCCTGAAATACTTGTACCTCTGCACGTAGAGCTTGACCAGGTTACTCACCTTTACTGGGTTGATCTCACCTGTCCTGCTGTGACAGATCTGAAACACACAAAATGCATCCTCAGAGCAAATGTTTGTGCACCCTCAAAGCTCATTCCATAGAGCTTACGACAATGAAAAGTAAAAGAATAAAACACACAACTGTGTGTGCACACGTGCGTGTGTGTGTGTGTGTGTGTGTCTGTGCGAGAGCGAGTTACAGTAAAACTATAAGCTGAACCTGTTTAACCATTTATTATCACTGGCGCATCCACTGTGAACAAGCTGTAACAACCACACACAAGCACATTAATTATATACAAACTCCACACTGTTGTGGTATTAGTTTCCTTTATACAACAAAATAATACGCATTCCATTTCATGCTCGGATATTTGTATCTATGAAAAATAACCAGAAAGGCAGTTTACATGTTGGACCTAATAAAATATCTATCAATATAACTCATGTTCTGTAATACTCACGACTTCTGAAATTCTCACTATTTATAAGAGTTAATAACCCACGTGATGTAAGGAGTCTAAGTGAAATTAAAATGTTGGCTGTGTGAGTCACTGCATGGTTCCACCTGTGCATTACAGAACACCTGGATTACATTTGCCCGATATTATACACTAACAAAGCTTGGGAGAGAGAGAGAGAGAGGCGGAAACCCGATCCCAGTCTTACACATCGGACGCTTTGTGAGAATAACCACAGGTGTTTACTTTAGCCTTTCACCTGTTTCTGCAGCGGACACACCAAGGGCAGGGTTGGCTAAGCTCTATGAAACAGTTTTATGGAGAGAAGTATTTACCTTGTGCACGGCCTTCCTCAAGATGTCCTTATACTCTTCTTTATTGATGTCTTTGCGCTGGTAGTACGGCTTGATGGCCAATTTCACTTCCTCTACTGCCCTCTCCTGGGTGTGAAGTTTCTTTAAATACTGACAGGAAGAGATTCAGAGTAATTACACTTCTTTTTAAAAAATACAATGTCATCATATTAACGGCATTAGAACATGTTAATAATGAAAATAATAATGTATTATTACTATGACTATCATCACTACCTTGTCAGGGTCTTTACTGTCTCCATCCCATCCTGTCTCACTGGCCCCCCCTGCTGCCCCAGGCAGCCCAGTGGGCAGCGGAGGAGGTGGAGTCTGAGCACATCCGCCTCCCAATGAAAGCCCAGGGTGTAGATGCGAAGGGGGGGTTTTGGTGCAACCGACTAACGGGAGGGAGCCATGGAGAATGAACTGGGCAGGAGTCGGACCCAGGGGTGGGGCGTGTGATGGAGGAGGAGGAGGAGGAGGAGGAACTTGTGAGGCAGAGGAGGATGATGTAGAATGAGACTGTGACTGGTTTTGGTTCGCCTGAGAGAGAATCTATTGTATGTATAAAATGAGACGTGGATAATAAGCCAACGATGGAGAAATACAGTACATCATTTATATGAATAAATTAAGGAGTAAAACTTCAGGGGAGAGTAGGGAGAAACACGCTCACCTGGCTCGTGGCCTGGATGAACTCCTGCGCTTTGGCTCGACTGGCAATGTTGGCTTCCTCCATCTTAAAAAGGAGAGCAGTCACTGGAAGCGGACAGAGATTAAGAGTTAGGCTTTCATATAGAATGGACATGTCTCATTATTCTGCATCGTATCAAATTCTGCACTCTGGCCTCAGCATCTGAACCAGCTGAGGTATCTAAAGATAATACATTTATTTTACTGTACTTATCTAATACTCTGCATTCAAACCTAAGATAAGTGGCTATCTTCCAACATATACTATAATTTGATGTCTAGTGCTTTTGAGCTCCCAACCAATCCTGTGGCAGGTTGTAGGGCAAGTGATGAAAACCAACATGGATGCAAATGTGCCAGAAGCTTGTCTTGTCTATGGACAGACATGTTAATATAAGAATATATTATGTTTCCTCCCGACCATTACACACAAACTTCCCTGTTGAGTGTCCCATTCCAAACATATTTCCCTGTGCTTACCATTATAATGCGAACCACTCGTCTCTTCTGTGAAGCCTTTCTATGCGTGTTGGTGATTTGAATTCATTTAAACACACTTTACAGTAGCATTAGTGACCACAGGCGCTGATGTTAGAATGTTCAGGCTCTAGTACAAAAGTTGATGGTTCAGGGTTAGGGTCCAATCAGGGCTCTATGCAGGACAATCAAGTTCTTCCACTCCAACACATGTTTAACACACCATGCCTTCATGGAGCTGGCTTTGTATTTCTCTTTATGTTGAACAAGGATTTGGTTAGTTTCAATTTATAGCTGTGCGTTTATAACTTTGAGTCAATGGTTTGGGGAAGAAACACTTATGGGTGTGATGGTCAGGCGTGCACATACTTTTGGCCTTTGTGTGTATAAGTACACTATTTGTGCACATTCAGCAGTATGTATTATGATGAGGGAAAGAAAGAGTCCTTTTTTTTGGTACAGAGTCATTCCTGGTGATTCCCATCCCTACTACTTAGTCAGTTGATCTTGAACAGAGAGGAATGCTGTAGTGGTTATGGTGCTATTTCCTACTCTCCAAAGATTCCTTATGCCCAAAACACCAGATATATTTCATGAGCTAATTACCTACTACATTTTTGAATTAGGTAAAGAGCGGACACAGTCTAGGACAGCGGACTGAGAAACATCCTTCCTCTGGTACACATGATCCATATACTGAGTGTTGGAGAAGACAGAAAGCTAAAAATATAAGAACACTACAATATGCATACAAACTTTAAAGGAGTATAAAACTCACGTGCTAGTACGCCTCCAGCAGTGCAGTCTACGCCTGTCTGGAGACTCCAGGGCAAAGGGGGCACAGCAGAGGGTGAGGGTGGAGGGGGCGGAGGTTTACTGACTGTTGATGAAGAAACAGAGGCTGAAGAGGATGAGGAAGGCTCTGCAACCAGAGGAGGAATGGAATGAGCAAGAGAACTTGCAGCCAATGCTGATGAAGTGGAGCAGGGTGGTGATGTCTTCTGGTCATCCAATGGGAGGAGCTTGGCGACAGATATTCCATCACCTCGTGAGGGTGGTGGGCTAGGAGGAGACTTTGCAGGCACAAGTAGAGTGGACTGGGACTGAGCAGGGCACTCCTCTGAAAGGAAAGAAGGTTCAGGGGTCTTGCAGCTGCTGTCTACAGTCTGGGAGTCTGGAGAAGATTCTCTAGTGTCTCGAGAGGGTGGTAAAGATAGCGGTGGAGTGTGAGGGGGTGAAGAGGATGGGGGAAGAACACTGGTAGATGAGGAGGAGGAGGAGGAGGAGGAGGATGATGAAGGTGTGGGTCCAGGATGTGTGGAAGGTGGACTTGACGGTTTAGAACTGATTCCACCCAAAGGCTGAATATCTGAAGCTCCAGTCCAACCAGATCCTAAAACGCTGCCGTTGGCACCTTTGGCACTGGGACCTTCAGCTGATAAACCCTTCTCCCGGGCCTTTTTTCCTGGCCTTCGTCTGCGTTTTGCTGCTGAGGATGATGTGGGCGAGGACGCAGATGATGATGTGGAGGTGGTGGAGCTCGGCTTGGCTTTCTTCGACTTGAGTCCTGTCGGGTTTGTTGAGGACATTGATGAGAGAGTATTCCGTTGCTTGCCAGTCTTGTTCAAATCTTTGGCTCTGCCAGGCAATGAAAGAGGTTCTGAGCAGGGCTTCAGGAACGGAGATCGGCTTTCGTTGTCCCGTCGGAAAACCACAGCTATAGACCCTCCCACCACTGAGGGTCCTGTTGTTCCACTGGGTCCTAGGAGATCAATACCTAGTTTAGCAGAGTTTCCTGTGGTGCTGCTTACTCCCTCCCGGACTAGCACTGAGACTTTAGACTGTAGTTTACCCTTCCTGCTTCCTCCGCCAAGCTTCTTGGATCTTCCTGAACGACCTGATTCCTTCTTGCTTGGTTTATCTTTTCCAGTCTTGCGTACTCTTTTGGTAGATGATGATGAAGCAGTAAGAGGAAAAGTGGTAGTGTTGCTAGAAGATGCAGAAAGAGGTGAAGATAGTGAGGGCAAAAGGCTTTTACTTTTACTTGCTTTGGGTCTGTGAGAGGAGGAGGAAGCAGATGACTCAGACTGGCCCAGTTTTTTGCTCCTGGATCTGGATTTCTTCTTCTGATGGTGCCGGGTACTTTTGGGAGTGATGGATTTAAGTTTGGGGCTTGGCAGAGGAGGCTCAGTGGGAGGAGGGAGCAGAGGAGAGTCATCAAGTGAAGGGTAATCAGAGTCCAGTGCCTCTCCATCCAAAGAAAGCATGTCTGGCTCAGGGTTATCCGACAGCCGGTCTGAGATACGGTCCGATTCATAGTCATGGTATCTAAGAGGACTTGGAGAGGTTGGACGAGATCTGCTCCTGCGCTGCTGCTGCTCCTCCTCCTCCTCCTCCTCAGACCGCCTCCTCCGCTTCCTCTTCCGCTTGTGGGGTTTATCTGAGCCTTGTGTAGGACTCCGGGCCCGATCCTGGGTGTGGGATGGAGAGGTAGGGATCAATGTAGTGGTGGGTGTAGTGGTAACAGTGATGGTACGTTTGATTGCAAAAAGATCCGAGCTGTTCAAGTCCTGAATAGACGGAGGTACAACAGGCCGACCATCCCGTCTCCTATCTTGCTCCCTTTCCCGCCCTCTCTCTTTCTCCCTGTCTCGTCTATCCCCGCTTTCTCTTCTTCTTTTTGCATCCCCTCTTTCTCGGCTACCTGATCTTCTGCTTCCTTCTTCCCGATCTCTCTTCCTTTCTTCTCTCATTCTGGAGTCTTTTTCTCTCTCTCTTTCCCGGGTATCTCTCCTCTTTTCTAGGTATCGATCCCTTTCCCGGTCTCTGTCCCGATCTCGGTCACGGTCCCTCCCTCTGTGGTGGCCTTCCGAGGGGCTGGACCAGGACCTGTGGCTGTGTGCGTGCCGAGAGGTATTATGAGAATGTGACGCCGGCTCAGGTGTGTTGTGATGCGTGCTCTTCCTTGTCCGACTATAACTTCTGCTGCTCCTTCTCCTATCCTTTTCTTTCCCTTCTCTTCTGCTCCGTCTTTCATGATCTCTCTCTGTGTTCTCTCCACTTGCTCTTTCCAACTGCTCCTTTTCCTCTTTTCTCTTCTTTCGCTTCTCCTTTTCCTGGCCTTTCAACTTGCGCCGGTCCCTCTCCTTGGAGCTTTTGGAAGACCTGCGACTCCTTACCTTCTCCGTGGTCTGAGGTTGGGATGCAGGTGGAGAGGGGGATGGTATAGGAAGGACTGATGAAGGAGGCGGCGATACGGATGCTGAAGAAGGACAAGACCGGAATCTCTGTTTTCGCCTGTTGGTGAGTTTCCTTCTCAGGTCCCCCATGCCAATAGGGGGCGCTGGTTGGTGGTCCCATTCACCCTCTGCTCGAACCGATACGAATCCTTCGCCATCCAGAACTCGCAAGATCCTCTCAGTTTTGAGACCTCCCCCTGGCAAGAACGAAGGACTCCCCGGGGACGAAAGCAGCACTTCCCTTCTTATCTCGATCTCTCTTTCCCTTCTGCTCTCAGCAACACCCACAATCTCTCCTTCTTCTATTTCCGAGCGCTCTGAATCATTATCTTCTCTTCTGTCCTTTCCTCGCCTTCTCGTGTGTTTGATCTTGTTTGTCAGTGTGGGCATGTGCTCAGACACCAACACTTGATCTTCCACCTCTGTCGAATCCGGAGGCGGACCCTCAGCTCCGAGGGCTGTGTCTAGCTCCACCTCTTTAGCATCTTTTACATCACATGGTATTTGCATGCTTTTGATCGAACTTTCTTCATCTCCAACTTGCTCCCCATCCATCTCTTTCTCTGACACTGGTGAGCCGGTGGGTTCAAAGGGGTCGTATTTATCTCCTTCGTCTTGGGTCTCTATGCCTGGTACACCCTCGCCCTCTGTGGGTTGGAAGGGGTCATATATTTCTGTGTCCATGCCCTCCATCTGCCCATCATCATAAAGGGGGGTGGATGAAGAAAGCCGATGTAAGGAAGTCGAAGGAGGTGCAGAGAGCAACGACAGAGTCAGAGTTGAAGAGGTCGAGGACACGCCATCCCCTCCTGCTTTTCCAGCCCGACTGTTCCCAGCACGACTGTCGTCCTCATCCTCGCGATATCCCATTCCTGTTCTTCCAGGAGAAGTTGAGCATGGGGAGGAGGGTGAAGATGGAGGAGATGAAGGTGATGACGGAGATGTGGAGGGAGAAGAAGGAAGAGGGCTTTTAGCAGTCTCAGCTGCCCTCTGAGAGGTGCAGAGAGGAAATGGCCTGGGCATCTGTGCCACTGTTCGATGGAGCGGTGTATAAACCACGTCCCTACCCTAAGGGATGCAGAAAGGAGCTCTTCTTCAGACAGTTAGCCTAAGAGACAAACACATGAACCTGTAAATCACTCCAGCAAACAATATTACAGGAGATACTGTATGTGAATAAAATGACTAACGTATTTACCTCTCCTTCTTTCTGCAGGAAAGCCTCGGTTACTCTCACCTCTGATGTAGGCTTCACATCAAAGAGACTGGAAAAGAACAAGTTTGGAAGTCAGTTACTGTGTTAAATTTTATTATAATCTAAACTGATCACAGTAACAGGAAAAGAAGGGGAAGTGACTGCTAATAGCTGCTATTAAGTGTGAAATGATTTCACATTAAAATATTAACATGCATGGATAAAGTATGACAAGTCATTCTTTATTTGTTGTGGAATAAAAGAAATTAAGCACCTAGCGATCTTAGTTAAATAATGAACTTCAGAGTGGTAACAGTGTCTCCATTGTGGAGAAGAGCATCTGAGAAAGGACGATGTCAGGACGCCTGTTTCTCGAGTATCAAAGGAATGCTAGAATGTTTTCTCTAAAAGCATTTTCACATTAGGGCCCTGGGATCGTTTCCCGAGAACACTTGACCCTAATGTCTGGTTAATTTTGATCAGTGAGTACACAATTTTTCCGTTCTTGGGGACTGTGCCAGAATCCGCCTGAATTGATCTGATTGCATATTTCAATATGGAGTGCAGTTTGTTATTGGAGGCTCAGGTAGACTGTAAGAAATTCCAGTTCTGAAATATCGAGTGAGTTGTGAGTCCCCCGAGAACAGCTGTCTGCATCAGCCGAGGCCAGGACCATCTTCGTGGAAAAAGTGGAACTGTCCCCAGTCACCACACGCATCCCAAGCAGACCACACAGGGCTTCCATGTGACGAAATCACCAACCACAAGCGGGACACCAGGAAGAGTCAGACAGGTCCAGAGGACAGAAGGGGTCTGGATCACTAGTAGCTCAGGAGCGACATGTATATAGCTCGACAGAGAGAGAGAGAAAGAGTGGTAAAGGGAGAGAATGTTCTTGTTCTCTTTTTCTCTTGCGTTTAAGGGTGGCTCAAAAATGCCACCTGCTGTATCGGAGAGTGTAAATATACAAGTTTACCCGAGTATGGTGATTATAATGTACACAGTGACCAGCGGGGGAGGGGATGGCAGAGCAAAAGGTCCTGAGCATGATACAAATCAATCACGCCTAATGTGAAATCGCCTTTAGTTCTCTTACTCTTTTGTCAGCCAAACTAAATCCTGTGATGAATTGTATAGCTCTCTCCTGAGACACTGACTACGTTCTCCAAAATGAAGACTTCACAACCTCAACACTCACCGATCAGTGGGCCGGAGATGAGAGCACAGCTTAGACATAAGGAACGTAGTGTTGAATAATCAGCAGCCTGCTGTACAATCACCACACACACACACACACACACACACACACACACACACACACACACACACAGAGGTCAACTTTATCTCCATTGATCCAGGGACAGCTGGTGTAAATGAAGTGAACGTCAACAGATTATGTTTTGTCCATTCTACATTACCGGCCAATTAGACCTATTGTCCTTTTATCAGCCGTAAACTCCTCCTCATCTTCTTACACTCCATCTGAGCTGGGTCGCTCCCAAGACTGAATTGTACAACAAGACGTTAGTTAAGACTGTACTATACCATTTTAGTTTTCAACAAAACTCCATAACTAAAAAAAAGTGAATAAAGTCAGAAAGTGAAAATATGCTATTATAAACTATTACAACTCTGAAGTAAAAATACAAAAGATGCAGATTATACATGGTTTTCTTTATTTATTGAGTCAAAATAAACAAAAATATCAAACACAAAACTAAAAAGTTAAACCTGCAATGCTTTTTTTTTAAATTATACAAAACTGTGTAAACCTGCCAATAAACTGCCCAGATAACACAGGTACGTCGCGGAGACATCTGATAAAGATCGTATCATCTGGTAAACATTGTGTTCTTTTTTTTTTATAGTCGTATATTGATCGTCTTTTTGAGATGATGATACAACGTCTTTACATCTATACGACATCTGTACGACGTATCTTTATCAGCCGAAATTTGCTGGTATGTGGACGGGAAGCTGCAGCATGAGCTATGACTTGAATGATTTAATGCCAAATGCCAAATGCCTGAAATTTATGGGGAAATACGTGAATTATTTTTATTATTATTTAGTGGCGGAAACAGGCTTCCATATGTTTATTCAGAAGAACTACATGAAGAAAAAATATCTGATGTTAATTAAGTGTAATTGGGAAAAGACTGGTTTATATTTATTACACTATTGTAATTTTTCTTTTAGCTTATGGCTCCAGCTATGAGGAATCCAATCATTCAGTCTCCGACAGAATCGGAAGCTGAAAAATTCATCAAAGATTTCCTTATGGCCCCAGCGGGGATATAATTTTTTATTATTTGTTATGCATGTACACACTAAAATATGCTGGGTTGCACCAAAGTTCACAGGTGTATTCAGCGGCTGTTAGTCAGCTTCGGGTCTCTTGAGCTCCCACACCGCTGGTGATGGTTCATCTTCCTCGGGCATTTAAGGGAAAATGACGTTAAATACAAGGTCTGTATACAAATGTTCACTCACCTAAGTCACATATGACTGAAAAAGTATTACTATATGTAACATTTATTACTATAACCATGTTAAGGTTACACACAAACTTTCAGGCTGGTCTGAGGTACTGTATGATAATTTAGCTGAGAATAGCTGCTAGCCAAAGAACCCCACCTGTGTATGAAAGAAACGGCTAAGATGTCTGAGCTTTTTAGCTTTCTCTGTAGTATGTTTGCAGGGTGTATGAAGATGGTGAAGTGATGGATGAACGCTAAACTCTTAACTGTAGTGCTAGCATGACGCAGACATTTAGTTAGGTCGCTAGCGTTAGCAACCACATATCTTTATAAATAGAAACGAACTACTGAAAATAAATGTCACCTGCTGTTTAGCGATGTTTAGTCACATTATTTTGGTTTAAGCTATTTGTTGTATTTTTAATCACACTTAAAATACAAACGGTTATATGCGCGTTCTTAATCTGCGGTTCGGTTCTGGTTTTGGTCTGTTCTCATGAGTTGTGAAGCGAGAGGAACGAAGTATAAATATTGTTCATTTGCTAAATTAAGTATCATGAATTTTAATTGAATATCTATCTCTGTACTTTTTCACAGCAGTTTGTGACTGAAAAGTGTGTCTGCATCTGACTTCAAGAGTTTCCTGACCAACCAACTAAGGGTCATATTTAAAAGTCATAAAGAAGTACAATACGTTTCTGTTGATGTTTAATTTTTTTTTCTATGATTAATATTTATTTGTGGTGTTTTATGTTTTGTACATCTTTTCAAATTGAGACCTCATTTGTAAGTTGCTGCTGTTGTAAAACATTAAATATAAAATAAAAATCTCCGTTTTATCCCGTTTGTCTGCTTCCTTCCTTCACAGAATTCTGTTGACCATGGTTAAGTATAATTAACCGAGGGTATTTCATTAAAATAATGGGAGGGGGGTGTTTTAATAAAAACAACGTCTATCCGACATGAATCAGACATTTGGCAGATGTATGAACATCTGATTAGCATCGTCTAAAGAGCAGATCAGGGACGTTTTAATTAATTTACGTCTTAAATACGTAGGCTAAGCGTCGTTCACGGACGTCTCGGCGACATCTGCCAGATGAAAAAGATGGCGTCGCATAGACGTCTCCGCGACATGCGTTATATCTGGGTGAAATGAAAGTAAAACTAAAAACATGTACAGTAATGTGTTATATATTCCTTTTTTTCGTAAAACAGAAAAAAGTTAGAAAAAAAAAGTATCGTTCAGGAGCTGGTATCGAAGTCAAAGTACCGATGTTGACGATTCTCACACGATTATCAGTCTTACAATCACCTCACTCTCTCTGTAATCTCTCCATCATCTCATCTCCTTCTCATCACTCATCCCTGAGGAACACTCCATCCCCCTGTAGGATCTCCAGCTCCTGTCCCTGAATCACAGCTCCTCCTCTCTCTGACCTGCAGTGTGTGTGTGTACAAGCATCACCGCTCTGTTCATGTACACTTTAAATAAAAGTCATGCTGTAATAAATCTAAAGCTTAAACACAGATTGATGACGCGGTGATGCCGGACTGTCCGCTCGCGAGCTCACTTTACCTCAGCTTTAGCCGATTAGCATCACAGCACTCCTAGCTAGCCCTCACTCCGCCAGCGTCTCCCCTGAGAACCGCGTTAACCTCAGCACTGCGCTCCACCTCACCATACAATACTAAAAATCAGACTGATCTCTCCACAGCTAGCCGAGTTAGCACCCGAGTCCTGTCTCCAGTGACTGACGAGGCTCCAGTTAGCCCGGTAGCTGGCAGGCTAGCTCAGAGTCAAGCGGAGGAGAAATGCGTTACCTTCCCCGGTGAGCTCAGCACGCGCTTCCACACAGCCGCGGCGTCTTTAAATCGTTTAAAACTTATTTCAGTAAGCCCTGAAACGCAGGGTTAAAACCCGAAACATGTTTCCTATTAAGAACACAATACGAGGCCCATCCCATCCTAATCCGCCATTTTACTCCCCTCACTGTGGGGTAAAAATCGCAAGGAATGATGGGAACTTGAGTTTCCTTTTCCCCCTGTTTTCGCGTTTTCCGCATCGCTTTTACTCGCGCATAGCGTTTTAATGTTGATTGGGATCTTTATTCCCCCCTAGAGGACAAGATGCACACTGCAGCCTACCCTGAACATTCTGTGGTAGTGATGGAGTTTAACCCAAATATCTAAGAAACAGATGGGTCTTTAGTCGTCACTTAAAAAATGACTGTGATCCGTTTGTACTGACATCTAGAGAAAGTTCATTCCACCACCTACGAGCCAGGACAGAAAACAGGCTAGATGAATGTCCTCCTCGATTCTCCATCCATCAAGGAACCTCTGTAGTTCAACAAGAGACCATAGAAGCCGATGGTGACCATTGTATTTATTTCCATTTTTACGACCGTAGTAGGACCTCCTGTCAACACTCACATGCACATTCACACACTACGGACAATTTGGGAACACCAGTTTGCCTAATCTGCATGTGGTTGGACTGTAGGAGAAAACCAGAGAACGCGGAGAAAACCCACCAAGCACGGGGAGAACATAAAAACTCCACACAAACAGACTCGAAACAGTAATTGAACCCGGACCCTGGAAGTGCGAGGCCACAGTGCTAACTATTATGCCACTGTGCCACCTCTTTTGATGCTCATTTAATAATAATTTTAAGAACATTACAGTATTATTTTAAAGTGCATAATAAATTTCAGCCTATTTTATCTGCAGCCACCTTGTTTTCCAGCTGCAGTAATGTTTGGAACAAGTCCATTTAATTCAAGTGACCGGTTACTGAACTACAGTACATTCACATTTGGTAGACGTTCTTATCCAGAGTGACTTACAAAAGCGCTTAAGTTTCCATCATTGTATAAATCCTTACACTGGTTACTAGGTTACTAACTAACTAAGTACCAATCAAACACTGTTGGGAAGACAGAGGTGCTCTCTTAGAGGTGTTCCTCAAAAAAAAAAAAACATTCTACAAATACAATGTGATTTGCAAAAGTGAGACAATAATGCAAATACACTGTAAAAATAGTCACACATTCAGGTGTAGCTCAGTGGTTAAGGCATTGGACTACAGTTCGGAAGATCCCAGGTTCAAACCCCACAACCACCAAGTTGCCACTGTTGGGCCCTTGAGCAAGGCCCTTAACCCTCAACTGCTCAGATGTGTAATGAGATTAAAAAAATGTAAGTCGCTCTGGATAAGAGCGTCTGCCAAATGCCCAAATGTAAATGTAAATGTTCCATTTAGAGCACCTTTAGCTTTGATTACACATACTGTGGTGTCCAGTTCATGTGTGTAAATGATGCCTCTTGCTCCCAGAGCCGCTCTCTCACAGTAGTTCTGGTTCACGGTTAGTCCTGGAAACATTTGCCATCAGGGGGACGAAAATCCATAGATGTGATACGCTGGTGATTCAGTACATTCAGGTCGTCAGCTGACTTTATTTTATTTCCACATAACGTTGCTGAGTCTAGACCTGAGTAACTGATCAACCCCATATCATAACACTGTCTCCAGAGACACTTGTAGGGTGGACACTATGCATGATGGGTGCATCGCTTCATGCGCTTCCCTTCTCCCTGTGGTTTTCTTAGGGACGTACAGTTGTTTAGTTCCAATGTGAGTTATCATCACATTGTGTGTGTGTGTGTGTGTGTGTGTGTGTGTGTGTGTGTGTGTGTGTGTGTGTGTGTAAATGTTCTTACTGTCACTATTAAACATTGTTCTGATTTCTGCTGTCAGTTTTCTAACAATGTGACTTCACCAGGTGTTTAAGTGATCTCTCATCACGCTCAGTCAGGATGTTTTTCTGATCACATTTCTGCCATGAAATTGACGGTTTCGCTCCAGCCGGTCAGGGTTTAGTAACAGGTTGGACAGTTCTTAACACAATTCCAGTCATTTTAACTTTGTCTGCTTATTTGTTGTCTTTGCTTGATTGTGAACAATAATTTAATGCTTCTAAAAGAAATAGCAACTTTTTTTTTGTCAGACCATAAATACATATCATGATGTAGCACACAGCTTTGAAACAAACAGTTTTTTACGTCTGTTTTATTTCATTTCTGTTTTACGAAATGAAAACCTGGCCCTCAAACAAATACCACCAGAAATAATATTTAAAGTCGCATCAGCCTTAAACCACATGCAGCATCACTGGGTGTGGGTGTGCTGAATAAATAAAATGAATAATCTTAAAAGATCATTCCTTTTTCTTTTAGAAAAACTATATTTGCTGTGAAAGCTCCAAAATAAAATCATGTTAAAATTCTCAAATTCAGAAGCCTACTTATTTATTTATTTACTTTTTTCTGTACTGGCACAAACACATGCACCCTCTTATGCCTTCCTGCACTCTGAGGGAGCTGGAGATTACCAGGTAACTTCCTCATTCATAGAAAATTACTGTCTGTTGCGCCACCTGCTGTTTTGCTGTTTCTCAGCCTATATATGTACAAATCTTACTGTAGGATTGTGGGATAATTTGGTTTTATCTTTGCTGGTCATAATGTGGATATTACAAATCATGGGGTGTTTTTGGCAAGATAACACCTGTATTTATGTCAGATGGGTTTATTTACTTATTTATTTGATTTATTGGAAAAGATTTATATAAATCCATTGTGTTTATTGCGAATATTATAAATTGGAGGTAAATAGTACGGAAAATATTTAAATAGTAAATATTATTTATTCAATTTGCACCTTTATTTATCATGTGTCAAGTCTGAACGTTTGCCAATAATCTCCAATAATAATGCCAATCTTTTGAATGTATTGTGTTACTACCATGAATACTGAATTTCCTTTGATTTGATTTTGTGAATAAAATCCCCAGTGTAATGTGGAAAGAATAAAAAGGTCAGTGATTCACAGGTAATTCATCAACAACCAGAAGATGTTGATTGAGTTTATTTGTGACGCTGTAGTTTGTCAATGAGTTTATGAGGAAGTTGTGTGAGCTTGAAGCTCTGAGTGGGCCTTGTCCACATTGTGTGTTTATATGTTGCAGTAGTTTTCCAGATCGTAGTAATCACAGGAGAAATGACAGCACTGCTCCACAATCCCTCTCTTAATCACACTGGAAACAGCTGACTGTTCCTTCTGCATCACCTGCTGGGAAACGGCGCCATCCGACATCATCACATCTGTAAGACCACGTGCACAGATCACTCAGTTACTGATGTGTCGCTCAAACACGAGTCAGCTTTATGATATCAGTAGTTTTCTTTTATTTGTTGGCTAATTATATTACTGTTATAGTTTCCTATAATTACAATATTAACAGAATTAATGAATTAATGATTAGTTATTGTGAATAGCAGGCCGTAGATTTGACACCCAGCAGTGGAAATAAATCAGGACTCAGGACTCATAGCCCTCTGTGCTGACGGTTATTAAGGATGTGCAGCATAAATGACAATGAATCTCCTTGAGTGCATTGCTAATTTTACTGATGTTATTTTACAAACAGTATGGTGCTCTGATGATTAGAAAGTAGACTTGATTAGACAAAATATTTAATTAGAAAGACGATTTAATTAAATAATTTCAGGTATTTTAAAATGAAAGAAGAACAACACTTAGCGTGTCTATAATTAATTTATAGTGTCTATAATGTGTCTAAAGTGTGCCTAAAAGATGTCTATAGTATGTCTACAGTGTGTTTACAGCATCGCTATCGCGTGTCTGTAGTGTATATAGCATGTCTGTTGCATATCTGTAGTGTGTATATAGCATGTCTATAACGTGTCTGTAGTGTGTATATAGCATGTCTATAGCGTGTCTGTAGTGTGTCTATAGCATGTCTATAGCATGTCTGTAGTGTTTCTATAGCATGTCTATAGCGTGTCTGTAGTGTATATAGCATGTCTATAGCGTGTCTGTAGTGTGTCTATAGCATGTCTATAGCGTGTCTGTAGTGTTTCTATAGCATGTCTATAGCGTGTCTGTAGTGTGTCTATAGCATGTCTATAGCGTGTCTGTAGTGTGTCTATAGCATGTCTATAGCGTGTCTGTAATGTGTCTATAGCATGTCTATAGCGTGTCTGTAGTGTGTCTATAGCATGTCTATAACATGCCTGTAGTGTGTCTATAGCATGTCTATAGCATGCCTGTAGTGTGTCTATAGCATGTCTATAGCGTGTCTGTAGTGTGTCTATAGCATGTCTATAACATGCCTGTAGTGTGATTATAGCATGTCTATAGTGTGTTTATAGCATGTCTATATCATGTCTCTAGTATGTTTGTAGTGTGTCTGTATTGTGTCTGAAGTGTGTCTTGCAGTGTCTCTAGCATGTCTGTATTATGTCTGTAGCATGTCTGTATTGTGTCTGTAGCATGTCTGTATCGTGTTTGAAGTGTCTGTAGCATGTCTGTAGTGTGTTTTGTAGTGTGTCTATAGGATGTCTATAGCGTGTGTGTAGTGTGTCTATTCTATAGCATGTCTATAGCGTGTCTGTAGTGTGCCTATAGTGTGATTATAGCATGTCTATATCGTGTCTGTGGTGTGTCTATAGCATGTCTATATCGTGTCTGTAGTGTCTATAGCATGTCTATAGCGTGTCTGTAGTGTGTCTATAGCATGTCTATAGCGTGTGTGTAGTGTGTCTATTCTATAGCATGTCTATAGCGTGTCTGTAGTGTGTCTATAGCATGTCTATAGCGTGTCTGTAGTGTGTCTATAGCATGTCTATAGCGTGTCTGTAGTGTGTCTATAGCATGTTTATAGCGTGTCTGTAGTGTGTCTATAGCATGTCTATAGCGTGTCTGTAGTGTGTCTATAGCATGTCTATAGCGTGTCTGTAGTGTGTCTATAGCATGTCTATAACATGCCTGTAGTGTGATTATAGCATGTCTATAGTGTGTTTATAGCATGTCTATATCGTGTCTGTAGTATGTTTGTAGTGTGTCTGTATTGTGTCTGAAGTGTGTCTTGCAGTGTCTCTAGCATGTCTCTATTATGTCTGTAGCATGTCTGTATTATGTCTGTAGCATGTCTGTATCGTGTTTGAAGTGTGTCTATAGCATGTCTATAGCATGCCTGTAGTGTGTCTATAGCATGTCTATAGCGTGTCTGTAGTGTGTCTATAGCATGTCTATAGCGTGTCTGTAGTGTGTCTATAGCATGTCTATAGCGTGTCTGTAGTGTGTCTATAGCATGTCTATAGCGTGTCTGTAATGTGTCTATAGCATGTCTATAGCGTGTCTGTAGTGTGTCTATAGCATGTCTATAACATGCCTGTAGTGTGTCTATAGCATGTCTATAGCATGCCTGTAGTGTGTCTATAGCATGTCTATAGCGTGTCTGTAGTGTGTCTATAGCATGTCTATAGCGTGTCTGTAGTGTGTCTATAGCATGTCTATAGCGTGTCTGTAGTGTGTCTATAGCATGTCTATAACATGCCTGTAGTGTGATTATAGCATGTCTATAGTGTGTTTATAGCATGTCTATATCATGTCTCTAGTATGTTTGTAGTGTGTCTGTATTGTGTCTGAAGTGTGTCTTGCAGTGTCTCTAGCATGTCTGTATTATGTCTGTAGCATGTCTGTATTGTGTTTGTAGCATGTCTGTATCGTGTTTGAAGTGTCTGTAGCATGTCTGTAGTGTGTTTTGTAGTGTGTCTATAGGATGTCTGAAGCATGTCTGTAGTGTGTCTGCAGTGTTTATAGCACGTCTATAGCATGTCTGTAGCATTTCTGTAGTCTGTCTTTAGTGTTTATAGCATGTCTGTAGCGTGTTTATAGCATGTTCATAGCGTGTCTGTAGCATGTTTATATGTTTATGTCAGCATTAATGTTTTTTTCTGGCACGCATCCATACAATCTTGTTTTAATCTTAAGATAAAGTTTTTCAATTTGTCTGTTTTTTTGCAGAATGTGTGAGTGAGACCAGAATTAGAGGTGAACCTGATAAATGAATTCTGCAGTTGAATGAATGAACCAAACCACAAATCAATTAATTCATTAATCATCCTACATCTGCATTTCCTTTCTTTTTTCTTTTTTTGCATTTAATGTGAACGATTAAATCTACAATCTACAAATCTACTTTCTGACACACACTTACGCATATTCTCATCTCGTCCTCGTCTCCCCGGCTGGTAGAATAGGCCTTTCTCCCCACACACGAGCAGCAGAGCCTCCACCAGCTGGACGCCACACAGCCTGCGGCTCCGGAACCCAGTGCCTGGACTCAGTAGGTAGACAGAGCAGAACAAGAGCAGCAGCAGTCTCACACTCTGCATCCTGTAGTATACACACACACAAACACACAAAGTGCAAAGGACTGAATACACATTTAATTAGATGCACTAGGACACTCCTTGTGAAAGTAAAAGTTCAGGTTGTTGAGGAAACAAAAAGAATAAAAAAGTAAATATATATTTCATTAAAAAGGTCAGCTTTCATTTAAATCAGTTAGGTTAAACTTACTTTTCCTGTTCCTGTTAGTGTCGGAGCAGAGTGATGAGCACTATGTGGATACCTCTGAGCTCTTCATCATAAATTCACTAGTCATCTCCGTCATCCTCTCTCTCATCCTCTCTCTCTCTCAGTCCCCCCCCCCTCTCTCTGTCTCTGTTTGTCTGTCTGTCTGATTATGCGTCTGTTCCTCAGCCCCACTCTGAGCTGTCTCTATAAACCTGCCTGTAATTTATCCTGCACACTGAGTGCTGGTGATTCAGTCCCTCACTGATTACCCTCATCTCTCTCTCTCTCTCTCTCTCTCTCTCCTTCATTAATCACCCCCATTATTAAAGCTGATCAAACTGCTCCAAACCTTTTCATCATCCTTCCATCCCTCTGTCCGTCCATCATCATCCCTCTAATTTCATGCCTACAGTGAAGAACAACCGTCTGCCGAGATCTTCTCTGTTATTTTGTTTGTCCTTTACCCTACAGTCTGGGGGTCACTCAGGTCAGGACATTGACCCTAACACTCTAAACTACGCAATTATTGAAATAGCTAACCACCAAACTACTGAGACATTTCTACAAATGAAACACTTGGAGAATTGCTGGTAGAGAAAAATAATAAATCACAGTATTGTTAATTCAGGAAGGCCAGCACATCATCAGCACCCAACTACCTTTTGTACAACACCTTCACCACAGCCGATTCACAGAGCTCACAGCATCATCAGAGACTCCGCCCACCCAAGTCTTTTCGACACAATGTCAACATTTGCACTGAGGTATATACAGTACCACTACTTGCAGTTCTGGTAGATGCTAAACTAAATTTTGTTGCTGAGTAAACAGTGTTGCTTTATTACGCAGTGACCATAAAGTTCTTTCTTTCTTTCTTTCTTTTTTTCTTTCCTTCTTTCTATCTATCTATCTATCTATCTATCTATCTATTATCTATCTATCTATCTATCTACGCTTCCTCACGTTACCTGATGGACGAGGTTTGAGGCCTGCTGTTGGTGGGGTTGCCAGACCCCTTACTAACCAGCCACTGCATGCAGTGCCGGTCCCAAGCCTGGATAAAAAAGGGAGGGTTGTGTCAGGGAGGACAACAACAAGTACATTTGATATAATCAGAATTGTTCCTTTAACTTCAAACATGTATTTCATTCTTTGTGCAGTAAGACAGTCAGGACATGTTCAGTGTCTGATGGTTAATATCCACAGATATGTAAAGTTCGTGCTTAAATCTTTATAAAGTTGATGTAAATGATGTTAAGCTCAGGATTTGTGATGCAAAAGATTCATGCAAAGTGTATGTGTAAAAGACGGAGAGGAGAGTGGGTGGAGATTAGATTAGGGAAATGACCAGCTAAAACCCAGCACGCTCAGATTACAAGAGTAACACACACACACACACACACACACACACACACACACACACACACACACACACACACACACACACACAGGTCCAGGTAAGAAAGTGCACCAGGTGAGTAAAAGATAAAATAGTGATTCAATGTTGAAGCTTTACGTGATGTAATGGTTTTTTCTGCTGAAGGAGACATCATGGCTGTGGATGTGGAGAAGATCATCCAGAGCATCGCACATGGAGACCAGGAGAGCGTCCTGAAGCAGCTGGACCTCTACAACACCCAGGCACGACTACATTTCACTGTTACTGTAGCCAGAAAATAATTATACAAAGAAGAAGAATGAGAAACAGCAGAGTGCAGCTTCAAAATCATTTTTAAAAGTACTACCTGTATGCCTTTTGGACAAAACCTGTTTCCATGCCAACAGAAAGGTGTGGAAGTGTGTGTCTCTGAGCTTCGCTCTGGTGGAACGCTGACTTCCTTATTATGAATATAACGGTGTGTTTTTGCTCTGTTGTGTTTCTTTTCTTTACAGTTCGCTCAGTGTTTCTTTTTTAATCTTGAGGAAAAAGAGAGGAAAAAGGTAGGAGCCTGTGTGTGTGTGTGTGTGTGTGTGTGTGTGTGTGTGTGTGTGTGTGTGTGTGTGATGCCCTTAATCTCAGAGTACAGGATTAACACAATGATTAGTTCATCATCATCTTCACTTATCTCAGTCTGTCTCTGTTTAACTCCGTCCTGGTTATTTACAGCTTTTATTTACTCCACACTGACCCCGAGTCAGCGCCACACACACAAACACAGGGAAATGAGATAAACATATGACTAACAGTCTGTAAAAGACTTTATCATCCTCACCATGAAAAAAGCAATGGAATTCTTTTAATTTGCATTTTGATATTTTCAACAACAGTCTATGTTTCCTTTTAGCAGATATATTACAGGATATTTCCTAATGGCTGAGATTCTGCTTCATGGTAAACAAATCAATAACAACCACGTAGCAGAGATGGTTGAATTCGTTTTGTTTAAGTCTCATGGTTGAGTTTCAATGTGATACAGTGATATAAACATAAGTGTTCTGTGAAAGGAAGATGCTTTCAAAATGATTCCAAATAAAATGTTTCTGAAACATTAAACTCTGACTATAATCAGCAGGACACATCAACATCAACACCTAACTGAAAAAGTATTAATTGACTGATTGATTGATTGATTGATTGAAAAAATCCTTAAATGTATCACTCTTAAGATTTCTTTAGTCATCTTTCCCTGGGAGAACTTTTAAAAGGTTCTGGTTCTGGTTCTGATCTACACCAGAGGGTTAACTTGTATCTGACTCAGTAACGATGTTAATAATCACCATCTGTGTCTCTCTCATTACGCTCACACACACCTGAGAACAGCAACGACAGCTGGAGGAGGTAAAGATACTGACACCATGGAACA
Source organism: Channallabes apus (assembly GCA_030522415.1). Taxonomy (NCBI): domain Eukaryota; kingdom Metazoa; phylum Chordata; class Actinopteri; order Siluriformes; family Clariidae; genus Channallabes; species Channallabes apus. The sequence goes on from CM060121.1 coordinate 35,029,675, forward strand.
CCTGTGTGTGTGTGTGTATGTGTGTGTGTGTGTGAGAGAGAGAGAGAGAGAGAGAGAGTGAGCAAGAATAAGAGAAAAAAAGAAAGAATCATGGAATTTTGAAACAATGATAAGAACTAAAGTTTAAAGTGCAAAAGTTTAAGTTTAGCACTTTAATTTGTGCCCCCCCCCCCCCCCGCCTCTCTCTATCAGTTCCGCAGGAATAAAGTGAGAGACTACGTTCCTGACTCGGACTCAGACGTCGGCTCAGGAGGTGATGATGATGAGGATCCAGACCTCGTCTTACGCAGGGTGAGTTATAAACTCTCTCGCTCTTACACACACACACACACACACACACACACACACACACATCAGAAGGTCAGGGCTTCGAGCCCCAGCACTGCAGCACTGTATCCCAGCTTCTAACTGGGATATGCAATAAAAAAAATTATTTACACTGTGTGTAATGTACATGTGACAAAAAACTGAATTGTAATTTTTAAATAAAGAAAGTATTTCTGTCAAACGTGAGGCTTTGAACGACCAAACAGGGACCTCGTCTGGCTCTCCACGAGCCTCACATCATCAGTCACTGGCTAATCATCTAGTAAACTGTCTGTCTGTCTGTCTGTCTGTCTCTCTCAGCGGTTGGCTGAAGCTCTGCTCCGGTTCATCAGGACTCGTCTCCAGCCCGGCGTTCTCAGCGTGTCTTTGCGTACACTGCGCATTCTATCCCGTGATCGCCAGGCACTCGCGCCCTTCATCACCGACTCGGCCATCCTCACCCTCACCCACCTGGGTGGCATCAAAGCCCCACCCCTTTCTCACCCTGACCAGGCAGAGGGGAAGACAGGAGGAGAAGAAGAAGAGAAGGTGGACGACGTCTACTCAAATCCCGTCAACAACACGGACCTTCACGTTCATTTCGCTGATGCCGCAGGTCCTCATGTAAGCCCCACCTCTTCACACACCCCACACTGTGGGAGCAACAACATCACAGAGATGGAGAGAACTGACGGCATTAACGGTGTGTTGGCGAGAGGAAAGAGGGACGTCCGAGAGGAGGACGATGAGGAGAGGAGTGAGTGGTGTGATGATGGAGAGGTGTGGAGGAAAGAAGCCATGAAGACTCTCTGTAATGTCATCTACAACAGCCAGAGGGCACAAGAGAGGGCCAGTGCACTAAGGTGGGAACTCTGTGGCACACACACACACACACACACAAGCCCAGAGTCTAGTCTAGCCAAGAGTCCAGAGAATTCCTATGTTCAGTTTTTTTATGTTCATTTTAAATGATCTGTTTAGCGTGTTTTCTACACATCACTGTGAACAAGCCGTTACTATGGAAACGATAACCCGCAGTAATGCCAGAACAGTTCTGACAATCAACTACAATAGTTTAGCAGCAATAACAGTACAGTTGTTGATAGTCTTGGTCTGATAGAAACCAGCTTTAAATTTTAGCAATTCTTTTGCAGAAACATCGCTAACTGGTAAAACACCACACCTCTCCTGACTTTGCTAGTGTTGGTGTGACTGGGGATGGAAACACACACACACACACACACACACACACACACACACACATGCACTTCTGTCAAACACGCTGCATGCCTCTGCTTTAACTTCATCCCGTGTCCTCACACGCTCCATTAGGTTTGATGTGTTTTTACATGCATTTGTTGAAAGAGTTTTGTTGCATGTTGAGGCATCGGAATCATTTCTTGTGAAATACAGCCACACTTTAGAACATTTAGCTTTAGGCGTTTAAATTGAAGCGTGTTTTGGAATGTGAAAGCCATGTGGACACACCCACTTTACTACAAATATTAGTGGAATTGGTGTTTTAAGTTCACGTGCATTTCCTCAGTCGGGAAATTATTTTTCAGGTGTGTTAAGGTGATGATGCTTCCAGAGGACAAATATTTCAATCGATCGCTCTGACTTTGAAGTGGCACCAAAGTGAGCCACCTGCAGGGCCGGTTCTAGACAGGCACTTATGTGGGGGTGGGGGGGGCAGTGAGAAATGTGAAGGGGCATCATGTGTGCACATCATGTTCGAGCACTGTGTTTCCCCCTGTGCTTATAGTAACAGTGTTGTCCTTGTGCTGAATTGTGTTGTTAGCTGCATCAGAAGCCTGGAGAAGTGGAATGCACATTGTCAGGCCTCTACCTTCAGACCTGTCCAACTTGGGTGTCCACTTGAAGACTAAGCTCCTGCTGGTGTAGATCTTAATGTCACTGAGGCACGCAAACCCCCTGACCACAATAAGGTGGCAATCGCTCAGGGGGGAAACTGAAAAATAAAAATAAAATAAATAAAACAAAGTAAAATATATATAAGGCGGCGCGGTGGTGTAGTGGTTAGCACCGTCGCCTTGCACCTCCAGGGTCTGGGTTCGATTCCCGGCCAGGCTCGATTCCCGTCTCTGTGTGCATGGAGTTTGCATGTTCTCCCCGTGCTTGGTGGGTTTCCTCCGGGTACTCCGGTTTCCTCCCACAGTCCAAAGATATGCAGATTAGGCTAATTGGCGTTCCTAAATTGCCCGTAGTGTGTGTGTGAATGAGTGTGTGTGTGTGTGTGTGTGTGTGTGTTTGCTCTGCGATGGATTGGCGCGCTGTACAGGGTGTACCCTGCCTCGTGCCCTGAGTCTCCTGGGATAGGCTCCGCCCCCGCGACCCTAATACAGGATAAAGCGGTATAGAAAATGAATGAATGAATTAAAATAAAATATCCTTAATCCAGATTTTATCAATCAACAACATAATATTTATCTAAGCTGGATTGTCAAATTCTCAAAAATGTTTAACCTAAAGTAAGACTTAACACACTATAACTAGAATATTTACAGAACTGAAAGCTTGTCTTATGAATAATAAAAATAAAAAAAAACTAAGTTAAAGCAGATGGGCTACAGAACTTTTCATATTTAAATTTTTATTTTTTACATTTTTGAAATTTATTTTTTAATAGTAAATGAACAGCTCTCTTCTCTCCAATCCACTGTTGCTACGTCTTGACTCATTTGCATACAGACGGTGATTGGAGGAGAGTGTGTGTGTGTGTGTGTGTGTGCGCTGCAGCCTGTGAATGAATACACACAGCGGAGGGACAGAGACTTGAGGGAAATCTAATACTGTATTGTTTAGTGTCCCTTTTTCGGCTGATTTTTCCGCTACCGCAGATCATTTTATCAACTTGTAATATATTCATTTTGTGAGGAAATTAACATGTGCTTTCTCAACATTTTCAAAATTTTGAGGGGGCAAGACATTTTTTTGAGGGGGCGCTGCCCCCTCTTGCCTCGGCCACCAGAATCTGTGTTCTGATTCGGTTCTAGTACATACCGGCTGTATAGGTACTGGTACCATATTATCACCTGGTTTCAGTACCCTTCCCTAATTAGGGGACAGAAAATCAATAAACATGTGTGTTGCTAGTTTTTTGGTCATTTCGGGCTTTACCACTTTTTCTGTCCCCAGTCTTCTCTCAGGTCTCTCTGAAAAGCTGAAGGATGGCCTTCACTCTGTGTCGCCCCCCAGTGGTCAGTTTTACGAGCTTCGGCTGCTGTTCCTGTTGACGGCTTTGAGACCTGAGCTCAGACGCCAGCTGCAACAGGTAAACACCTGACTGAACACGTGACATGTTTCATGCACGTCCTCGGACACGTCCTCGGACACGTCCTGCGTCTGTCCCCTGCAGGAGCGTGGAGTGTCCATGCTGACGGCAGCTCTGGAGCTGTGTTTGGAGGTGCAGTGGGCTGACATGTACGAGGTGATGGCCTGGGACTCAGAGTCGCCCCCTGTCTGTAAGGAGGCGTCTCAGCGCGCAATCGAGATCCTGAAGGTCCTATTTAATGTCACGTACAGTTTGCACACGCAGCAGCCTGATGAGGTCCAGCAGATTACACACAGAAATCCACACACTCTGCTGAGTCCACTTTCCACTGACTAATTCCACACTAAGCCTCAGTGTCTGCCTGTTTATCCTCTCAGGAGGATGCAGCTCTGTATCGCCGCCTAGCTGCTGTACTGCGTCACTGCCTCCTGCTGCGCTGCCAAGGGGAAGAACTGACCGAGGAGCTACAGGGGTGAGACAATACACACACACACACACACACAGATAACACCATATACAGATATCTACTTGGCTGATGATTTATGAGAAGGCTGGAGCGTTAACTAAACACCCTCCCACGCTAGCAGCAATAAATTCAATATATTTTTATAAACTTTAACATCTCATAGTTCACAGTGATTAATGTGTCTTTAAACAACACCTGTAACATCTGTACAAGAGAATTAAACTTTAGAAAAGTAGATATGATCTACAGCTAGATATGACTCATGACCTTTTGGTTGACCTTTGACCTTTCCACTGTCCCTGACATCTGCACCCCCCACAGACAGACGGTGAATGTGTTATCAGCTCTTCCTCTGCAGTGTCTGGACGTCCTGCTCTCAGCTCGTCTCTCTGAGGGATCGAGGGAGTCGGGCGGAGTCAACATGGACTGTGTGCACTCACTGCTACTGTTCATGGAGAAGAGACTGGACAGAGTGAGAGAGAGAAAGAGAGAGAGAGTGTGTGTGTGTGTGTGTGTGAGACAGTGAGAGAGAGTGAGAACAGTTTTATTCACTAAGCTGAAGTGGTTTATTAAACAATCAAAAAGAAGAAAAAAAAACTCAGTAAAAACAAATCTCTATACCGTAATGTAGATAAACATACAAACTGACTTTTCCCTCTTGGTGTGTGTGTGTGTGTGTGTGTGTGTGTGTGTTAAAGGGTCATAAGCTGAAGGAGAGACTCACTCCAGTGCTGAACCTCCTGACTGAGAGCTGTAGAGCACACACAGAAACACGACACTATCTCAGACAGCAGGTGCCAAAACTTTATGCAAACCAACTTCTTTAGCTCGCATTACTATCTATACAATCTGTACTGAGCATCCTTTCACATATGTGGTGTTTTCATACACACTCATATTATTTATAGAAATAAAGAACAGTTATACACTTGCCAACCCACAAACTCCGCCCCTTTCTCATTTAGACTACATTTGCATACTGAAAACTGATTGGCTCTTATCTTTTATGATGCAGTAATGGCAGATGGGCTTATGGATTTGATTAGAGCTGATTGGTTAATGATGTGACACAGACACTACATCACTCTCATAAATGTGACACACACACAGATTTTCCTGTGATTAGTTTTAGACAGATTTCTCTTTAAAAAAAAAAAAAGGAAGGAAGCTACAGTAATGTTTGTTCAGGTTTAATCATAAACAGATTGCACAGTGTTATCATGTAATGACATTTCCGCACTGTGATTGGTCAGATCCTGCCTCCGCTGAGGGACGTGGTGCTGAGGCCTGAGCAAGGGGACACGATCCGCAATAAACTGGTGAGACTGATGACCCACGTGGACACGGAGCTGAAACACTGCGCTGCTGAGCTGCTGTTTGTGCTCTGCAAAGAAAATGGTAGAGAAACATTACACACACACACACACACACACTTAGGAAGAGTTTAGTCATCACATAAAGGAGGGAAATACATTATCTCCAGTTACAGCATGGAGCATGTTTATTTCCTCTGATTGTTAAAAAGAAACCGTGTGAGTGCCTGTGAGTGTGTGATCCATGACCAATAAAAGACCGAGGCTGTTTTACGCCACTGATTTACCCTTTTTCCCCTAAGACCCGCAGACAGGTTCAGTATTAGGGACGGGGTGCCAATAATTTTACTACCCACTACAAAGTGACCTGTATTAGAGGTGGAAGTGATAAAGTGATCACTGTGTGTGTGTGTGTGTGTAAAGATACTGACACCATGGAACACCTGTGTGTGTGTGTGGCAGTGGGTCGGTTTGTGAAGTACACGGGCTACGGCAACGCTGCAGGTTTGTTAGCAGCCCGCGGCCTCCTGAGCGGGCGCAGCGCAGCGCCTCAGTACTCCAGTGACTCGGACTCGGACACAGAGGAGTACCGACAGGCCAGAGACAGGATCAACCTGGTGACGGGGCGAGTGGAGGAGCCGCAGCCTGACCCCATGGAGGGGATGAGTGAGGAGGAGAAGGAGGCTGAAGCTGTGCGTCTCGTCTCCATGTTCAACATGCTCTCCAGGTCTGTGGGTCTGTGTGAGTGTGTGTGTGTGTGTGTGTCCTCAGTAAGTGCAGATTTTTAGACTATAAACACTGTAAGAATTGGACCGTCAGTAGTTAACCAATCAGGATAAAAAGGCGGGGCTTTTCACCTGTTAACCACGTGGCTCACAGAACAGCACATGACACTCTTTAATCTTCTTTACATTTAGAAAGAGGCAAGACTTCAGGGTGTTACTGAGTCCAGCATAAACCTGGAGTTCACACACCTGGGAAACACTGATATACTCAACACGTCCCACAGATAACCAACACCTTCACCTCTATGTGTGTGTGTGTGTGTGTGTGTGTCCGAGTCTGAGCGTTCCTCGTTACCTTCCCTCTTCTTTCTCTGCGTGTGCTTCTCAGGGATCAGATCCTTCAGCCGATGCTGGTGATGCCTGATGGCCGACTGGCGCCTCTCTGTGGCCGTATGAGAAACAGCACCCTGGAAGAGGAGGAGGAGGAGGAGGAGGAAGAAGCAGACTATGAAGAAGAAGTGGAGTAAAATGTCATCCGGAACCATGAGCCTCCAGAATTCACTTCCAGCTCTGATCAAACCGCTGATGTGGACTGGAGGTGGATTCTGTAGGAGCCGAGCTGATAATCCGTGAAGAGATGGAAATAAATAAATAAATAAATAAATAAATAAATAAATCACTAAATAAAGGATAGAAAGAAATAGTGGAAAGTGTCTCAGTGCTGAAAGGAGAGAAGAGGTGAGGAAGGATATATAACATACATTAAAGCCCAGGCCAGTGATATAAAAGGAAAGTGTGTGTGTGTGTGTGTGTACATTATACGTGTCATACAATTTAGTATCTCTGGCGAAAATTCTTTAATATTTTTCAAGAGTGAGAGTTTTAGAGAGAGAGAGAGAGAGACAAAGAAAGAAAGACAGCCGTCATCACAGACAGAAAAATGCTAGCAAGGTTGCCATGACTGCGTTGCCATGGTAACTACAGGAATATGTAGTTCTCCAGATTTGAGAGATTCTCTCTCTCTCTCTCTCCTTAGTGGAGTGTTTACCGCGGATGAGAACTGCTGAGGATTAAATCTAATGCTGTGTGAGCTGTAATGAAAGAATATTAGCAGCTAAATAAGAAAACATTTCATTTCCTGTTCTCTCGGAGAGCCGTTTTCATTTGCAGCACAAACCGCCCCCCTTCCCCCCTCACACACACACACTTTTATTCAGAAATCCGTGTGATGGTGGAGTTACAGAGTGCGCACGGGGAACATTAAAGCCCGTCAGCAGCGCGCGCGGCCGCTGTAATGTGCAGCTTCCGGTCCTCACGCGGCTTTTCTCCTTTTCTGTTCCCGAGCTGAAAGCGCGAGCGCGTGAGAGCTGAGGGAGGGGGAGGAAGTCGGCACCGGGCGCGCGACAGCTCGTGAGTCAGCGATCACAGTAAAGCTCAGGAGTGTGTGTGAGTGTGTGTGTGATTATTATAAAACACTGTTCTGACATCACAGAAACTAAAGTCATCAACTCACAAAGAACCGACACGCGGCACAGGACGGTCACTGACAAACTGCTGAAGGTCAAAGGTGAAATCAGGGGATTTTTTTGTGGCATTCGTTTCCTTCAAAGCCACGCCCCCAAAACGCTGCGGCTCCTCCCACACCGGCGCGTGCGCTTAGTCCAATCAGAGAGAAACACTCTGTTCTGGTTTTTCTAATTAGTTAGACTGTAAACAGCCTCAAACACACACACGCAGCCTCCGACGGGGGAGTAGAGGTGAAGCGCCCCCTACAGACCATTTCATAAAACAGAACAGAAATTCAGACACTCCTGTACCACGTGCCCGACTCCAGCTCACACTCAGTGATTACATCATAAGAATATTCATTATTATTATTAATTATTATTATTAATTATTAAAAAAGCCGTTTAAAACATTGTCTTAAGTTTTTCCTCCAAACACCCCTCCCCCACCTCGACAGCACCCCTCACCCCTTGACCTTGTGTAGAGAGCACAGTGAGAGCACAGTGAGACTGAGAGTTGGACTGAAGGGCCTTCATCACTCCTCTCTCTGGGACTCTCCCCTCACACACATCGCTCCAACAGCGGCTTTTTTAGCATTTTATTTGCGGTCGTCAAATACAGGAGCGCTCGTTTTCAGATGAGACTGAAGCAGCTGTACAATATTTACAGAAAAATCAAACAGAAAAAGCTCCAAAATAATAAGAATAATAATAACAATATGAATAATAATAATGATAATAATCATAAGAATAATCATCATAGCAAACGACCAACAGATAAAAAAAAACAAACACAGACATTTTCACATTTAAAAAATGTTACATCCCTCTGCACCATCACGCTTTCTTTGAGAAAACGAACAGATATGACGTTTTATCCCTTTCCCTCCTTTTTTTCTTTTAAAGAACAAACAGAAAGAAACACATTTTTAAATTTAAATACATCTTTGTCTCCGGTCTTTTTTTCTGAAGAAAATGACATCACACACAGCTTTAGACTCTCCCTTTAAGTCCGACCCCCATTATTATTATTCTTTTTTTTTTTACTTCAGTTCTTTCAGGGGTGGGAAGAGCAGGGAATTATGGGTAGGCCATTTCATGTACATCATAATAAAACATGAATATTATTATTCAAAATAAAATAAAGTAAAACAGCGAATGGCCCGGCTTCAGGCTTTTTATGGGGCGCACTTGTTACAAATGTCCTTGTATAAATAATACAAATCATAAATGGTAATAATAATAATAATAATAATAATACATATTTATATATTTAAGAAGAGTGTGCATGGATCATTAGTGTTCGAGGCTCTAACCCTGTTGCCCTGGGCGCGGTTTCTACCCTCCTTCATATCGGCACACATTCTTACTCTTTCTTTGTTTCTTTTGCCTCTGGTTTTTCACAAAATACAAGAAACAAAAAGTGTCACAAAAAAAATTATTAAAAAAAAATTATTCTCCAAGTGATGATGCAGCAGCCCAGGTCACGGCTCACTCTTTCTACAGGACTGTGTTAGGAACTCGGTCCATTTGAACGTCCTGCTGCTCTGAGGTCTCTAACGGTTCATTAACGGTTCTCGTTCCTCTCCGCCGCTGTGAGCATGCTCTGATGCTTAACCTTTGCCCTTTAAAGTTTGTTGCTAAGGGTCAGCAGTTCAATGAAGGAATTGAAGAGAGTCTCCAGCCAGGTCTGGTTGGCCATACACTGCTGAACCACCTCCTCCTGCCCGGGATCGTCGGCCGCCTGCTCGATGCTGTCCGTCTGAAATGAGGACACGAGACACATTCAGCACTTGCTAATGAGAAAATCAGAGATGATGATGATGAGAAAAAAACTACCTGACGGAAACCAAAGGAAATCTCATCTGACTGATATCTGACAGTACAACCGTAAATCAATGGCTCCTGTATCTATGTGCTCTAAGGTCGAAAAAAAGAATGAGTGTGTAACCCGGAAATTAAGGGTCCTATATCTGACTGTTTCGTTTCTAAGGTAATGCAGGTATCAGAGCTGGAATACTCTCAGATGCTGCATTCTTTCAACACCCTGTGAACAGAGGAGGGTCTTACTTATACGAGGTCACACACACACACACACACACACACACACACACACACACACACACACACACACACACACACACACACACACACACACACACACACACACAGTCTGAAACCTGTCTGAACATCAAAATAAGATGGAACAGCAGAGGTGCCCTTTAAGAGTAACCTGTGAGTATATGAGCATCAGAGTCATTTATGAATTCATTATAGGTAACACTTAACATTACTCTTCTGCGTCTTTTGTATCGTATGAAGTTTTTAGCTGTTCAGTGATGGAGACGTGAGTGTAAGCTGTTCTTGGTTGTTGCATTTCTAATATTCAATATAGCGAGGAAGAGCTATAAATCAGCAGTGTGTGTTTCTGTCAGCACATGTGCTGAATATTCTCTTCCACGAGAACTGTGTCATAAACGCAAGTCAAACATTATTTACTCATAATTTTAATACAAACACATGGAAAGTGTCTCAGACTCTCAGGACGTTTTCTTTAAGGCAGCAACATACACACACACACACACACACAAGCGAAGCACACGTCCTCTTGTTAGTCCTAAAGCATGTTGGTTTGGTCTTTGTTCCGTCTGAAACACAATGGCTTCCAGAACTGCTTCTGAACAAAACACTCTGATTAACTGAAAGCTTAATCGTCACTGTCACTCAACAAACAGCAGGACGAAACCAGACGTCTGCCGCAAACTCAGGATTCCTTCAGTCTACACACTCACGCGGCAGTCTGCCGACTGCTCTTTATTCAACCTTTAGATCTTTAGAGTACATTTCAATCGTGTAAATGAACCCAGAGGCGGCGCTTAGTGACGAGAATTCTAAGTGAGTCAGTGATTTTAAATGAGAGTCGACTCTTTTGGCGCACAAACACCATTTCTTCCCCCAAAAAAAGAAATCCCTTAAGCAGTTCAATACAATCTACCTGATGAAGATTTGTACACATGGTACCACATGAGATTTACATTTACATTACGGGATTTGGCAGACACCCTTATCAAGAGCGACTTTTTTATCTCATTATACATATGAGCAGTTGAGGGTTAAGGGCTCAACAGGGACAACTTGGTGGTTGTGGGATCTGAACCTGGGACATTCCAAACCATAGTCCAATGGATTAGACACTGAGCTACCCCTGACCCCGTTAGTACATACTCCTGCTATGGTATAGTACCGGCAGTACCGTATTATAGTATGTGATATCAAGAGTTTCAGCATGCACCGTGGGATTTAATTAAGGTTACATCCATACATACATACCATTCCATATACACATCACCATTATGATGCATGTTCCATACTACTATAGCACATTTGGTATTGTTGTATCAAAGTATGCACCATGCTAGAACCAGGTACCGTAGTGTGCTACATGTACTATATTAGCAAAGAAGAACCAAGGTACTGTTTACCATCAGACATGGTAAAATGTGTTGTGCTGTATATGAGGAAGTGTAATGGTATGAGTGTTACAGATTTCACTCGAACACGTTTCCATCCACACTGTCGAAGCAGAGATTTTCAGTGTTTTTCATAAAAGAACCGCCTCAAAGCCCTGACCTGTTACAGGATGACACTTCACTGTTGTAATGCTCGAGTCAAAGGACAATGAGATGTACTGTAATCATATTATTTCTTTTTCGTGTTTCTGAGCTCCTCCCTCAGTGAAATAACGACAAGGTTAGAAAAAAACCTATTGAGCATCTTTACACTTTAAAGAGTCTTTAGATGGTTTCCATAGCACTGATCACACACAGGACTGTCTAGAATTATGGAATTACTGTAGGAGTCACGACATCACACACCTTAACCACGTGTGATCTAGAACCTTCCTCTCTCCTCCCTCCTCTCTCTTCTCCTGAGTCCTCGGACTACATTTTAAAAATCAGTCCACACATGTACAGTACATGGTGGATTTTGGCTGATTTCCGAGCTTGGTCCTCTCCAGGACTCCAGCCTACAGAAGCACTGTGACATCCTGTGCAAACTCCAGATCTCCAGAACGACAGGGTGGGCAGTTAGTTCTGACTGATGGACATTAAGGTCTTTTCTCTCAATTTATTCACAGACAATTCCACTTTCCATAACTCATGAATCTCGTAGAGTCCCGCGTGCTTCCTCTGACACAAGCAGGCTTCAAACTGTCGGAAGACGCTGCCTGACTGGTGCTCTAAACATACACGAGCTAACAGACGACCCTGATTAACCCCCTTGTCCCTGAGGACAGGAGAAGACGTATCTCACACACCCATCACAGCAGGACAGATACACCCTCAGGTTTTAAACTTCTAGAAAAAAACAACAAACTCATGATCATCAGAATGCCGTGTTGGCGCCACTGATGTCACATTCACAATTCTGTGTGTAAAGTGAAGATAGCAGGCAGGGAAAGGTTCCATGTAACTGTCATCTGAGTCAACCTGCTGTACACTTCACCTTTAACCACCTGAGAGCCGGACAGTTGTACACGCTGCATGTTCTTCTCACTGGTTCTCTTAATCAGCACCTGATAGCAATGAACGTTATCAGTGTCTTCAAATAAGATGATGTTTGGCAAAGGATTTACACCTCACAGTCCTCATGTGAGGACAGTCAGGCACAAGAACAGTTTTTTTCTACCTCATGAACAGTTAAACATCATTCTAACTGTCAATAAATATATGTGCAATATTGTGTACAATACCACTGTGCAATAAACTGTATAATACCACAGACTTCAGATATTTATGTAACTTATTTAAACGTATCTCACACCCTACGCCATTTGATGTCAACCATTTTTTTTGGTGCGTCATGCTGTTTTGTCTTTGTCATTTGTATTTTTTGTTCTGGACGCTCTGTCACTAAAACAAATTCCTTGTACGTGTAAGCGTACTTGGCAATAAAACTCTTTCTGATTCTGACATTCATGTCTCAAGCAGCTACATATATTCATTAAAACACTTTAGAAACCTCCTTTTTGCATTATTGTGCAACTTACTAGTGCTGTATTCAAAACAGACAAGTTCAAACCCAGGCCTAGTCCCGGCCAAAACCTCATCCATGTGAAGAGAAAACCTCAGTCAAAGATCGAGAACATCTGCAATGAGCCTGAAGTCCAAGACAGAGACGAGTCTTGGATACTAGAGCCCTATGATTCACCTCATGGACAATGTAGACCACTGCACACATCACAGATTTATATCACATCATCAGAATCTCTTAATCTTCAAGATCATGGGAAGAAGCTTTGTTTTATACATTTCTTCACTGTCTGATAGGGGCACATGCGATCAAACTATGGACCCAAAAGTAACCTACTCATGATTTGAAAAAGTCATTATTATGGATGCTAACTATGCATATGCTAAAAATCTCAACACTGCTACACATATAATACACATGAGTGTTGCTGCCACAGGTGCTTGTATTCATCAGTGAATTGCGAGCACATTACTGAGTCGACTCCTGGAGGCAGCTCTTTTAGATGAACGACAAGAATCGACTTGTGTAGATAATCCTCAGACATGTATCAGTTCAGTTAATCAAATGTGTTTGTGGAAACATCTGAGCTGATCATTTGCATTAACAGTGAGTCGAGTGTTTGACTATTTGCTGTGTGAATGAATCAACACTACTGCACTACTGTGATTAATTAGAAGATAGAATTTGTAAGAGTAAGAAAAAGAACCATTACAGGCCAATATATCATCTAATTGATCCAGATTTGTAAATATATGGCAGAGTCGTTTGGGAACCCAAAGAGTCGACTTTCATTGGTGAGCTGAGCAAAATGATCTGATTCAATGAAAATGTCAAAGTGTGAATTCACCCTAAGAACAACATGCATTATGGGTATTCCATAGCTGCTAATGTACATCATGTATGCACAACATCCTACAGACACCACAACAGGAAGGCGATGCGAACGTAGCAGTAGAGAGCACACAATCACGCGCATGCCAATAATGCCAGGTTTCCTGTACCTCCTTCTTGCAGTGCAGAAAGGTGTGATATTTATAATGATGGAGCGAGTGGTACAGGCTGTAGATCCGACACGTCTCTGTCGACAGCTTCAGATCCTGAGGGACAAAAAGAGGAATAAAATGAACAGAACTCATTGATAGTTCAGCTCCGATGATTTACAGTTAGCGATTGCTTGTTTGCTGGCTCGTGTGTGTTTATCACTTCCCTAGAGTTTGCTCTCAAGTCACACATTAAAGCCTTTATACAGGATGTTACCCTTCTTGTAAAAACTTTGTTAGCACAGGAAATAGTTTTTTTTGTAGTGTATCATCCTCTCCCACACGACGTTACTTCAACTTTGAGAAAAGAGATCAAGTTATCTTTTCTATACTACTATAATTCCAGCACTTTTATAAAAATATATCATATTGTCATGGGTTGCTGCAACATCAAAGCACTCAACACAGTGTAGGCTAAAGTTTAATCAATTATTTTACATGTTTGACTTGTTTCTCCAGCACGTCCCACAGACACTCGATCGGACTGAGATCTGGAAAGCTTGGCTTTGAGTGAATCTGAGTTAACTTCATGAACTCATGTTCCTCAAACCGGTCCTGAACAATGTGTGCAGGGTGTCCGGGTGCATTATCATGCTGAAAGAAGCCACTGCCATTAGGGAACAGTGTTTACATAGGTGGGACGTGTCAGAGTAACACCCACATGAATGACAGTACCCAAGGGATTCCAGCAGAACATTGCCAAGGGCATCACGCTGTCTCCACCAGTCTTTTTCATAGTGCATCCTGGTGCCACTTCTTCACCAGATAAATGACACACACACACACACACACACACACACACACACACACACACACACACACACACACACACACACAGTCTACATGATTCATCAGACCAAGCCACCTTCTTCTATTGCTCCGTGATCCAGCTCTGATGCTCACATGCCCAAATTATGAGCTTTTGGTTGAGAACACAGGTCAGCTTGGGCACCCACCAGCTACGCAGCACCATACAGAACACAAAGTGCCATGCGCTGTGTTCTAGCACAAACCTCCTGTAAGCATCACTTAAATTTCCAGTGACTTTTCCCACAGAAGCTCTTCTGTCAGTCTGGACAAGCCAGGACCCACACCACCCTCGTGCATGATGAGTCTTGGGAGAACAACATTGTGTCACTGATATGTGGTGTGTGCCTCCTTGTCACAAACTACTGTCAGTAAGTTCTCGGCACAGCTGATGAGCCGAAGCCCAGACAATAATTTGACTCCTGTCAGAGTAACAGAGGTCCTCACGCCTGCCTGCTTCTCCTTTAACTAACACGATGACTAGAAGACCAGACTGTTTGCTTACTGAGTAATTTATCCCAGTCCTGTACATGCACCACTTTTATGAGATAATCATAATATTTGGGGTGCGTATATTTATGTTGAACCCACCAGACCATCACACAGGCTCAGTCTGATCAGTCTCAGCTTGGTCAACTTCAGCATGGATTAATCCTTAAAGGTCTCTGCTCTTTGCTTGGTTGTTTAGTTTCCTGGTTCTGCTGTGTGGTGTCTATTTGGGTTTGGTGTTTATCCAGTGTTCACCTGTTGCTTGGGCAGACTCTTTTTAATGCGGTTGAGAGTTTTGCGATTATATCCTTCTCCCCCCAGCTGCACTTTCACCGTGCTGGACTCCAGAGCGTCAGCACTCATCTGGGGATACATGTGCAGAGCTTCCTGTATAACACACACATGCACACACACATAGGAAGATTAAGTGAAGATAAAAACAGCAGCTATATCTATGTCTACTCCTGGGCTGGAGAAGGTGGTACCTGGTGCTGAGCGTTCATGTTCACTCTTCTCAGCAATCTGCGCTTCTGTTCATTCAGGATGCTGTCAATCTTCCTCATGGGTGGAAGATAAAGCTCGTCTAGAAGCACAAGGGAGGACGTCTGAGTATTTACAGCACAGGAATTTATGACAGCATTCCATTCTTCAATCATTTCTCTATGACCCCAGTACAGTTAAAACTAATCTGACCTCCTGACTCCTGTTGGATCCGTTTGTTCTCATAAACACAAAGCAATGAGAAGCGTTTCCTCCAAACTAAAGTTCATCAAATGAACTGTGGATGTTCATCAAATGTTCTCCATGTCTCTTTCCTTACTTTATCCTGACCCCTACCCTTCCATCATCATCATCATCATCATCATCTCTTCCTCTACTCCTGGCTCTCCGTCCTCACCGTTGGTGTCCTCCAGTGCCTGGATCATGTCAGGGTCGAGCGCTGTGCTCACCAACATCTCCACATAGCTGCGGAACATCTCCCTCATCGCTCGACTGTTTATCACACTGCGCACTGATCCTGGGAGGAACACGTGGAACACACACATCAACACACAATTTTGACTAAACACACATCAATTTACTGTTTCATATTAATGTTAAAGCGTCAAGTGTCTCCCCTAATGCACACGATCTAAAATATCACGGTGTGTTCCATTACTTTTGCACTGGAGCTATCAATTTATATTAGCACACAGCCAGCGTGTCAGAATCGTTTCAGTGAAGGTGTGTGACTCCTCACACAAAGCGTCTCCCGAATCACCTTTGTGGAGACGTATGGTGTCTTAAAACAGACTCTCTGATGTGCTGAGGAGTGGTCACTCAGCTCCAGTGTCATGCTCAGGTAGGGGGTGTGGCTTACATCATAAATGTGTACATCAGAAATTATTCGACAGGGGTGCAACCTGGAAACCATCACCCATGGCACAGGTTTGAGTCCTGGTTAGGAGACTGTAACTGTGAGTGCTGTCTGGGTGAGAGGGACACGTCACTCTCTGCCCTGTCAATCACAGAGACGCCAATCAATCAGAGCGTCAGCAGTTCATAAAGATGGGTTTGGCTTCACATGTCTTGGAGGAAGCTTGCTTTAGCCTTCACCCTCCCTGTTCAGTAGCTGTCGTGTTTAGGTAGTGGTAACGAGGGGCTTTAAAAATACATAAATGCATATAAATATAAAAACACCTGATAAAGACATGATTTGATGCAGACAGTGTCCACTGAAGATTTAACACTGTTTTGCCTGTTAACTAGTTACATTAGCATGTAGCTCCTCCAGGGTGCAGGTTTGATTCCTGGCCAGGTTTGAGTTTATGTGTGTGTGCCCTGCGATGGATTGGCACCCTGTCCAGGGTGTACCCCGCCTCGTGCCCTAAGTCTCCTCGGATAGGCTCCAGGCCCCCGTGACCCTGAATACAGGATTAAGCGGTATAGACGATGAGTGAGCATTGTAGCTTCACTTCAGCCACATGCACACACACACACACACACACACCTTCATCCTCACTGGCGGAGAGGGAAGAGTCTGACTCGGAGGAGGGAACCTCCTTCAGCCACTTCTTTCTCTTTTTGGGTGGAGGCTCCGCCTTCACTTTCACAGTCCTGTTCCTGGCCTTCTCCGCCCTCTTCTCACCTCCTGCTCCACCTCTCTTTTCCTCCCTAGCTCTGCCTCGCTCCGCACCACCTCTCCTTTCCATCTTTTCCTGATTTTGCCTCTCTTGCAGCTTCGTTTCCTTTTCCCTCTCCTTCTCTCGCTCTCTCTCCCTTTCTTTGTCCTCTCTATCCCTTTCTCTTTGTTGCTCTCTCTCCCGCTCTTTCTCCTTCTGTCTCTCTTTTTCACGCTCTCGTTCTCTTTGTTTCTCTCGCTCTCTCTCTTTTTCCTTCTCCTTCTCTTGTTTCTCTTGTACCCTTGCTCTCTCTTTCTCACGCTCCTTCTCTCTTTGTTTCTCTCTTTCCTTCTCCTTCTGTTTCTCTCTCTCCCTCTCCCGCTCTATTTCCCGTTCTTTCTCTTTTTCTTGTTTTTCTTTTTCCCTCTGTTCTGCCTCTTTCTCTCTCTCCCTCCCTTTTCTCTCTCTCTCTCTTATCCTTTCCTTCTCTCTCTGTTCCTGCTGCTCTTTCTCTCGTTGTCTCTCTCGCTCTCTTGCTTTTTCTCTCTCCTCTCTTTCCACACGGGGCGGAGTTTGACTGCGGATAGTGGGTGGTGGTTTAGCAAGTGATTGGCGCCTGAACGGAGAAAAAAAACACAGACGATAACTGACAGAAACATAACTGTTTGAAAATTGGGGCGTGTCATTATACAATGCCCATAAAAAAAAATATGACGGGTTTTGAATATGCATGATGTGGGCATTTCCAAATGATTAATTAGGGATGATGTTCCTGGCATTATTGTGACACCGTGTGTGTATTTGTGCAGCTAGCTAACATGAGCCAGTGTGATATGATTTCTGACAGGATTATTAAAAGGTAAATATCTGTGCACTATCTGTCAAATTTCACTATGGGTAAAATTTCATTCTTATTAACCATTCATGCTAATGCTAGTTAGTGAAATACTAGTAATAAAACTGATGACAGATCTTTGTTGATTTGTTTTGTTTGTGCTATTACAGCATTTGGTTAATAAAAAATAAACCGACTACATATTAATCCTAGCCATTAAGCTAACATGAGCTAACCAGGCAGGATATATTTTTGTTATATTAATAATTGTGCATAGTTATTCCTGTGTAACCTGAGTTTTCGTGGCTAGTCTGAGGTAATTTGACATGATTTCTGTGAGGATGATTTATTATAAATGTTCCGAATCTTCTTTGCTAATGCTAGCTAGCTTCTTTAATATGACAAAACCTAACAGGATTTTTTACTTTAAATATAAATGTATATATTTTTCCAAATATGCTAACAAACTAGCTTTCTGGCCCGAATGAGATAATCTAACCAAAGTTTTTAAAACTTTATGCTAATAAATATAACTATCATTTGAATGAATACTGTAACTAATTTGTACTGGTAATAGAGCTAAGAAGCATTTTGACTCTGAATCTTCACTGCTAATGCTTTCATGGCTAACATCAGTGAAGCTGGCAGTATTTTAAGTTTATGTTCAGTCATGTTCTGTATATTCACTGATGTTCACCTGAAAGTATTTTCGGGCTAGGTCCATATATGTTCAATGTTTTCACTGCTAACAGTAGCTAATTGGCTAACATGAGGTAAGATGACCATTTTTATGTTTTTTTAATATTCTGCATCTTCACTACTAACACTAGAAATGAAGCTAAGCTAACATGGGGTAACGTGAAAGGTGTTTTTAGTTACAATCATATATGTTCATAAACTTTACTGCTAATACTAGCTAGTTGGCTAACCTGAGGTAAACTGACAGGACTTTGCTGGAGTTTCTCCTTTCATAAATCCATGATATCTACTAGTACTCTTTGCCAGTAATCTAATATCACATAATCTGAAAGGATTTTGTTTTATATTTATAAATACACAAATGTTTCTAGTGCCTTCATGTCAAACATGTTTCTAACCTGACTGGATTTTTTTTCTCTCATTTTTTTCTATTGTTATATTCAGAAATGGCGTGCTAACCTGAGGTAAACTGAAAATTCTCTAACAGAATAAAAAAAAATTCAATCTTAAAACTAGCTAGTTGGCTCATGTGAAGTAATCTGACAGGGTTTTCTGCAGGTTGTGATTTGGGTTCATGTTTCCCTACCTGAGCGCAATGCCGGCTCTGTGCCAAGGTTTCCGAGAACACACTCTCACATAATCCTTCTTGTTCACGTTCTCCAGGAACTTGACGTACAGACGTTGGTATCTCATCTTAGCATCTCCGAAGTAGCCAAGATACTGCAGGTGAGTGAGAGGAGGAGAGGAAGATATTCTATTACTGAATTTAGAGCTGGCAGAAAGCAGAAACAGAAGATGAGAAGCTTCCAGAACGATGGAGAAGGTCATTAAGAGGAACAACTCACATTGCTGGTGGCACAGAACTGCCGCTGGCCATCTTTAATCTCAGGTGCAAATTTCTGCAGTAAAGCTTTCTGCACTCTCCAGATTGGAGGAGGCTCTCGTCCTGTCTGCAAAGCCAGCTAGAGGATGAGAGGAGAGAAGGATATAGAAGAATAGGTGAGGTGGACAAAGAGAGATTAATAAGCAAGGTTTGAGTGACAATGGAAATATGGGAGGAGAAGTAGAACAGACATTGAGCGAGGAATAAAGAAGAGAATGATGGAATAAAGGTGAGAGAGAGAGAGAGAGGGAAAAGAGAGAGGTAAGAGGAGTGAAGAAGGTAAGTAGCAGAGAGAAGAGTGAAGGGAAAAAGGGAAAACGTGATAAAATTGAGAAAGAGGGGAAAGCATGAGAAAAAAGGAAAATATTAAGAGAGAAATTAACAGAAAGCAGATGAGAACAAAGAAAGAAATAAAATTGGATGGAGACAGAATAAGAATGAGGTTAGAAATGAAAGAAACAAGGCAGAGAGGAATAAAGACAAACATTTTAGGAAAAGTAGAATAAAGGAGAGATAGGGAAAGAGGGAGAAAAGTAAAAGAGAGAAAAAAGGGGAAAATGTGTATAGAAAGAAACAGAAAAAGATAATACAGGAATACCATGAGAATGAGTGAGGGCAAGAGTATGATGGAGGGTTAAAGTAAAAGAACCGTAAGGAAATGGAGAGCAAAGGAGAAAAGAGACGAGAAGAAGGAAGAGTGAAAAAAAAATATTATAGAGTGAGAAATGGTGAGAGAGGGAATAAAAAGTGAGAGAAGATAGCAGGTCAGGTATAGCCTATTACAAGCTCACAGCATCATACACTTGGCTAATACAAATCCCCAGCAGTAATGGATGTTGACGGTAACAGATGTTAACAGATGTTGATGCATGTTTACCTTGAGCGTGCCGATGTCCTCGGTGCGCACCACAAACTCATCCCTCTCTCTGAAAATGCCCTCGCCGCCACTCTCACTGTCCTCATCCTCGCTCTCCCCAGCGATGGCTGCGTTGTCCTGCTTCTTTGCCAGGTGGAGGGCGGTGATCTGAGGGGTGGGGGCATCCTCAGGAGTTGGGGGCGAGGGAGGCGAAGGGTGGGGTAACTCCATGGGCAGGGGAGGGGAGGAGGATGGTGGAGGAGTGGCAGATGGAGGAAGTGTTGGAGGAGGAGGAGACGGGGAGGGGAGAGCCGGAGGAGAAGGGCTAGGAGGGAGAGACTGATGGAGCAATGGAGCTGGATGGGGCTGAGGTGGAAGTGGTTGTGGCTGTGGTTGTGGGCTGTCCTCTTCTGGAGCAGGAAGAGGAGAGGGAATAGAGAGAAGAGGAGGAGGAAGAGGTGATGGTGAGAAGGAGGTGGGAGGAGAAGGAGAAAGAGATGGAGGAAAGGGCGGTGCAGGAGCAAAAGGAGGCTCAGATGAAGAACCTGGAAAAAGGGGAGATGAATTACGAATATAGCACAAGGTTTGTTTTTTAAAAAGTGTTTTTATTTTGAAAAAAAAATTCTTCCTATGATGAGGCTTTACGTATGTAACATATTGAAAGAGTCTCCAGTATCAGTGCTTTAACAGTCTAAGTTAAAGCTGTAACTTTAAAACTACGTTCACATTACAAGCCACTTCTCGTCCAATTCTGATCTTTTGGGCCCATTGGATGCGTGCATCATGACGATTCACATTCAACCTTAAAAAGTCTTTTTTTTACCTCAAAAAAGAAAATCACATTGTAGGATTTAAATTTTTTTTTTTTGCAAATTATGGGGGAAAATAAGTATTTGGTCAATAACAAAATTTCATCTCAGTACTTTGTTATATCCCATTTGTTGGCAATGACAGAGGTCAAAAGTTTTCTGTAAGTCTTCACAAGGTTTTCACACACTGTTGCTGGTATTTTGGTCCGTTCCTCCATGCAGATCTCCTCTAGAGCAGTGATGTTTTGGGGCTGTCAGTGGGCAACACAGACTTTCAACTCCCCCAAAAATATTTCTATGGGGTTTTGATGTGGAGACTGGCTCGGCCACTCCAGGACCTTGAAATGCTTCTTACAAAGCCACTCCTTCATTGCCCAGGCGGTGTGTTTGGGATCATTGTCATGCTGAAAGACCCAGCCACGTTTCATCTTCAATGCCCTTTGCTGATGGAAGGAGGTTTTCACTCAAAATCTCACGATACACGGCCTCATTCATTCTTTCCTTTACACGAATCAGTCGTCCTGGTCCCTTTGCAGAAAAACAGCCCCAAAGCATGATGTTTCCACCTCCATGCTTCACACAGTAGGTATGGTGTTCTTTGGATGCAACTCAGCATTCTTTCTCCTCCAAAACCAAAGTTCTATTTTGGTTTCATCTGCCCATATGACATTCTCCCAATCTTCTTCTGGATCATCCAAATGCTCTCTAGCAAACGTCAGACGGCCCTGGACACGTACTGTCTTAAGCAGTGGGACACGTCTGGCACTGCAGGATTCGAGTCCCTGGCGGCGCAGTGTGTTACTGATGGTAGTCATTGTTACTTTGGTCCCAGCTCTCTGCAGGTCATTCACTAGCCCCGCCCCACGTGGTTCTGGGATTTTTGCTTACAGTTCTGATCATTTTGATCCCACGGGGTGAGATCTTGTGTGGATCCCCAGATCGAGGGAGATTATCAGTGGTCTTGTATGTCTTCCATGTTCTAATAATTGCTCCAACAGTTGGTTTCTTCACACTAAGCTGCTTACCTATTGCAGATTCAGTCTTCCCAGCCTGCTGCAGGTCTACAGTTTTGTTTCTGGTGTCTTTTGACAGCTCTTTGGTCTTGGCCATGGTGGAGTTTCGAGTGTTAGGTTGTGGACACGTGTCTTTTATACTGATAACGAATTCAAACAGATGCCATTAATACAGGTAACGAGTGGAGGACAGAGGAGCCTCTTAAAGAAGAAGTTACAGGTCTGTGAGAGCCAGAAATCTTGCTTGTTTGTAGGTGAACAAATACTTATTTTACGAGGAATTTACCAATTAATTCATTAAAAATCCTCCAATGTGATTTTCTGGATTTTTTTTTCTTAAAATTTTGTCTCTCATACAGGTCCTTCTCAAAATTTAGTCTGCCACCAATTGTGTAAGTTTTCCCACTTAAAAAAATGAGAGAGGCCTGTAATTTTCATCATAGGTGAACCTCAACTACAGGTCCTTCTAAAAAAATTTGCATATTGTGATAAAGTTCATTATTTTCTGTAATGTACTGATAAACATTAGACTTTCATATATTTTAGATTCATTACACACAACTGAAGTAGTTCAAGCCTTTTATTGTTTTAATATTGATGATTGTGGCATACAGCTCATGAAAACCCAAAATCCCTATCTCAAAAAATTAGCATATTTCATCCGACCAATAAAAGAAAAGTGTTTTTAATACAAAAAAAGTCAAGTTTCAATGATGATGATTTACTTTAAGAAATGAAAAAAGGCATATCATTACAAAAACAAACAAACAAAAAACAGATTGTTTATACAGGTCCTCCTCAAAAAATTAGCATATTGTGATAAAGTTCAGGAATTTTGGGTTTTCATGAGCTGTATGCCACAATCATCAATATTAAAACAATAAAAGGCTTGAACTACTTCAGTTGTGTGTAATGAATCTAAAATATATGAAAGTCTAATGTTTATCAGTACATTACAGAAAATAATGAACTTTATCACAATATGCTAATTTTTTGAGAAGGACCTGTAGTTGAGGTTCACCTATGATGAAAATTACAGGCCTCTCTCATTTTTTTAAGTGGGAAAACTTACACAATTGGTGGCAGACTAAATACTTTTTTTGCCCCACTGTATTTATGTGAGCGCCTATTCCTGCACCAATGGGTGTGATTTTTGCAAAAAAATTAGATTTTTGCTCTGAAGGATATGTTGAGGTCCAGAAGTTGTTTTAGCAGCTGTCGCTAACGGTGCCAGCACTCAAAAAGTCAAATGAATTCTAAGTCATCTAAGTCACATGACCATGTATTGTACAGTATACACTTCTCCACTGGATCACATTGGACCCGCACGCAAAAGTGACTCCGATCTGAAAAAACACCAGATTTGTGCGTGCAGACAGCTAAAAATCAGATCTGTCTCACATTAGGGTTAAAAAATCTGACTCACTTCAGGGCTGGTGGTGTGAAGGCAGACATGGGAGAGTTTAATTATTCGTGAGTAGTTAAACAAATAGATGCTGATTATTTTGTCCTCGTGCCGCTCTTCCATTCAATCAATCAGTAGCTCAAATGGAGTTCAGTTTCTTGTTACCAGTGATGTGCAACAAGGTTTTATCAGGAACTTTATAAATTTTTTTCAATCTCTCACGTGTTATACCGTGCGCGACTAAAAAAACACACGCACACACAGAAACAGACACACACACCGGCTCACTGTATACATTTTATATGTATTGTATGATATTTATACTACACTTATAGTCACATGCGTTTCCAGCGGGCCGTGCTGAAATTCAATACTATACAGTCAGGTCCATAAGTATATGTACACAGACACAGCATTTGTTTCCACATTTGTGCATCTGTACACCACTACCATGGATATGAAATGAAACACGTATCAGATTGTTTATTTGGTCTCCTAAAGTTTCTGCTCACTCTCTCTCTCTCTCTCTCGGAGAGGTCTGTTCTCATGAACACACATTCATTCATTCATTCATCTTCTATACCGCTTAATCCTGTGTTCAGGGTCGCGGGGGACCTGGAGCCTATCCCAGGAGACTTCGGGCACTAGGCGGGGTACACCCTGGACAGGGTGCCAATCCATCGCAGGGCACACACACATACACACACTCACACACCCAATCACACACTATGGTCAATTTGGGAACGCCAATTAGCCTAACCTGTATATCTTTGGACTGTGGGAGGAAACCGGAGTACCCGGAGGAAACCCACCAAGCACGGGGAGAACATGCAAACTCCATGCACACAGAGACGGGAATCGAGCCTGGCCGGGGAATCGAACCCAGACCCTGGAGGTGCAAGGCGACAGTGCTAACCACTACACCACCGCGCCGCCCCATGAACACACAATGAATGCTAATTCAACACACAGAATTAACCCCTCAATCCGTCATTCAGCAACCAAGAAACAACCAGAACGGGCCATCACACAGACTCATCAGTCAGCTATCCAATTACTATTGAGCCTGTGAATAAGTCTGTAATTCCTAAACAGTTAGTGTAATATTTTAGTTAGTTTGTAATTGAACAACATGAGGCTCAAATACACTGCCTATAGTTAAATCATTTTTAAAACAATCAAGTGTAAACACAGTCCAAAGGTCACTTGCCAGGAAAAGTGACCCCTCATTGAGGGAGAGTATAAAAACGTTTCCAGCTTGTAGAAATCCTGAGTTACGTCAGTCTCACTTAATGTCGTTTTAACTTTTCCCAGCAGGATTTTTTTCATTATTAAAAAGCGTACTGATGTTAATTTGGCACCGTTACAGATGTTGGGACAGCTTGGGCATTGGGTTGTTTTCGAAAGTTAGAATTACTTCAGTGAAATGACATCAGAACAAAATTTACTACATTTGTACAACGTTATCCAACTGTCATGCGTGCACACCACTGGACCGCCATGGAACACACTGTTGATGCTAATAAATATGCATACATACAACAATTTAATTAAATATTAAATTGGAAAGCAGCCAAAAGTTTAAAAAGAGGCTTGGCATCTGAGATGTGTCTTGTGAAAGTGGATGTGATGCAGTTTTGATGCTGTACAAACATCATATAACAGGAAAGTAATTTGGGAGCTAAGATCTACCACTGAGAGCATCCTGACAAACTCCATGACTGTGTCATACGCCAGCTGCACAATCGCTGAGAGAAAGACCCTGAATTGTGTAGTGAAAGTGGCTCAACACATCGAACAGCGCTAGCCAATCAGTAAGAAAGCTACGTAGCAGCAACAGCATCTGAGACAAAACACACCATGGCTACTTCCAAACTGTAGCTATCAGGCAAAAGGTTCAAATCAATTCAATCCCACATGGACAGACTA
Organism: Channallabes apus; assembly: GCA_030522415.1. Lineage (NCBI taxonomy): Eukaryota > Metazoa > Chordata > Actinopteri > Siluriformes > Clariidae > Channallabes > Channallabes apus. Next base: position 35,055,186 of record CM060121.1, read on the forward strand.
AGGAGCAGCTTCTTTGGCAAAGCTGTGGCCTCCATCACACCTATTCACACTCACAAACTGCAAATATAACCAAGCTCTGCAAAAATATCAGCTTCTTAACTGCAAATCAATGCTGCCTCCATACACCCATTCCTATTCAATATGAAAATATGTACAATTTAATTTAATTTATTTATTTAATTACTTTTCATTTACAAGCGTCTCTTGCACATGACTAAATGCTGCTCTTTTTTGACTGTTTATTTTATTATTATTTTCCTCTGACCTTAGAAGAGAGAAGCCATATAAAATGTAATTGTGCCCAATATTCCTATTCTAAAGCTGCACCTCACAGTAATACTTCTGAAAGAGTTGCGTAACATGAGATACACACGCTGTGTGCGGGAAGCTGTTGTGTCCGTCCCGATCTCCGGTTGGAATTCTAATCCCTGCTAGAAACTTAAGGGAGCATGGATGTGAGGGAGCATTGGACATTGTGTTACCGGATGTTAATTGATATAAACGCTCAAATAAAGATTTATTTAGGTAAAGGTAAATAAAGGTTTATTAAAAATTATTTCAAAGTCATTATAACTTTCATAAGCAACGTTGTCCTGGTGATCATCATCACAACATAGTTATGACTATATTACAACCCTCATCCAACATTAGGTTTCCTGCTGGGTGTATAAATGAATCCACAATTATTCAACTGTTTTAGTTCTGGAAAACTGAAGAAGTGATTTTTCTGTTTGAGGACACTTGAATAATATTCTCCTATTGTGAAAATTTGACGCTTACATTTAGAGGATTATCAGTACTTCATCATGGTTTAGTGTGTCTTTATGATTCTTATTCAGGCATAGGCAATGATAAGCCAAGCTCTCTAAATTACAGTTCTAGACTTAAAGCCACAAACTGTTCAGACGTATACAATCACACACAGCACAAACCCAAAGCAATTACCATCGACTTTGGGAGAATCGCGGAACTCCGTCTCTTCAGCATCCTCCTCTTTTTCCACCTCCCCTCCTCTACTCTGAACCATCTCCTCTTCTTCTCCATCTTCCTCTAACTCATCCTCTTTATCTTCCACTTTCTCCATTCTCACCTCCTCTAGCTCCTCTGGCCCATCATCCACTATGTGCTCATCATCCTCCTCCTCTTCCTCCTCCCCCGGGATGTGTGTCCTCTCCTGCAGGTTCAGCTCGGTGTGTGTATGAAGGTCATGGGTCATTATTTGAGTCTCCAGCTCTGGGAAGGTGTCTGTATCAGCAAGTGGTGGAGGTGTATCGAGGGGCGGGGCTTGTGAAGGGGGTGGAGATGGTGTGGGAGGGGGTGGGAGGGCAGCCAGGCTGTGGGGTGTGTCATAGAGGGCAGAGATGGCTGAGGAGATGCTCTTCTGAAGGTCCTGGTTCTTGCTTACAGAATCTTCTTCATCAGAGGAGAAGGACGGCAGCGTCTCCAGGTTTCTCTTGAGTTCCTCGTCCAGGCGTTTACACGGTGAAGGGCAGTTGCTCAGTGCAAGACCTCCTTCTCCTTCAGTCTCCCCAAAAGGTGGAGGAGTTGGAGGTGGTGGTGGAGGCGGTGGTGGTGATAAGGGACAAAGCCCTCCCTTCACAGAGGGCTCATGTACAGGACTGGAAGCATCCATGTGAAGTGGACCAGATGGAGGCTTCTTCTCTGTTTTTAGAAAGTCCAGAAAGGAAGTGATAAAGCCAGACTTCAGCTCTGATGGCTTGTCATCGGTCTGAGAGAGAGAGATTGAGGGAAGAAGGGAAGTAAGAGTGGATTCATAAAACACAAATAATACATATTGAGAAAACAGAAAAAAGATCTTACAGTTTACAGTCAGAGCCACATGCTAATAAAATACACCAAGTCTATCTAAGCATTCATTTAAGTCAAGATTAGGAATTGCATCTTCTCAAACTCAACATTTGAGCCAAAATACTTAACAGGTTGATGTTGTTCTGATGCAAAACCACTGGGACAAACTAATTGTGCGTCACATTTCTGATAGTTACACGACTCAAACACGGTCACGTTTATAACTGAATTTTACTCTTAAAATAATCAAAAACTTTTAGATTTGTTATGGATTCCCATTACAGTCACTTGCAAAACAAGTCCTTATTAGCAACTAGCAGCTGCTTCCTCTAATATTATCTGCTCAGGTGTCTTTGCAGTCTGAAACAGGTTCTCTAGCAGTGTGTGCATGCGTTCTGTACACAACACCTGCTGATGAAAAGCAGTTCAAGGCACAATGCAGCCACAATCCAGATACATATTCTCTGTGATATGTAAAAATCTGATGTTTCTCATGAACTGATTAATCAAACTGCCAACAAATCTGTGTGGAGCATCTGCACATTTTTTGACTGTATATACCGTTTATATTGCTTTGATTTTTGATTAAAGATATATGGTATCTTTATTTTGTCATTTTGCCTCACCACAGAATCATATGCATGAGTGCACATGTGATTTTTTTTGCCCAATTACAGAATATTTTTCATGATTACTGGCTTCTTTTGAACTACACACTGTCATCCAGCCCTAGCTTATCGTTAAGTGGTGCACTTTTCCTCTGCCCGTTTTCTCGCTTCTTTCATGAAGCTTGCCTTCTCGTACAGAATGGAACAGATAGGATTTTCTGTGCAGTCTCAGTGGTTTGAAGTGGATCCACTCCCCGGTCGGTGGATCTGCAATGCCCATGTTGTACTTTCTAAATTATATTTTATTCTATTTTATAGCCTTAAATGCAAATCTCTTCAGTCATCAGTTTCACAGATATCCCGGAAATTAAATGTCCGAATAATTTAGTGTTTACTGTGGAATTAAAATTTTCACCAAGAATGATCAATTTAAAGGCAATATTATATTTCAAAAGGCATGTATAGTAATTTAAGATTACTTGAGCATTTCATTATCCGAAGAATAATTTCTACTCTAAAAGCATGAGACATTAAACAATTAATATCAAATACCAGTGCTCCAATTATTATATATTTTTTTTATCTGTGTAATTCATTAATCCGGCGAAAAAAGCAAATTGATGAAGAGTCTGAATACTTTTGCATGGTGCTGTATATTAGGTGTGTCTAACGGGAGGTAGTACAGCAGGGGGGCTGGATGGTGGTTACTATGAATGAGTAACCGTGGCAACAGCTACCCTGGCAACAGCCAGCTCTCTCCCCTTCTTTTATTGCATTTTTTTAAGGACAGATAGATCATGGCAGGCTGTCAATCATCTCACACTCAGACTGCACTGCTCCCTCTAGTGGAACTAAACTCACCAGCATACTGAGAACAATGCATTCCGTCTTAGCAGACACACGTCTTATGGCCTGTAAAATATTATCTGGTAGTCCATCATATATGCAGTTTTCTTGGATTCTACCTTATAGTATTGTTTCACACACATCATGAATTTCTCTGTTAACAAATCGCAAAATAATGAAGATGTGCCTTACTGGGCTGGACAGTTTCTGCATGGTGGCCCATTCCTCAGGGGTCAACTGGTCATCCATGTCTCTCTCCCAAGACATCTGAGGAAAATCCACAGATCCACATTACATATGCAATAACTTAAGATATCCACATTACATTCCCAGTTTTTTCTTCCTCGCTTCTCTTCTGAGGTTACCTGTTGCTGAGGCAACAAGAGCAATTTCACAAGTACAATTGTACACAAAGGCACAGAGAAAGGATCGTATGATTAAAGTTTCAGCATTTTGGACCTTTATGAAAAGAACAAAAAAGACAAATTCTCTATGTGTATACACAGCATGCAAAATATTTTATTTTTTTCTATAAATACATTTATGATAACTATAATTTAACATAATATTTTCTGTATTTATATAATCCCTTTGTGAAAAAAGTATGAGAAATATTGCACATCGAATTAGACATGCGAACAAGGATGAGTATGAGCATTAATTTTTGAAGACTGCAGTAATAAATAGAAATTAATTAGTTCTATGACATGAAACCATTCCTACACAAACCCCTTTTTTTTGCAGATAAGTGCTAGTATAGTGCGATCAAATATGCAATAAATAGGATCGAACAAAACCTTGGTAATATAAAATAATTCACAAAACAGACTATAATATCTTCAAACATTTGGACAACAAGGAATAAAGTGATACTACCCATTTTTATTTTCCACAGGGTTCAGCATGTTAGGATTATCATTTATGAACCTTCGTTGAGAAGTCTACATTTTATTATTTTTTGCTCAATAACAAATATTAATAACTGGGAGCATACTGTATTTTTCCTTGGATATTTTACGTAGTTGTTATGAAGAGTTACTGTATTTTCTTCCTTTTTTTTTTTTACCTCTTGATCCTTTTCTTTCATTTTACCCTGACCACAGTTCATATCGGTTCTGTTCATGTCCAGTGCAGAAGTGGGTCCAGGGCTCAGACCAAGCGATGGTGCAGATCCCACTGAGCCATCAGACAGAACTGGATCTGTGCTCGACAAGGAGTCTGTCCTCAGGAGGGACTCAGATGAAGGCATGGGGGGAAGGGGAAGCTTTATCTAGAAAAAGGTATAATGCTATAACATAATCTAATCTGAAAAAGAATCTAATTCTATAAAATAATCAAAATGTTAACATTAATTTTAAAACAAAGAATTTTGTTTGACTCACTTTAATCGGTTTGACGGGTTCCTGGTACTGCTGTTGAGACTGTTGTTGGTGTTGTGTTTGCTGCTGATGTAAGTGCTGGTGGTGTTGTGTATGTAGGTGCTGCTGTTGGTGCATGTGTTGCTGTTGTGAGTGGAGGTGCTGCTGTGGCTGTGAATGGTGGTGCAGATGTTGATGTTGCGGTAAGTGCTGCTGTTGTGGATGTTGCTGTTGAAGTTGTTGTTGGTGATGGAGATGAGGCGCTTGTTGGTGAGACTGTTGATGGTAATTCTGGCTTTTGTTGATGTCTCTATGCATCTCCAACATGACTTCATCTTTCCTGCCACGACCCCTTCCTCGACCACGACCCCTCCGGCTCTCCCCTGCACCAGGACCCATTAGCCCCCTGCAGTAAGGAGGTTCAGGAAGTGGGCGAATCCGAGGTCTTCCTCTAGGTCTAGGAGGGCCTTCTCGTTTGGGTTTGGTGGGCTTTCTGCCTCTCTTCTTTGGCCCATCATGGGGAAGGAGCTGTGGAGCAGGTCCAAGTGCTGAGTACCCTGCGGGGTTGCAGAAATCCAAGTCACCCATTAGGGGACTTAGACCACCTACCCCTGAACCACCGCTGGACTTTCTACAGCTCGACACCAGATCAGGAAGCAAATCTGGAAGTCTCCTGCTGTTCAATCGGATGTCAGCAGGAACATCTGCTTTATCTTCATCGTCTTCAAATTCATATTCTTGAGCATACGTTTTCTTTGTCTGTGACTGGGAATTGGTGTCCCGTCGCTGTTTTAGAAGGTGAAAGGAGCTCGTCTTCAACAGTTTTTTTGGTCTAGAGGAACAAAATATAGGTGAGTTCAGCCCACCTGTCCCAGAGCCACTTCCTACACCAGAATTTCCCATAATTTTGTTCCCTGTTCCATCTACACTAGATCCTGTTCCACCCATTCCCATGCCTGGTGCCTGAGACTGAATCAGGCCCAGTTGCTCTGTATTCACAGTAGATGGGAGTTCGTGTGTTTTTAATGAGTCCAAATCTAGATGCATGGTCCCATTGCCAGATTCAGAAAGACTGTGACAGTACTGCCCATAACCCTGGTCACCATGGTGGCCCATCATATCATATCCACTTGCCCCTCCACCTGCCTTAACTGATTCTATTCCATCTTGAACATTTACACGTGCTTCAGACACAATATCCTGATCTCCTTGTCCTGCACCTGCTACACCCGCACAGCTTGGTTTGTAGTCCTCAGAACAAAACATGTCCTCCATTGCTGGAAAGAATGATCTATCCTCATCTTGGAGAAGTGAGTCAGGGAAACAGATGGAGGTCAGTGGCACAAACCTCTGCTGCTGCTGATGACTCTGTCCTTGATTCTGTGCAGATTTCACTACAGAACTTTCAGTGTCAAATTGGTGGTCTTTAAGTTGATCTAGCTGTGGCTGGGGAAGCTGGGGCTCTGGTTCTCTGGGCTGAGTCTGGGGTTGCATTGGTCCTGTGTTGGTTGGCATGTGGCGAGAGTGCTGGTGGGAGTGCTGATGATGTTGATGGGGCTGTGGTTGGTGGTGGGAATGCGGGTGTCCATGATGAGCGGCCATGTGATGTAGATGAGATGGGGCTGACATGCTCAAATTTGGCTCATTCAGGAAATCATGGAGCTCAGAAGATGTTTGCTGTGGATGGTGCGTCTGGTGATGTGAAGGAATCCTATGCTGCTGCTGCAGTTGTTGCTGTGGTCTTTGATGTTCATTACTACTTCCATCTCCACCAACAATCCTCTCAGTAGGGCCGGCACCTTCACGGCTATTTGTTCTAGAGAGTGATCGCTCAAGCATTTCGAGTTGGGAGACTGAATTCTGACTCGATTGACTTTGGTTTTGCTGTGCCTCACATCCATAGTGGGCCTCCATAGATTGAGATTGGAGTTGGAGTTGAAGCTGGGAGGCCTGTGACTGTGTTTCCACACTACCACCAGCACCAGTTCCAAGGCCTCCACTTGGTCCCATTAAAGCTTGCTGGCTCATTGGATGGGGTGATGGTTGAGGGACCTGTTGAGTGTCCATCTTGTTACGTGTGGAGTGAGAAAGTACAGACTGTAGAAGATGAGTTTGTTGAGGTTGCTGAGTCTGATCAGGTGGTGAATCCATGTGGGAAAGGGAAGTCTGGGACCTTTGTGATTGCAAGTCTGGTGGTTTTCGTATGTAGGGCAGCTCGGATGAATCTGAAGCTTTCTTGACCTCTACATGGGTGTGAGACAGGGAATGAGGGTGAGAGTGCTGTGGATGTTGGGAGTGCTGTGTGTGGGAAGCGTGTGTAGTGTGATGTTGGTGTGCCTGGTGAGCATAGGAGTCTCCTCTCCCATAATGGACCACTGAGCCAAGGGAGTCATGTTGGTGTGTGTGTGGAGCATGTTGGTGGGAGTGGGGGAGTGAATCAATTCCCCCTCTTCCTCCATTTGCCCCAGCTCCTGATACTGCCCTGTCTATTTTTGTTTGCTGCTTCTTTAAAGATATTTCCAGGTGACTCTCTTGGCCAGTCCCTGGACCAGTTCCTTGTCCAGCAGTGTTTGCTGTTCCTGGTCCCACATTATTAGTGGCATTATTGGTGCGAATTACACTCTGCAGTTGGTAACGTTCCTCAGATGCCTTGTTCAGATCATAGGCAGACATTGCCTTAGCTTCTTCCCTGCCTTGTGGCATTGCTTGTGGTTGAGTGGACTGTTGCTGGGAAGTCACCTGTTGCTGAGTGTGGTGCTGAGATGGATGGGGTGCAGGGCTTTGAGAGTGCAAAAGGTGCTGTATTAGAAATTCATCATCATCCTCATCCTCCTCTTGAGATCGTTCAATGCCAAGCATATCAGGATCTGGCTTGCTCTTGGGTGGTGCAGAATGATAAGACTGTCCCTGTGGTGGTGGTGCCCGTGTATCTGAATAACCCTGTGGAGAAGCTAAAAAATTAGGAGAGAGAACTGATGAAAGGTACTTATTACCTCCAGTTCCTCCTGGAGACTGTGCTGGGTGAGTGGGTGCAGGGGAGTGCAATCCTGGTCTAATGATTGCAGAGTTAACAGAAGGTGAAGGACTGGAATCAGGAAGGTGGTATGAACCTCCAGCTCCACCACTTGTAACACTGTTGCTGCTATTAGCTGCTGAATTACCACCTGTTGAGCCAGTACCACTATTTGTTGACTCAGCACCACCTCCAGATCCAATCAGGGAAGGTGAATGTCCTGTACCATCATAGCCCATTGAAGGACTTCCTGCTCCTCCAAGTGATGGTGGTAGAGAACCATATCCTGATTCAGAACCATATACGCCATCCCCTGAAAATGAACGCCCTGTTGCTCCAAGGCCCCCAAATCCTTTTCCTGAACCCCCAGGACCAGAGCTAACTTCCTGGGCCTGAGGGGAACTGAACCCTCCATAAGGCTGTGAGAGGTGGGATGGTGGAGGTTGATTTGGTGAATATGATTGTGAATGTTGTTGTGGTGGGGTTTGGCCAGAGAGACCAGAGGTGGGTTTAACAGGAGCCACAGGGGAGCCATATGCAGAAAGGCAGGGTTTAGGAGGAGCCTGTTGTGTAGCAGAGGAGGAAACAGGGAGTGGTGGAGGTGGTGGAGGGGGTTGTGGTGTAGTTTGGGGAGGTGGTTGCTGCCTTGAAGGAGCAGAAGAGACACTAGATGAAGCACTCGGGTTAGAGGAATTTGAGGAGGATGAAGTTGTAGAAGAAGCTGAGGGAGGTGTGTGAGGAGTTCTGGATGAGGAGGAGCTGGAGGATGAGTAGCCACTGCTAGAACTAGAACTCTTTCCTGATTTTCCAATACCACTACCGGAGGCAGCTGATGCGGATGTTGAGGAAGAGCTATATGGGGGCTGTACTATGGGGCGGTACACTTGGTCTGATCGCGGTGATGGTTTGGGGTCAGATGATGGGCTCTGGTCACCAAGGGGGCTACAGCTCATTCCACCATGCCGATGGTGTGGAATTTGCTGGTAGCCTGATGCTCCACAGCTAAGATAATGTTGCAGGGGATGTGATGCAGATGAAGGCAACTGGGACTGTACAGGGGACGGTCTCTGGTAGTGCTTAATAACACTGTCTTGCCTTGGAATTGCTCTTTCCTGTGGTGTAGGTGGTTGTGAGGGTGCAGGTGCTGAAGAGAATACAGAAGCATTGTACAGATGGGATGACTGCTCTTGAAGTTGGGAAGAGAGCAGGTTAAATTGAGGGGGAGGTAAGTGCCGGGCAGAGGACGATGTAGGTACTTGAGGCTGAGGACCACTTGAGGGCTCCTGCGCTCCCCTGTATGCTGCTGCACTCTGTGATGAGAGAAGACGGTCAAAGCCCAGGCTGGATTGGGACTGTGTTTTTATGTGTAGCAAAGGATCATGGGGCGATAGGAGGCCATTGGAGGTAGGGCTAAATGTAGGTGCATCCTGAAGGGACAGTGACGGTGTCACCCCAGAAAATGAACGGCCAGAGAAGGAGGCAGGGTGCTGGTATGCTGACAGGGCAGAGGAAGTAGGGAATGAGCCAGATCCAGGCAAAGCACTGGAGATGAAGAGCTCAGCAGGGGCTGGGGTATGCATTGCTTCAAAGAGAAAGACAGATAAAACTAAATCAACCAGGGTACATAGGTTTAAATATTAATTTGCATAGCATTCTCTACCACAAAGAAGCACTATTGGTTGCTTACCAGTCTGCCATGACGGGGTACGGAACTGCGAAAGGAGGGAGGAGGCAGATGGGGGAGGTTGTGGACCTCGGGATTCCAAAGCAGAGATCAGGTTCATGACTGAAGCATCAGGCCCTGAGGGGCTAGCATGGTGTAACCCAGCATCAAACAAACCCGAAAGCCCTATAAAAGAAGTCGGAATGCATATACCATATATAGGTTTAGTATACATACATACATCAACTTGCTAACACACTATAGTTATAACACCAGTTTTTATTTAATGCATTTTATATATATATATATATATATATATATATATATATATATATATATATATATATATATATATATATATATTTTTTTTTTTTTTTTTTTTTAACAATTTAAAATAAAAGTTCCTCACCTAGGCTCCGTCCTGCAGCTCCCCATGCCCCAGCCTGTCCAGAGCTGCCTGGGTGATGATTAGTGGCATAGCCCTGCAGGGGGTGTGGTGTGGCATAAGCTTGACGATGGAGCAATTCGGAGTCTGGATGGGAGGATCTGGAGCTCCCATACATCAGACTGACAACACAGGTGAAGAAGAAGATAGAACAAAAAGAGAATGAGATTAGCAGAGCAGAGAACTAAAGAGCTTCCAGCTGTTTGCATACAATTACTCCTTAAGCTGCAGCCCATGTAGCTTTAAATAATGTTACGTGTTAACACACAAACCAGACGTTTCACATGATACACAGTACAGTTTTTTTGAGCTCTACTCTTCTTAAATCATGGTATAGAATTTCAGCTGGTCTTGCTGTACATGATATCCTACTCAGTAGAGCTATATGCAGATTAGCTGTTTAATCAGCCTATTCACGTCCATATTCTCCCTCTTCCAAACAGCCTTAGGATCTGACTCCAACCAGTCTCGACTACAACAATGCACATGGTCATTATCCTCGTTCACACTCAATCCTTCGGGCTACGAATGTCAAAACCTCAAGACCGGTTTTCACCATCTCCAGTGCACCATTAAATACTTGCCCCTGGACTGTGTTCACCAACATATCAGTAAGAAAGTGTTCCACATAATTTCAGAACATTCACTCTGAAGCCATATGTTATTAAGTTCTATTTTTAGATTGCATGCACAATTAGGTATGGATAACAAAAGTAAACTAGAAACTATTTCATTAAATGCCAAACTGCAAGCTTACTGAGACAAAACCCAAGCCATGAAATGATTGTGCATTATTATCAGTCATCCACATTCTCTTTACGTCTTCCACTGCTAAAAATGTAAACCCTGCTATTCACTCTGATTGGACACAGATCGACCAATCATCTGTCTTTTGGCATCTCTACAGACTGTTGTTTCCTTTCATAAGAGTGGCCAGTTGAGCTGACAATAGCGCTTAGGATGTTGCTGAGGTGAGACAGAGCTCTCATTGATAAAAGCTCTCTTGTGACTGAATTGCCTTGGTAACCCCCTTCCTCAACAGGCTCTTAATGGGAGTACAGCTCTGTTAGCGCGGATCGCTCCTCTCGGAGGCCAATGTGGGAAGCCGCAGACGCCACACACCGAGTGAGCACGTGGTGAGGGGGTGGGTGTCATTCAATATGAGCAGCAGAATGCAGAACCAGACATTCTATCTTTAAACCCACAGAGAATAATAAGCCAGTTTACACTCATGCCTTTTCATACGTTTCTACTTTTCATGAACATAAGCCAAAAAAATGGAGATTACAATGAAAACGTATCGCTGAGGATGCGTACGTATAGTATTATCCTGCCATTCAATGTTCTGTGAATAGAAAACCATTTCCTGCAAACACAAAATCTAATTTCAATTATTACCCGATTCAGCTGTATGCAAAAAAAAAGGAGGAATGACCAAAGCTCACGCTCAGGGGATCTCATCTGAGAGCTTGTCGTTTAAACGCACCCTTGTCTCAGGGGCAGGGTTCTTGTGTAATTAGCTGGAAAAAAGCTCTAATGAACTGAGTTAAATGGTTAAATGCACAAGCAAAAGACCACACATCTCACTCATGCACTGCCTTTCTGGTTTATCCGATAACCACGCTGTGGCTGCAGAGAATTCTGTATGTGTCGTTTACAATCAATAATACAAAATCCCTGCTTAAGACTTTTAAACATCTCTGAGTTGGTATCAGAATTTTACGATAACCAGGCGAGGAATGCTGTGATGAGATCATGATTTTGTCATCAAAAGCAAAAAAATAATAATAATCCCATGGAGACACCAAGACCACCAGTCAGAAAGCCAGATGCTTCTCCAAAAACAGAGCGCTTTCTGCTTAATACCAAATCTCATTGCATGCATTTATTAGCATTCATATACATTCAAGTAATTCTTCTCCAAAGCCAGTGAGATCTCTTACAAGATCAAGGAGACTGTCATAGCATCAGAGTGCTCAAGATTGACATGAGGTTTGATAGAAATCTTCCCTTAATTAGGTGTTAATCCCAGGGAGATGAACTGCAGACCCAGAAGGAGTAAGAGACAGCTCCCTGGAGGAACAAGAGAAATTGATGGGTGTCTCCCTCCACACACACACACACACTATCTATGGTTTCTTTCTTCTCACGTCTTTTTGCTCATTTTCAAACCATTTTACTTCCTTTTCCTTTTTTGATTTTCTTCTACCATGCGTCACTTGCTCTTCAGGTGATTCCGGGCACGTTTATGCTTCTTCAATTCTCTCTCTCTCTCTCTCCCTCTGTCTCTCACTCACATACACAGACACAGACACACACACACACACACACTTCTCCAGCAGGTAATCATCACCCAAGTCAGCCCTTGTTCAAGGATCCACTGTGCTAGCGTGCTCTCTCCATTACACCTTCCTTACTACAGGCTCCAACTCCACTTATTCCTAAGCTTCAGCACCTTTGGCCCACACCTTCAGCCAATCATTTCCTCCTTGTCTCCTCCAGCTTCATAGGATCCAGTGGAATAATACAGTATATCTCAATGCTACTGACGAGAAGACAATGAAGAGAGAGGACATATGACTATGAGACATGCATTAAAGCATGAGGAGATGAATTCCAGCCTTGATTAGAAAGCTCTATTAAATCTACTGTAAAGACATGCTACTAAATTAATGAATTGCAATCTCTCCGTACAGGTGCAGCGTGTTTACTGGGTGATGGGGAAACATAACCGAACCATTAATCTCCATTAGAAACCTTCAGCATGTGGTGGGTCTGTGGAACCATGTACATCTCTCTATGCAGAAACATGTCTGATACCCCATCACTGACAGATGAGCTTTATCATAATCACACAGCGAACAGAGAAAGACTGGAATCTAAGATACCTTCTTACAACACAAAACCCTGCATCGCTTCAGAACAGTGCTATGTGTAAGATGACTTGTGGTGTGGAATTATCAGGTTAAAGTTCTATCTCTACATGAGGTTAATTCACAAACACATTTGAATAAGTGTTGGAAAAATCCACTGTCAGAGACCTGCAGCCTGAAAATTATTTCACTTCATTTCATATTCATTTAATACATCAGCATGTTTCATCACGGCCTAATGGAGGGACACGCATAGTCCCACACCAGCACTCGCGCTCTCAACTAATATTAATTCAAAACAAAAAGCAATTACAATTTCTCCCCCCAAAACTAAAAGAGGAGCGATTCAATTTCACTTCATTTCATTCGGCTCGGATGATGCTCTCCGTTGGCGCTCAGGCTGCGGTGCTGAGGTTTGTCCGGAGTCTTATGAGTCAGAATTGCTCATTAAGGATCCCGGGTGCCATCAATCCCGCCTGTAGTGCTCAGAGATGCCCTTGACTCAGAAAGGCAATCATAAACTATCCACCAGCCCAGGAGCAATCAGTCCCAGCAGGCATAGTCCACAGGAGAGAGTAACGGGCCATGAGTGTGAGTGTGTGAGTCTCACCTGGTCCACCAACTCCATCACCAAAACCACCACCACCACACACAATACAGTACATCGACCCACTACACTCACATATGCCAGCGTGATAAAGCACTATTCAGATGGGATTAGTTTTCTGTTCAGTAACATACTCGAAGGACGTCCATAGTCATTCTCATCGATTCAGACAGGATAAGTGATCTCACTATAAAATTCTATTCAATTTGATTCAATTCAATTTTATTTATATATCGCTTTTAACAGTTTTCATTGTTGCAAAGCAGCTTTAAGAATAAAAAAATTATGGAAATGAGTTTGAAAAAATGTGTAAATCATAATTATCAGTAAATTACAACTAAAATAATCCACGCATTGGACACAGTTTTATGTTATGTTTTTTTGCTAGCTGTAGCGGGTGTGGCTTAATCATTTGTAGGTCACATGACTAGAACATGTCTGTAGTGTGTCCAGACACAAAAAGCTCTTCCCTAAACTTCCCTAAACCTGTGGAAGCGTCACTTCTCAGATTTGCCCTTTTATTGATTGGTCTGCATTTTAAACTTCAGGTTTCAGCATGAAATGAGAGAAAAGATCAAATACTTCCTGGTGCGTCTTCATACTGAAGAAACAGAACTAAACCCCTTTTCCTTGAGGACTTTACACAATCTTTACCAACACGTCACTTCAGACAGGATAAATATCACCTCGAGTCATTCCTTCTGCTTGAGTAATATAGAAGGTAAAATATGGAGAGGGATGGATTCTCCGGGAATAATTACATTAAACACCTCCGCATGGAAAACAAATCCAGTGTGAATAGGGCTTAAGGTGTTACACTTTACACACTTCAAACCATTTAGAGATTTTAGAGGGCAAGGACGACTTTATGAATGGTGCAGAAAAGGAAGTATTTCTAGAAACTGAGAGCGGGATAAAACCTTCATTACTCTTGAGGTTAAAATTAGAGCCACAGATGGGAAAAACAGAGAAATGGATTTACTCCGAACTGACATGTTTCACTGTAACTGCAGCAGGAACAGGCTTAGTGACATCAGACACGAAAATCTGCTGTTTTTACGGTTACTACGTCTAATACATGACCAAACACCTAAGAGGCGGGGTTAGGCAGGAATTAACACTCAAAGCAGACAGGTGTAGGCTTCAAACATGCCGACAGTTAAAGTTTGTATATTTTTAAGCTGCAATGGAGAGAAAAAAATGATGCTTTTCCCCAGTGTTAGCGTTAGCTTATTTCACTCTGCAGTCCCTGTGCAGGTAGCCAGAGACAATCACAATAATAAAACTACTACAGGACTGACTTATACCGTTACATTAGGAGCCTCAAACACATACAAACACACACGGTCATCTACAGGGACATCAATATGATAGGATACAAGTAAATATGACTATACATCATATTGAGATTTGTATTCATTTTATTTGCTAAAGGGACCCTGCTGTATTCATTCTCGCACTGCAGCATGAGCCGATTCGCTGCTGGAAAATGAATGCACGCGGGCACCGTAAGCTGTGATTGATTCGGTTGTCACGGAGACAGTGAGCATACGTCGCCCCGGTGCTTTTGAACTCTAAATGCAGGCAGTGTTGCGTTACCAAAAAGGCGTAAGGAAAGATATATTTAGGGATGAGAAAGAATTAAGAAGTTAGAAAAAAAGAGACTGATTTAGCTGCAGGATGCTAAGCTAACTAATTACAACATACATGATATGATAGCTAAAGCAAAAGCATACCAGCAGTTATAGCAGCTTTAAGTTTAATATAGCCAGTAATTTAATGTCCATTAAAACATAACTGGATCACGCTAAAGGATTAGTTACATAAATGAACACAAAAGTGAGTAGTGTTACACTGAATATCAAGAACTGTGACACTGGTCTGTGTCTAGTGTGAAGGATGCAGCACTGACTCCTCAGGACCCAGAATCACCTGGCCAGGTGACACACCTGTAATATAAAACTGTATTAATCTGCTCACAACGTAACTCTCCACCTCTCCATGGGAAAAACACTGACTACCAGGTTACAGTGGCACCTGGGAGGGGGTGGGATATATTAGGCAGCAAGGG
>CM060121.1:35075478-35115478 GCA_030522415.1 Channallabes apus
TTTGGTGCTGTCGACGATCTCCACAGAGGAGCCGTTGATGCTCAACGGAGAATGGTCGCCTCGTGTCCTCCTAAGGTCAACAACCATCTCCTTTGTTTTGTCAACATTCAGTGACAGGTTGTTGTCTTTACACCAGTCCGTTAGCCTCTGCACTTCCTCTCTGTACGCTGACTCGTCGTTCTTACTAATGAGACCCACCACGTTCGTGTCATCAGCGAACTTAATGATGTGATTTGAACTGTGTGTTGCTACACAGTCGTGAGTCAGCAGTGTGAACAGCAGGGGACTGAGCACACAGCCTTGTGGGGCCCCAGTGCTCAGTGTGGTGGTGCTGGAGGTGCAGTTCCCGATCCGTACTGACTGAGGCCTTCCGGTCAGAAAGTCCAGGATCCAGTTGCAGAGGGAGGTGTTCAGGCCCAACAGGTTCAGCTTTGCGATCAGTTGTTGGGGGATGATCGTGTTGAATGCTGAGCTGAAATCTATGCACAGCATTCGTACGTATGTGTCTTTCTTATCCAAGTGTGTGAGGGCAAGATGGAGCCTGGTTGGAGTGTTTAACCTGTTTAAGGTCGTGCCACAGCATCCCAATCAGATTTAAGTCCAGACTTTGACTAGGCCACTCCAAAACCACAATTTTGTTTTTTCTTGAGCCATTCAGAGGGGGTCTTGAACCGGGACACACACACCTTCATAAAAGTTAAACTTTTGTCTCATCAGTCCACAGAATATTTGCCCAAAGGTCTTGGGGATAATCAAGAAGTTTTTAGGTAAATGTGAGATGACCCTTTCTGTTCTTTTTGTTCAACAGTGGCTTTCATCTTAGAACTCTCCCATGGATGCCATTTTTGCCATCCCCATCCCCAGTCTCTTTTTTTATTGTTGAATCATGAACACTGACCTGTAGGTCTTTTCATGTTGTTCTGGATAATTGAATAATTTAAGCTTGACAAATAAGCCCAAAAAAATCAGGAAGGGGCAAATACACTGTATCTTGTGCTTTAAAGAAGAGACAATAAGTATTTTTGCAGAAATCCTGATAAAGAATCCAAACTGTTAAACACACACACACACACACAGTGTCAGTGTTACCCTGTGTATGGAGGAGGAGGTGCGTCGTGCTGCCCGCTGTGGTTCAGGGCTTCGTTGTAGCTGGGTAAACCCGGAGCAGCAATGTTAGCCAGAGGAACCGTCTCTGGCGCTGGACGTCCATCTGCTGCCATTCTCACTGGGACACTGGTGGGGCAGGTTTAAGGTGACACCATGACATACATGCTCACAACAATGACTGATGATCTCCCTCTGTCTCTCTCTCTCACACACACACACACACACACACACACACACACACACACACACACTTACCTGCCCCCTCGTCTTACAGTTTTGCTCTTTCTCTTGTAGCAGTAGCAGCCGAGCACCAGCACAATGATGGCAAAAACCACAGCGCCCAATATACCAGCCACCAGCCCGGCCACGTCCAGTTGGGAGGAGCTCCCTAAGCAACCGAGACGTCCAAATCACACACACAAAAAAAACACACATAAGCTGACTTACAATAAAAAGACATAAGTATGTGGATGGTGTTGGTGTGTGCCTCTGTACTCCACCACAGTGTGTGTTTGAAGTGTCGACTTTCAGTTTTAATCCAAGGCTTTAAATAAAATATTACACTAAATGTTTAGGAATCAAACACATCATTTTTCACAGGTTCAAAAGTAATTGAACAAACCGGCAATTATAACTATTAGGACGTTGTTTAACATTCGGATGTAAATCCTGTGCAGACACGATTTGTCTGTCCTGTGAAGTGCTATCAGTCCTATCAGTATTCTGCAGCATTTAAGTGAATCTGAGCAGACAGTAGAGCTCTATACACTTCGTCCTTCATCCTGTACTTCGCTGACTTGGAGGAGTACACATCATCAGTGACCAGCTATATCAACAAGTGCACCGATATCGTCACTGTTTCCAACAACATCATCTCACACCCCAACCAGAAACTGTGGATTACTGGGGAGGTGCGTGCACTTCTGAAGACCCGAGACTCTGCCTTCAGAACAGGGGACAAGGTGGCCCTAAGAACAGCAAGGGACAAAGTCTCCCGGGCCATCAGAGAAGCACAGCACACATGGCTAGAGAATTCACAACCACTTCAGGAACTGCGGTGATATACACGTCCAACTACAGGACGACATCACCTACCTGTGACAGTGAAGGCTCCCTTCAAGATGAGCTGAACAGCTATTACGCTCGGTTTGACACACAGATGACGTGACAGTGAGGTAGATCACCCCCCTCCGAATGACCAGGTACTATGTCTCAACACAGCTCATGTGAGGAAAACTCTACGCAGAGTCAAGCCACATAAAGCTGCTAAACCAGACAATACCCCTTGCAGAGTGCTCAGAGAATGTGCTGAACAGCTGGCAGATGTTCTCACCGACATCTTCAATATCTCATTGAGCAGCGTTGTCGTTTCCACATTCTTCAAGACCACCACCATCGTTCCTGTGTGGAAGAAGTCTGTCTCAATGACTACCGTACTTTTGCATTTACACCCATCATCACAAAGTGCTTCGAGCAGCTCGTCATGAGACACATCAAGACTCTGCTGCCCCCACACTGGAATCACCGTATCGTCCTAACCATCTCCACCATACCCCATCTGGCCCCTCACACACTTGAACAATAAGGACACCTACGTTTGAATGCTGTCCATAGTTTTAGTTCAGCATTCAAATCAGCCCCCAACAAATGATTGGGAAACTGAGCCTATTGGGCCTGAACACCTCCCTCTGTAACTGGATCCTGGATTTTCTGACCTCAGTCAGTGTGGATCGGGAACTGCACCTCCAGCACCACCACACTGAGTACTGGGGCTCCCCAGGGCTATGTGCTCAGTCCCCTGCTGTTCACACTGCTGACTCACGACTGTGTAGTGACACACAGTTCAAATCACATCATCATAGTTTGGTGATGACACGACAGTGGTGGGTCTCATTAACAAGAATGATGAGTCAGCGTACAGAGAGGAAGTCCAGAGGCTAACGGACTGGTGTAAAGACAACAACCTGTCTCTGACTGTCGATAAATGTTGGTTGTTGACTTCAGGAGGACATGGAGCGACTACTCTCCGCTGAACATCAATGGCTCCTCTGTGGAGATCGTAAACAGCACCAAATTCCTTGGTGTCCACCTGGAGGAGAACCTCACCTAATCCCTCAACACCAGCTGCTTGTTTTCTTCCTGAGGAAGGTCCAGCTTCCACCACTGATCCTTACCACCTTCTATGGAGGGATTATTGAGAGCAACCTGAGCAGCTGCATCACTGTCTGGTTTGGGACTTGTGCCATCTCGGACCGCAAGACCATACAGCGGATACTGAGGACAGACGAGAAGATCATCGTGATTTCTTTTCCCTCTATCGAAGACATCTACACCACATGCTGCATCCGCAAAGCCACCAGCATTGTGGCTGATCAGACACACCCATCACCCATGCTCTTCACCCTCCTGCCATCTGGAAAAAGGTACCAAAGCATTCGGGCACACATCCAGACTATGTAACAGCTTCTACCCACATGCCATCCATCATCTCAAAAAAAAGCGACTGGACTGATAAACACACAGACACACACACACACACACACACACACACACACAATCACTCAGTTAAACTCAAAACATTGAGACCGCTAGTTAGTTTTATTAATTCATGTTGTTAATTTATGTTGTATGTAGAACCTTGGTCCTGGAGGAACGTATGTGGTTGAAATGACAATACACTCATGAAGGTGAGTGTATTGTCAACCCTAATTTTCAACCCAAACCCTAACTCTCCTGACTGTAGATGTTGACGTTGGCGCTCCTGCCTCCTCCAGAGCGTTCCTGACTCGGATAGATTCTGTGAAGGTACGAACTCTGTGATCCTCCACTTCAGTAATCTTCTGCTCTTCTGTGCTCCTCTAGGATAGTTGGTGTTGCTGAGCTTGCCGGTGCGCTCCTGCTTTCTCTTTCTCTCTCTCTCTGAGAGGTCTGTTGTGTGTTTTTTTGCTTAATGATGGCCTCCTTCACTTGCATCATCACCTCTCTGAGCTACAGATTGAGAGTTCTCATGGACACACACTAAATGCTAATTCAAAACTCAGAATAATCTCCAGAGCTTTTATCTCCTCAATAGGACTAAGAAACAGCCTGAACCGGCCATCACACTGCTCATCAGTCAGCTGTCCAGTTACTTTTGAGCCTGTGAACATGTTTATAACTCCTAAAAAGTTTATGTAATATTTTAGTTAAAGCCTTGAATTAAAGCTTCATTACACACAGCACTGTCCACATACTTACGGATCTGACTGTATCTCAAATGTTATACCCCATGTATCGTCCTCTGTGTGTTCACAGTATTACACTACAGTTCATTTTTGTTTCACTTTCGAGATACACTGTCTTACACACACTTTCATACTTTAAAATATTCAGACAATACTCAACAAGATCTGAATATCGGCTTGTGTTTTGTCACACACTGTCACCTGCACCGTCTAATTCCACGACACCAATGCTGAATCAACATCACCATCTGCACATCCTGAATTCTTACAATAGCGACAAAAGAACAGTAACGTAGAGGAGTGCATCACGCCGGTGTGAGGCACCGAGTCACTGCAGCGCCTCCCTCAGCCCATTCCTAGAATTCGTTACCCCAAAACACACTCGGAAACCTCGGAGGTGGGACTCTGAGCAGTGACGACCGGCATGCTCACCATGACAACGACTAGGAGACAAAACTCATCATCATTACATCATTACTGTCAATCCAAAACAGAAACACGCTCTGATCCCCCCTCACCTCTTGTACACTCAAATGTTCTCCGGTGGTCCCTTTGGTTACGTGAGGGTCCTGATCTGGAAAATGTTTCCAGAGGGGAAAATGTAGAGTCTGGTTCTCAGGGTCAGGAAGAAGAAAAGGAACTAAGAACTAAGTGCAAAAATACAACATGAAAATAACCTTAAAAGCGCTTAAATGTCATTAAACAGAAACCTTTAGAAGATGAAACAAACTGCATTCATTTGTGCTGCTGAGAAACAAATCAACGACACAAACAGCAACAAAGACTATTAGTCCACTTGTTTGTTTATTTAGACTGCTGCACCCACTGATGCTCATCATAAGCAGGTACTAAAAACCATTCCAACAGTTTGAGTCTCAGGCCTGGAAGGTTCCGGTATTTAGGGAGAAATGGTTTTAAAACTCTTCAGGAGCCGGAATGAGGAAGCGCTGACATGAGATATATTTTCTGAAAAATAAACAGATGATCTTACCGTGACTGTGTGTGTACGTTTTCCAAAATGCTGCCTATAAAAAAAGCGTCAGGGAAGTTTAGATTCACAGAGACGGGAAATGATCAGTTTCCTTATGTCACATAACTATGTAATATTTCACACACACACACACGTCTCTCACCGTCTGTTGGTCGTCCTCGAACACCTCTCTGGCTTCTTCGTAAGAGCAGATCTCCTCTATACACTCTCGCTCTATATTCCCCGGAGTCACCAGCTCGAAGTCCCACTTGTTGTAGAGCAGCGAGCGCGACAGGAACGAGTCTGCTGAGGTCTCTTGGAGAAACACTAGTGCAAGAAACAGAAAGAATTGATACACACACACACATTACACACACACACACACACACACACACACCAGCAGATTCCTTAACATTCTACGTCTGAGCTTTACAGTATTGCACAGAGGAGATGTTCGCCGCTCACTCACCGTTCCTGTCGTTGTTGACGCATCGCGCTAACGTCAGGTGGAACACAGACATCAGACCAAAGCAGAGTTCTGTAAACCCCAGCATTTTAACTAAAACACACAGCAGCCCAACTGTACATGCGTCATGCGGCTACAGAGGGCACGGGCAGCACGGGAATGTCTCACACCAGGCTTAAATCGAATTCCAACCAGGAACACACACATACACACATACACACACACACACACACACATACACACACAAATAAATACATAAATTCAGGAAATGTCCTTAATGGTCCAAGTAACAGACTTTTCACACCATCATAAACTGATTCTAAACTTCTACAACAATCTGAGGAGAAATCACAGAACATTGCAAAAAATGGAAACGCAAAATCCTTTTCAAAGGTTTACACAATCCAGAAGTTACATTTGGTAAAAACATTTAAATTCAGATTAATTGAAAGTGCTGTTTTAATATCTGTGGTTTAAATTTTTATTATTATTATTATTATATATTATTATATATAATTATATATTATTGTTTTTATTATTCATGTATTCTATTGTAGTTTTAGGTTTATTTCATTTTATTATCTATTTTTGTATTCATGATTTCACTCACTCACTCTGAACAACGCTTATCCTGTACAGGGCGGAGCCTATGCTAGGAGACTCTGGGCACAAGGCTGGTTACAGTGGATGCTGTGCCAATCTATCACAGGGTACACACATTCACACACTATGGGCAATTTGGGAACGCCAGTTAGCCTAATCTGCATGTATTTGGACTGTGGGAGGAAACCGGAGTACCCATAGGAAACCACCAAACAATGGGAGGACATGCAAACTGCAGACACAGGTGGGAATCGAACCCAGACCCTGGAGGTAAAAGGCCACAGTGCTAACTGCTACACCACCGTGGCTCTTACTGATGATTTTCTTTTTGGAACCCTTATGCATTTGATTATATTTAGCAGTTTAATAAAACTAAACCTGTTGAGGTTTGCTGTTCTTTCTTCATGCTCACACAGTACAAAAAAAAGAAATAAACTGTGTGTGTGTGTGTGTGTGTGTGTGTGTGTGTGTGTGTGTGTGTGCGTGGACTGACCCTTTCCTTTACTTCATGAGGATTGTTTATTCATCAACTTTTGATTATATAATTTTGTTTAAGATCACTGTCTTCTTGGCAGCACAGTGGCATAGTGGACTGTGACCTTGCACCAGCAGGGCCTGGGTTTGCACGTGCACTTTATCGTCTGTTGTCTATTGTTGACTCTTTGTTTGTATAGAAATAGATAGTTTTAGGTTCAAAATGTAAATCTGTCATATCTGAGCTAGTCAGCTAATTAGGTCTCTTAGTTATCTAGCTGGTTCCGGTAGAGTTGTGTTGTAAATGTATGTTGTTGCATGTATGTAGCACCTCGGTCCTGGAGGAAAATTGTTTCATTTCACTGTGTACTGAACTGTATACTGATGGAATGACAATAAAAGCCGACTTGACTTGATTCCCGTCTCTGTGTGCATGGAGTTTGCATGTTCTCTCCATGCTTGGTGGGTTTCCTCTGGGTACTCCGGTTTCCTCCCACAAGCCAAAGACATCTAGATTAGGACAATTGGCGTTCCTAAATTGCTGTAGTGTGTGAATGTGCATGTGTGTGTATGTGTGTGCATGTGTGTGTATGAATTGGTACCCTGTCCAGGGTGTACGTCGCCTCGTGCCCTAAATCTCCTGAGATAGGCTCCGCCCCCCCCCCCCCCCCCCCCGACCATGTATACAGAATAAAGTGTTATAGACGATGAGTGAGTGAAATTACATTCTTCTTACAGAATAAAGATAAAATACAAGAAACGTGAAATCAGGTGAAGTTGGACAATAAATTCTCTTTTATCGATAAACTAATCGCAGCACGTGGAGCATCAGGTTCTGTACAGATTCAGACAGAAGGTGAAGCGGAGACAATCGAATGTAAATAGGAAGACAGACAGATAGACAGAGACAGAGAGAGAAAAAGAGAGACACAGAGAAAAAGAGACAGACAGAGAGAGAGAGAGACAGACAGACAGACAGAGAGAAAGAGAGACACAGAGACAGACAGACAGAGAGACAGAGACACAGAGAGAGACAGATAGACAGAGAGAGAGAAAGAGAGAGACAGATTCCTTTGTTATGAGCAGGGGGCGTGGTTCTACCTTTACACTTTAAAGTCTCCGTAAGACTAAACTGAGACTCCGGTGTAAAATGTAGTTTTAGTGTAAAAGTGACCGGAAGCCCGTCAGTGAGTCTCTGATCACGAGCGACACCGGAACCGGAAATCAGCTACAGTACAATACTTCACCTGCTGATACACACCTGAGGGCTGAAGAGCGACACGGAAATGTTCCGGAAGTTACACCGAATACAGACAGACAGACAGACAGACAGAGAGAGAGAAAACTTAATTATTTTACAGATTAATAAATGAAACGGTTACCTGGCGCGCGCGCTCACCTGTGCAGTCTGGGACCTGCGATTCGGTGTGTGTGTGTGTGTGTGTGTGTGTATAAGAAAAGCAACAGGACCTGTTTAACTACATACCGGTCAGAGGAGTTCCTCATGTTCTCGTTGTAAACACACACACACACACACACACACAGGCAGAGTTCAGCTCTTTATAATCCTCATCAAATAATAAAGTTATAAACTTTCTGTAGCCTTGAACTGAAACTACCTCTCCTCTCAACAGCTCTATTACTTACATCATATACCTGTGTGTGTGTGTGTGTGTGTGTGAGGGGTTTGGAAACACTGTGTATAACACACACTGCAGCGGCGCTAATTAATTCTCTATAACAGCAGCTCATGCAGTAGTGCTGCTCTTTTATCGTTTCTATGGCAACAGCAGACGCCCTGTGATAATAAATGAATGTAATAGAACACTGTTGTGGAGAGAAGTGTGTTTGTGTATCATTAGTGGAAGGAGTCTCCAGTGTCAGTGCTGTGTAACACAGGAGTTCACACTCCTCCACAGTTCCTCAGGAACATGACGAGCTGTGATTTAATAATTGAGAATTACGAGAGACTGCTGAGGGAGCGAGAGTTTATCGCTGCTATAACGTCAGGCAGAACAACATGTTAAATTTAACTGTGAGAGGAGAAATCAGTTACTCTGCTTCATTATAGCACCTCGCTGTTGATTATGTTCCTCTAACAGCACAGCCCATGATTTTCTCTGCTGGCACCATTAAAGCCAACGTTTGGCATTGGCACGAGTGACCAAACGTTTGGCTGTAGCAGCCCGGCCGTGTACACTGACCCTGTGGAGCTCCAGACCAACAGTTTTGGTGGAAACAGGAGAGTTGAGGTGCACATTTAATTCTGCTGTGAGTTGGGCAGCTGTGGTTTTATGTTTTAGCACCCAGACATCCCTTTCAGACAGCTTCCTCCTGCGTCCACAGTTACTCCTGTTGGATGTGGTCCGTCCTTCTTGGTGATATGCTGACGTTACCCTGGATACCGTGCCTCTTGATACATCACAAAGACTTGCTGTCTTGGTCACAGATGCGTCAGCGAGACGCTCACCAACAATTTTTGAACTCTTTTTTTATGTCACCCATAATGTTGTGTGCATTGCAATATCCTAAGCACAACTGTGCTATTACTCTGCTAATTAAACCTTCTCACACTACACTTACTGGTGGAATGTACAATCAATGAAGATTGGCCACCAGGCTCGTCAAATTTAGCCATGAAACTTCTAACACTAAAATACCTTGATGTGATTATAGATCCCAGTCTTTCATTTGAAGCACATGTAGATAATATCACCAGGATAGCATTCTTACACCTCAGAAATATTGTAAAGATGAGGAATTCAGTGAAACCTAGGATTGCGAGTGTTCCGCAAGACAAGCAAAGATTTTTAATAAATTTTGGCTTGGAATACGAACAAGTCTTGGTTTACGAGTACCGAGTATCATATATCACGCATGCGTTTCTTGTTTTGACGCCGACCGTCACGTGATCACAACTGAGCCAATGGTTTTTCTCTCTCTTGTGCTGCGGAATTGTGGGTAATTGTTTCCCCTGCTGGGTCTTAGTGCTCGTCTCTTACTGGTATAATCAGCATCCATGCACGCGTGTACTATTTACTATAACACTGTGAACACGTGTGTGTGTGTGTGTGTGTGTAAAACATATTTTATTTTGTGTCTGTATGCGTGTTTGTACAGCGCACATGTAAAGCAAAAGCAAGTTTCATTAGAGAGGTTAAAGATCCATTTTCTCTTACTGTATCTGCCTGGACTTTGTGTCTGTATAACTGTGTAAGACAAGAAGAGGGAGGGGCTCCTAACTTTAGATTCACATACACATACAGAGCACCTGCGCGCACAAATGGAAACACCTATCTGTCTGGATTTATATTGACTTTTTTTAAAGGTAAAGTGCAGGTTAATTTGTTTTATTTTTACTTTATATTTTGTTATAATTTTTTTCGAATTATTTAATTATTAGTCTTTTTTTTGGGGCTGTGGAACGATAATTTCAGTTTCCATTATTTCTTAGGGGAAAATTAAATTTGGTTTACAAGTGTTTTGGAATACGAGCCAGCTTCCGGAACGCATTATGCTCGTAATCCAAGGTTCCACTGTATATTTTCACTAAATGATGCAGAAGAAAAGACAGGAGGCAGAGTTTGAGGTAGTAGAGATGAAGATGTTGAGGTTCTCTTTGGGCGTGACAAGGATAGACAGGATAAAAAATAAGTTAATCAGAGGGACAACCCATTTTAGATGTTTTGGAGATAAAGTCAGACAGACCAGATTGAGGTGGTTTGGACATGTTCAGAGGAGAGATGGTGAATATATCGGTAGAAGGATGCTGAGGTTGGAACTGCCAGGCAGGAGGTCTAGAGGAAGACCAAAGAGGAGATTTATGGATGCAGTGAGAGAGGACATGAAGTTCGTTGGTGTGAGAGAAGAGGATGCAGAGGATAGGATTAGATTGAGGCAGATGATTCGCTGTGGCGACCCCTGAAAGGGAACAGCCGAAAGACAAAGAAGATGCAGAAAAACTAGTTCATGCTTTTATCACTTCTAGGTTGGACTATTGTAATGCCTTACTGTCTGGTTGTTCAGTTAGGTGCATAAACAAGCTTCAGCTAGTCCAGAATGCAGCAGCGAGAGTCCTCACTAGAACCAGAAGATATGAGCACATCACCCCTATCCTATCTTCACTACATTGGCTCCCTGTGAAATTTCGCATTGATTTTAAAATACTACTCTTGACATATAAAGCATTAAATGGTTGACATTCATTCATTCATTCATTTTCTGTACCGCTTTATCCTTATATACAGGGTCGCGGGGGCCTGGAGCCTATCCCAGGAAACTTAGGGCACAAGGCGGGGTACACCCTGGACAGGGTGCCAATCTATCGCAGGGCACACACACACTCATTCACACACTACGGACAATTTGGAATGTCAATTAACCTAACCTACATGTCTTTGGACTGTGGGAGGAAACCGGAGTACCTGGAGGAAACCCACCAAGCACGGGGAGAACATGCAAACTCCATGCACACAGAGACTGGAATCGAGCCTGCCCCGGGAATCGAAATCAGACCCTGGCGGTGCAAGGCGACAGTGCTAACCACTACACCACCGTGCCGCCTGGTTGACATATAAAGCATTAAAATATCTGAGCGAACTGCTAGTGTCTTACGATCCGCCACGCCTACTTCGATCAAAGGATGCAGGCTGCTTGTCACTACCGTTTATTATGAAAACTACAGCAGGGGACGGAGCTTTTCTTACAAAGCACCCAAAGTTATGGAATAGTCTTCCAAATAGTGTTCGGGACTCAGACACAGTCTCAGTGTTTAAGTCTAGGCTAAAAACCTATTTATTTAGTCAAGCATTTTTGTTCTCTCTCCTTCTCTTCGGCTCTCTCTCTCAGTTCTGGTCTTAATGTCTCACTACACATGTCACTCCTGAGCTGCCAGACCCACTCTGCACTCTGGACCTGTCTGACTCGTCCTGGTGTCCTGCATCTGGTTGGAGATCTCAGCCCTGGTAGTCTGCTTGGGATGTGTGTGGTGACTGGGGACGGTTCCACTCCACCATGAAGACGGTTCTGTCCTCTGTTCTGATACAGACAGCTGTTTCTCTGAGGACTCGTGACTGCAGTCATTCGATAGTTCAGGACTGGAGTTTCCTACAGTCTACCTGAGCCTCCAATAACCAACTGGACTCCATATGAATTTCTCCACATCTCCTGTTATACTGAACCTCCAGCCTCCTAACACACAGTATAAATGCAGATCAATCCCTGCTATCTGTTATCACCCAGATGAGGATGGGTTCCCTGTTGAGTCTGGTTTCTCTCAAGGTTTCTTCCTATTACCATCTCAGGGAGTTTTTCTCTCAGCACCATCGCCTTCGGCTTGTTCATCAGGGACACATTCACATTTCATACGCACTTCTATGTCAATGACCAGGGTTAAATGCGCTATACAAATAAAATTTTATTGAATATATATATATATATATATATATATTTTAAACATCTACTAAGGAATGTTCTATTCAATTCTCAGTCGGAATCAACATCCAGGAGGAGCTCATCATTAAAACATCAGTTTTAACATCTGGATAAAAAAAAAATCTATTTAATTTCTGTGCTGCATTTACCCGAAAAACTGATCTGTGTATGTGTGCATGTTACCAGTCCACTGAAAGCAGGATGAAGCTCCATGCTGAACATACTCTCTCTCGTGCTCTGTCACTAGGCTAAAGTGAGCCTCAGTTCCATGCTGCCTTCCTTATTGGTTACTTTTCATACTGCTCTGCTCTTATTGGTTGAGAGCAACAGTTTGCTGCCCAATAGGAAATTAGTCTGAGATAAGAGCGAAGGCGCGCAGGGTTTATTGGTCAGCGCATTGAGAGCCTTCGCTCTGGAGTCTGTTAGAGGGACGAGTCCTTCACAGGACTACTGCTTTTTCGTTTCTTCTTAATTAATAAATTAATGTGAATTATCGTTGAAGAGCCCACTGTACCATGTTCCTTTTATTCAATTGATTTCTTCCTAAATACACAGTACATCTGGTCTGCTTTGCAGTTCTTCTGTATAACCATAGCCTTGATTTTATTTTATTTCTACATCAGACCACTGCACCTTTGATCAGCTTTCCCGGCTGATACTTTCTTCATCTAATCTACAGTCAGGAGTGAAGCGTATTGTTACAACTTCGAAAGGTTTAATATGATTCAACACTGATAAAAGGTCTATAAAATTACTAGAGTTATTTCTTTAAACACAAACCACATGCAGATTTTTTATCTGTTAAAGATACACACTGAGATCTGTAATTTGACTCTGTATGTTGATGTACTTCCTCCATGAACAGAAAGTCAGAGTAACCACATGTTGAAGCACTTCTATCAGCTGCTGATTATTAGCGATAAAGTCATAATGCATGAAGATCCATGAGCCGAAGGATCAGCTGAGAGGAGAAGCGTTTGGGTTCATCACATGAAAAGCATTTAAGTGGTTTAAGGCACAGCAGCACCAAGTTTCTTCTAACATTAACAGATTCTGTATGATGAACTCCACCTGCTGGATTATGATCAGTTACATCCTCACAGACAAACCGATCCTAGAACCAGAAGGTGGGACCTAAACCTAGCACACAGTATTGACAGCAGTTAAGCTCCAGATCTAACAGAACTATATGTTAAAGCAATAAAAGTACAGCTGCAAAAAAGACAAAGGATCCCTTCATCCCTGCATTCTCTCAGTCTATTCTGGAAGTGCACTCAGCTCTGGGAATCTCAACCACTCACACTCATCTACTGCTGTGCAAAATGTACAAATGCTTTACTCAGTTGTGATAACTCAGAAAAAACACAAATACAGGAGGCATGATAAGAGCTGATGAGCTGTAACTGTAGAGCAGGCCACACCCACAGAGGGCGGAGCATGTACGCTCTCACTGGCTGTGGATAAGACTGGTACAGGATGAGTCAAACACTAGTAATGTTCCATGAAGTGATGATGCATAAAATAAAGTATTTGCTGAATGTGATGTCGGAGTAAAATGGAATTGTTTTACTTTATAGAGCTGTAGCACGAGTGCAAGTGTATTAAAGACTTTAAACTAGGAGATTCGGTCACTCTTTACAAATCTGTCCTCACGCGCAGTGTTTTTTTCAAAGACGCTGCACAAACAAGACAAGTCACAGCATTCTAATGTAAATACTACTTTAATTGTGTACAAAAAGAAGTTTTTAAAATCAATTTCAATATAAAATAAAATGATTGTACTGATGGGTCCTGTGCTGTATGGAACATTAATATTTCCCATTTAACTCTCTCTCACACACTCTCACACACACACAGCTCCGAGTTTCAGACCGAATCTGCTGCTTGATGTGGAGTCTAATTTAAACATGAAGGCGTGTCTGTGCTGGGAAGTGCGTGTACAGCGCCCTCTGCTGGAAAAAAAGAGCGGTGCAGCAGCCAGCAGTTTCTTTAAAAAATTAAAAACAAGGCACATGAAAAACAGCAAAGGCTTCTGCAGATTAATTAATGGAGTACCTTCTCTTTCTCTCTCTCACACACACACAAATATACACACCAAAAAAGAAAAAAAATGGTTTAGTGTCAAACTACTCTTACTTAACCAAAGGTGTGCAAACGCTCACAGGTTTAACGGCGTGTTCTTTGGTTAAGGTATTAAAATCAAAAGCTGTCACTGAAGCGTCCGCTCAGACACTTCATCTCATCCCCACCTTCCATTCTGTATTAAATCATCAGGCATGTTAAAGACAACACGATAGTGTGTGTGTGTGTGTGTGTGGAGTTTAAATCACTGCACTGGAGGAAACACTGCAGGTCTCTCTCATCAGCACTGTTTTATATTTAAACACTTATTTTAAACACTCACTCAACACACTCCTGCGCTCATGTCAGCATTAACACTCATATGCTTCTGATTAATGTACTGGGGGAGGGGCCGAACGTCAAGTCCATCACCTTTACATTTACACTTGCAGGTGACGAGGGGGCGTGGCCTGCCCAGAGCTTTCTAAACACCACACCCTAATCAGGTGTTTGATTGGCGTGTCATGAGCATGATCCATTCCCCGATCAGGTGATAAAAGCAAGCTAACTCTCGGTCCTAGGTACGTACACACTGGCACGCCCGTCCTGATGCCTCTCTAGGAATGTTGTACATCAGGATGAGATGAACCCACATGGACACGCTGTTTTTCCACTGTTCTGTCAGAGCAAGCGGGAACTGAACAAACATCAGACTGCACATCTTTAATGATTGGTCTGAGGAATCATTCAAAACATACATCATGATAAATCACGTGGCGCTTCTACAAGTTCACTTCATCCCTGAACTCGTGCTAATAAGGTTAAAGCAGCCAACAAGTGAAGACTACAAGGAAGACTCCAGCCTCAGGTTTAAAGCGGTACACACTGATTGTCCTGGAGCTGACGGTGTCTAAAAAGCAAGAAGACGCAATCTCCTCACAGTGGAAAGAGTTTTACTGATTAAAGGGAAACTACAGCGTACTTCACTCTGACCCCTCTCCACTCCGTCACTTTGGAGGGGTGGCTCTCGATCCTACAGTGAAAGAAAAAAAAAAACGAAACAAAACCAAACTCACGGGGAACAGACGTCTACGTGCAGTTTCTGAACTCCGACATTACACGTTCATTTGAAATAAAACACTGATTTAAAGTGTGAATAAAAATGAAAAAGATGTCAGATCGTTTCTTTCAGAGATGGAATAAGAGAAAAACTGCTTGTTCAAAGGGCTGTGTGTGTTTGATAGTGTACGGACTCCACACACCCCTCGGGAATGTGTAAAGGAAGCAGAGCAGCATTTTACTGATTCGCTGCAGCATGTCAAAGTCACAGATTAAAGAGAAAAGTCCATAAGAAGAGATTTGGGAAGGTTTTCTCTCTTTTCTATCTGATCTGAACCCCGACACGACTCGTGTGGAGCGGCTGCAGGTTCCAGGTTCACTGCTCGATCCGCTACAACCTTCACTGAGCTCAACAGCTGCTTTTACATTTCTGTTCCCAGTGAATCTGGAGTAAAGAGGATTCCCGCTCTTTAATCAGTGCACACACACACACACACACACACACAACTGCAGAGTGAGAAACACTACAGTTCTCCCCTCTAATGTTATTTATAGCGAATAGTAATAATAATACAGCTCTAGCAGCTTAATCAGACACTGTGTGTGTGTGCGCGCGCTTTTTTATTTTCACACACATACACTATGTACAGCTGTGTCTGATGCTGCTCGCTACACTGCTGTACACACACTCCTATAAACATAAAATCAAAAAGATATACTTTAAAATGTACTTAATGTAAAAAAAAAAATAAAAAAATAAAAAAAGTGCAGCAAGAAAAAAAGAAAAAAATACATTTAAACACCTTTGCTCCACTCCTCACTGACGATAAGCAGATGCACGCACACACAGACACACACAGACACAAGGCACCAGACATGGGGGGAGGGGGGGGGGGTTAAGTCTCCGTGGCGACAGTGTGTGAGGGTGATCAGAGGATGGTGCAGGGACACCCGCCGCCCTTGTGCTTCCTAGAGTGATTGGCGAGCTGAGGAGGACTCTCCGTCTCCTGGAACTTTCTAAATGAGAGAGAGAGAGAATAAGTTCCATTCCCTTATCCTACATTACCTTTGGCACAAGTAGGCCACACTCCTATGTTGCCCCGTACCTTATCGCTCGAACCACCTCCAGGAAAGCCTCGTCCACATTGAAGCGGTTCTTTGCTGATGACTCCATATAGTGGATCCGGTTCTCTTTGGCAAAAGACATGGCCTCCTCTCTCGACACCTAGAAACACCACGCAGCATTATTCTGCACTCTCCGGGGGGGGGGGCTTCTACTGCATGTTTTCATACTACGGTAACGAACAACTAGTTGTACAGGGAATACGTCCAACCTTATGATAGTGGAAAAAATTCCTGAGCCTGAACTTTTTTTTTTACTTGCCCCTGAGGTGAGTAGGGGGGGTTAAAGTACGCGACGCACTTTTAACACATAACTTGTTGCAACTGGGCCCAAATATATAAACAGCCTATGTATAACCCTGATCATCATTATTGTCAAGTGGCTCTTTTTAGATGTTTTCATATTTGCATTAAGCCTCCAGTATTATTCAAGAACATACAGCATTTACTTCTCAATATGTTCAGTGTCTAGATTGACATTATTAGTGCATCTTAGTACAATCACTGGAAGTAAATGCTACAGATGCTACAGCCAGACCAGGACAGGTCAGTAATACCCCTTTTCCACTGCTCTGGTTCCCGTGCAGGTTCCGTGCCGGTGCTATGCGCTAAAATGCCCCCCTGCCATGGATTACCCCCCCTACATAATTGCTATCAAAGTTTATATTAGAACATAAATTCATAGGTTAATGGTATACAAATTAATAATTACATGAGACAATACAATAAAATAAGCAATATGAAAATAAATGTTTTACATGAAAAAATATAAAAATTCATATATTATACATGTATACTTTTATATTCTCTATTTTATAATAAACTTAGTTTCGTCTAATTTATCATAAAAAAACAATATTTTTTAAACATGTATAAATGTTTATTTCGCATTTTTTGCATATTCATGTTCAAAGCCCTGAAAAGTAAATGTGCCACAAAATAAACTTTATACAAGAATTTGTATTATTGGTCTTGACGCCTGCACGTGCCTAGGGTTTATTATAACTAATATCATATTTGATAATAAACCTATGAATTTATGTTCTAATATAATCTTTGATAGCGATTATGTTGGGGGGGGGGGGAATCCATGGCAGGCGGGCATTTTAGCGCATAACACCGGTTCCCAATTTTGGAACCAGTGCCGCGCTTTTCCACAGAAAAAAATTGGCCCCGGTGCCCTAAAATAAGCACCAAACCGGTGTTCCCCTAAACTCTGCTGGTCTAGTCGCGAGAACCTGTGACGTCACGAGCGGTGGGCGGAGTTATAGGGAGCGTTTTTAAAAAAATGGCAGCGACTCAAACGTGGCAATAATAGTACTTCAAACTACATAGGAATTGATTAAGTAATTGATTATCCTCCGCTAATTTCTTACATAAAGTGACAATTCTGAGCGAATTTGCGCGTGCCGTTTCTCCCCTGCTCGCTCAACATGTTCTCTGCGCACGCGCGACTTCTCGACTCTGCCGGCATGCGCATGCAACATTTATTTTCTATGCGCGATCGCTCAACTTTTGTCTAGTGTAAAAAGAATTACAAAAAAACAGCCACAAAACCAGCCAATCACACACTACTGCTGATTGGCTGTTCATTCTCTGCGCATCTCAGATCTAGAGAAATGACAGATTAATATCCGCGAACCTGATTTTTTCCCCCCGCAGCCACTGTACGCCGGAAATCCGGCGTGGTGCCGGAACGCTATTACCCGTGTGTAATGGGCGTGGCCTAATATTTATATGGGAATCTGAGTATCAGGACTGCTCAGCTGTCTCACACAGATGAAACATTAATGACCCTGACTGATAACCCCATCCTCAAGACAAGCGACGGTATTCCATTACTCCAGTACTGCAGGTGGTGCTGTTAAAATTTCACAACATAATATAAACAATTTTAAAAAATTGCTATTGACCAATCAGAGGCTTGGAAGTGGTGTGTGTTCATCTGGCCTACTGCATCATCTGTGTTTATTAAACACCGTGTTGCGTTTGTATTTATCACTGGTATGATACACTCCTTACCGCTCTCTGATGCTCCAGGTCAGACTTGTTGCCCACTAGGACCATGGGGAAATCATCTCGGTCTTTTACCCGCAGGATCTGAGTGTGAAACTTCTGAATTTCGTTGTAGCTGTGAGGGAGTGATGGGAACAGATCAGAGCTGCGGCACAGGGGAGGAAGCGTTTCCCACACTGCAGCGCTGAGACCACAGAGAGGGCCTTACATAACACCAAAGCCCCGAACTCACTGACCCACAGCGCCGCTACTGACATACAACATGTTTACTTTGAGAAATAAACACACAGACAGACACACACCTACCTTCCAATGTCATTCAGAGCAAACACCAGTAGGAAGCCTTCTCCTGATCGCATGTACTGCTCTCTCATCGCCCCAAACTCTTCTTGACCTGCCGTGTCCAGAACTAACACACACACACACACACACACACACTTAAAACATGGCATCACAAATATCATCAGCAATCAGTGACACTAAACTCTATAGGCAAGCTAAAACAAGCAAACCTGTTTTATCACACACACACAGAGATTCTTATTTTATATGCTTACAGATTTACTTACTTTAAAGAATATGATTTAACATTGACATGACACCCATCTTTAAACAAATCACACACCTAGCTTAGTGGATGGGTTTCTGTGATTACAATGAATTAACAGCATAAAAGCAGCTGAATTGTCTTTAAAAGCAAAATAAGAAACACAGCATTTTACAAGTGTTAAGTTGTTAATATTGCCAGAATATGTGCCAGAAAAAAAAAAAAAAAAAAAAAAACTTATTACTAAAACAAGTTAAATAAACTTTAAGATTTTTTTTCTCTCTCACACAGACACACAACGTACTGTCTAACCGGGTCTCCTTCCCGTCCACGGTGCAGATTTTGGTGTACGAGTCCTCGATGGTGGGGTCGTAGTCAGACACGAAGTACGACTGTGAGGAGGAGGAGGAGAAGAAGAGGCAGACATTACTGCTATCAGCATGTCGTATCTCTCACACCAACAGGGCTGCAGGGCTCAGGCATGAGAGGACATGCTCAACAACACACACCTTCCAGAACATTCTCAGCGATCACACACTGACTCTCACATGATGAAATAAAACACAACACACAGAGTCAGACTTGAGAGCGTATCCACAGAGAGTATGATAATGTTAGAAATATTGTTCAGTGATATTTAGGATTTATAATAAAAGTGTTAAAACCATCAGCCGTGCAGTACTGGGATTGATATCGTAATAAATTATACATTTCTGTGATATCAGAAGCTGATCTGATAATGTTCTTGTTTAGAAGCTTATGCAAGTGATTTCTTAATATTAAGTAGTTAAAGAAAATCCAAAAAACTGAACTAATTCAGCAGAAACATGAAACTTTTATTACAGTGGCGTCAAAAAACATCACTGCTGTATTAATGTTATCATTCTGGTTATCACTGCTGTTCTGCAGGAACACTTATATCATAAAATAACGTAATGTATCGTATTTGCTGTAACTGTGCATTCACTCACAGTCGTGTCTCGCGGTGTTCAGACAGACGTGTGTGCTATCTCTAAGGTGTGCTGGAATTTAAGACAATCTAAGATGTCCATGAACACACAGGACAGGATGCAGTAAAGGGAACAGCAGTGTTTCAAATTTATACACTCTATGATTTGAAAGTTCGGTTCCTGATCTCTGTTCCTCAACAACAAGGGTGCAGATCCGTTCAGGGCTGGACGAAGTTATTTGGTTAAATATCATCTCGATTTAAGTCTTAATTCTTAATAAATAAATAAATCTATAAACCTGGACTAATCTTTGGACATTCATGTTTTCCCGGACTAACACACACACACACCTGCGCGCACTGTAACACACCTGACTCACCGACACGCCCATCTTTACTGAAAGCATCACCAGACAATTATATTCTCCTTATAATGGGGTTACACCATAGAGCTTATGGGTTCTGTCAGAAGAGTTGGTCAGAAGGTGTTGATTAATCAGTAGCACAGGATTATATAAAAGCACATGTTGTAACGTGATCTAGTTTCCATAGTAACGGGACGTACACAGCACACGCTCGACTGATCCTACACACATTTAAGCAAATCACAGCTGTGGTGAAGTTTTCTAAAAGTACAAAGATGATTTTCTCCATAAAGAATGTATGTAAGGAGTCTCCAGCGTCAAATGTAAAGCTACAACTATGAATGGACAGAGGAGGTTACGGGACTTTGCATTTTCTCTGCAACATTAAGAGACAGAATAAAGAGAGACAAGTGTTTAACTGCTATAACATCAGTAAACAGGAACTCACTCGATCCTCTGACGCTCCTCAACATAAACAAAAACTATAAAGTGATAAAAACATATGATGTGTTGTTTATAAATACATTTATAGAGTAAACACCGGTAATTAAAGACAAACAGCTGTGGTATAAAAGGAATTAAACATCCCACGTGCAGTTATGGGAAAATAATCAGCTTCAGGGCAGATACAGGAAACTGTGGTGTTGGTTAACTTATTTTCCTTTAACTGCATGCCCCGCTGTGTTTTACACCGAACTACTCAAACACTCACCCCCGCCACACACACACACACAGTGTTACATTAGACATAAGGTTTTTGTGTAACAGATCTTTATGTTGTGGAAGAATCACACCATTGTGGACTTGAGGGTCAGAACTGTGAACCCCTGACCCTCTGATATGAATGTCTGGAATGTCAGTGTGTGTGTGTGTGTGTGTGTGTGTGTGTGTGTGTGTGTGTGTGTGTGTGAGAGAGTGTGTGTGTGTATCCTCGAGTGTTACCTGGATGAACTGAATAGTGAGTGCGCTTTTGCCCACACCACCTCCACCCACCACCACCAGCTTGAATCTCTCATCTGACGACATTGTCTCTGTCTCAAACACACACACACACACACACACACACACAAAAACAGAGTTAATTAAGATACATTCGAGTCAAATGTCTATAATTCTGTATGAACACACGAGGCTGTAACTCATGACGAGCCGCTTCACCCATTTCTCCTCAGAATCCCCTCAGGTTAGCCTGTTAGCATTCCGAGCTCAACATGTCTGAATTTTACCTCAGCGCCGCCTTAAAGTCTTCCTGCGGACGCGATTCTCTGACGGAAAGGACCACGCGGAGACGGAATACGTCTATAAAATATGGAATAAAAGGGGGGAAATAAAAATAAGAAGTGTTTGTTGGTGGCTTACCTTCTTTCCGCCGCCGCCCTGAGTGAATTAGCCTGATTAGCTTCTGCCAAAGTTCTCGAGAGGAAAAGTTTAAGTGAGAGAGAGAGCTCGTGCAGATTAACTTCCTTAAAACGCGCTGAAGTTTCACACTGAGGGGCTCAAACACTCACTCTCTCACACACACACACACACCATCACACAACCGCGAAGTAATAAACTTCCGCAGATTTCAGGAATGTGTTCTGGATTTCCCCCCCCGTGGTGATTTCTCTCCCCAGTGGAATCTCTCTCTCTCTCTCTCGGTTTTTGTGCCCAGAAGCTACTTTGTTCTACGTTCACTTCAGGGTTGCCAGATTATAAATATTCACCTCTTGACTTGTAAAAGCTTTTTTTTTTTTTTTTACTTATTTTCCACGTGACTTGTAGGGGTAAGTCTGATCTCCCTCCATCTGAACACCTGAAATGTCAGCACTTCGCTTCTGACAGCATGGGAACAGGCGGGAACAGGTTTCTACCCAGAAGAGTGTAAGCATGGAGTACATCATCGTCATCATCATCATTCTTCAGTACTCACAGATCCTGATCCCCGCGTGCTACAGTTCAATTCAATTCAATTCAATTTTATTTATATAGCGCTTTTAACAATGGTCATTGTCTCAAAGCAGCTTCACAAAAATTTAAGAAATTTAACGAAAAAAAAAAAAAAAAAATTATATATATAGAATAATTATATATAAAATAATGAATAAATAAATAAAATTATAATAGAAAATAAATAAATAAAAACAAATAATAATAATAATTATATAAAAGAAAATAATTGGAAGTGTGTATGTGTGAGAAAAATGTGCAGATAATAATGAGACGAATGAATGAAATTTCTCTGATGAACAAGCCAAGGGTGACGGCGACGGTGGCAAGGAAAAACTCCCTGAGATGGCATTAGGAAGAAACCTTGAGAGGAACCAGACTCAACAGGGAACCCATCCTCATTTGGGTGATAACAGATAGAAATGATACAACATCTTGTGTGTTGTGCAGGTGAAAATTCAATATGACAGAAATTATTTAAATTTGTCATGAAGACCAGTTCAGCATAGGGACGAGTCAGTAGGTGCAGAGGGCAGATGAGGTCTGGATCACTGGAAGCACAGGAGCAGCATGTGTAGCTCCAACCATCATAAAGCTGAATCCAGCTGGAGCTGGTCCTTCTCTGGATGCCTCAGGAACCTCGCAGGGTCGGCCTTTGTCTACTGAAGCTGGCAAAATCTCCCGATGCCTCGGGATGGGTAGAGAAATACAGAACAGATGGGGAGAATTAGCGTAGTTGCCATTCGGTATAGGTGTACTGGAGTATGAGTACTGGGATGAGTTATGTGTATGCCAGATTAAAAAGATGCGTCTTGAGTCTACTTTTGAACTGAGAAACCGTGTCTGCTCCCCGAACACTGTCTGGAAGGCTATTCCAAAGCTTTGGAGCTAAATATGAAAAAGCCCTACCCCCCTTTGTAGATTTTGAAATTCTGGGAACTACCAGAAGTCCGGAGTTTTGTGATCTTAAGGCGCGTGGTGGATTGTAGCGCATCAGAAGACTGGTTAGGTATGTGTGTATGTGTGTGTGTGTAGGTATGTGGTTAGTTACCTGTGAATGGAGTGTGTGGTCAACTCGCTGCCGCTCCTCCAATGTTCCGGCAGCACTTACTTCAGCCTGTCGAACTCTGTCGCTGTAGACACTATGCAGTTGATTGTTTATCTATTGTATATATTGTTGAGCTCGGCCTGATGTACCTGTTTTTGTCATAGACAACGTTGCCTACTGTTACATTCGCCAGTCAGTGACCATCGCATGTGACTACTGGTGCAAAAGACAAACAAAACTCAAACAAACAAATAAATAAAATGTCTGTTTTATATACACTATATTGCGATATAAAGTAATATATAAAGTATATAAAGTAATTGCCCGACTGCCTTCACATGCATACAGTATAAACTTGAGTAATATCCAATTCTTAATTCATCGGGTTTAATATGACGTTGGCCCCGCCCCCTTTGCAGCTATAACAGCTTAAACTCTTCCGTGAAGGCTTTCCACAAAGTGAAGGAGTGTGTTTGTGGGAAGTTTTGACCATTCTTCCAGAAGTGCATTTGTGAGGTCAGACACTGATGTGGAGAAGACGTGGCTCTCAGTCTCAAATTCATTCCAAAGGTGCTCTATCAGGGTGAGGTCTGGACCCACACTCAACCCCTTACTTCCAGTGAACAGAAATCTTAATGCATGCCAAGACATTTTGGACAATTTCATTCTCCCAACTTTATATATATATGGAACCTTGGATTACGAGCATAATTCGTTCCGGAAGCAGGCTTGTATTCCAAAACACCCGTAAACCAAATTGAATTTCCCCATAAGAAATAATGGAAACACAAATTATTCGTTCCACAGCTGAAGAAAAATAAATACATAAAAATAATTAACACAAAATATCAAGTAAATTAAAACAAATTAACCTGCACTTAACCTTTAAAAAAAAAGTAAAAATAAATCCTGACAGATAAGTGTTTTTGTTTGTGCGCGCAGGCACTGTGTGTGTGTGTGAGAGAATCTAAAGTACAGTAAGCTCCCCTCTCCCCCTTCTCGTCTTACACAGTTACTCTTCCTCCACTCTTTTCATGCATGAGCGCACACACACGGAAATGGAAACACTGTTTTATTGGAAAAATAAACAAGAAATCTCTCTAATGACACTCGATTGAGCGACACACTAACGGAATCACTTCTGTAAAGTAAAAATAAAACCTGCACCTACACTTTACCTTTGAAAAGAATCACGACAGAGCAGAAAGAGTGTGTGTGTGTGTGTGTGTGTCTATGAAGGCGAAAGTAGGAGGGGTCTGTGTGTGTGTGTGTGTGTGTCACGGTGTCCAATGACACGCGCGCACACAGACACAAAGAGCAGACTGAGTCTTGAGCAGAGAAAATGGATCTTTAACCTCTCTAATGCCTCTTTTCCACTGCATAGAACGGCATGACACGGTTCAGTTCAACTCACTTCGGTTCGGCACAGTTTGGCTCGGTTTGCGCTTCCACTGCAGTGTAGTAACACTTTAGCGTGGGCGGGATTACTCACGCGCGGCGCCGCTACTGCCGTGACGTCATCGTAAACGCGCCACAAACAAACACACAACAATGGAGCATATCGACGGCATGGTGTTCTTCATTCTCGGCATGTGGATGTTTTTAACAGCGAGACGAAGGAGTTTGTTTCAAAAGAGGCCGACAGTTAATACAAAAAGGTGCGTGCGGTCCAGTGTTATGGTAAACAGCACACATGTGCATGGATTTTGATTATACCAGTGAGAGACAAGCACTAAGACCAAGCAGGGGAGACGATTACCCACAATTCCACAGCACAAGAGAGAGAAAAACCGTTGGCTCAGTTGTGATCACGTGATGCTTGCCGGCAAGAAGCGCATGCGAGACACTTGATAATCAGTACTCGTAAACCCAGACTTGTTCATTTTCCAAGTCAAAATGTATTAAAATCTTTGCTCGGCTTGCGTAACATATTATTAATAATAATATTATTGGATGCTCGGAAAGTAGACCTGCTCCCGTCACTGGTGTGAAGCCATCAAGTGTACATCCTTTTTACTCAGAAAGGTGCATGTAGTGTATAGATAAAAACCTAAAGTTTATTCCTGTATCTGTTTAAAGGTCACTATCTCCACAAGTCCGGGTTAAACACACACACATCCTGTATTAAAGGTACGAGGTGTAAGGTTCCACCCAGTCACAAGTAAAAGTACCCTCTACTAGCATTTCTTCTGAGCATGCATGGGGTTAATGTGCGCATGAGTTAACGGCGTGTGGAACACTGAGTCACCTTACAAATGTTTTACTCTACGTAAAGTCCCATGAGGCTTTGCACAGAACAACATGAAACATGCACTAAGTAAATAAGCAGGGGTTTCGGTGTATTTGGCAACGCAGCAGCCCGCTGTTTTAGATAAATAGCACGGGAGTGTCTCCTGCTCATTTTTTTCCAAATCTCTCTCTCTCTCTCTCTCACACACACACACACACACACCCCTCATTGCACTCAGGAGGAGTTTGCGTTCAGTGTTTTGGTGTGTATTGTTACACAACACACACAATGTAGACCGCTGTTTCACAAACATCAGCTCTGTAACCCCGGTGTAGATAAAGGAAGCGGGTTTAACCGCACTGGACCTTTTATAGCCTCAGTGTTAATCACCTATAAATAACCCGCCTCCTCCTCCTCCTGCTGCCCCTGTGTGTCTCATTACCCTAACACTGACTAAACACACACACACACACACCGGGGATGTGCAATAAGAGCTGTTGGTAAATAATAATAATAATAATGTAACTGGAGATAAGGCCGGGTTTATTTCGGTTATTTAAAGTGAAAGTGCGCTGTAGTGTTCACTTCCGGGGGGCGGAGCTTCCCGCGCGCGCTGTTCTTTCCATATTAGGCCACGCGCACCAGGGCTGCGGTCAGTCGCGTGTGCATGTGTTCAGACCCCGAGCTCGCGCGCAGAACCCCGGCGCCGGACACACACCGGCCCTGGTGCGCGAGGAAAACTCACACACACACACACACACACACACACACACGACTGTAAGGGTTTAACACGTTTACACTCAAACAGAGACACTGGACTCTTTCATCTGCAACATAATACAGTTACAGTAACAAACACTGTTACACACACACACACACACACACACACACACACACATTTACAAACAGAGTAACAGATACTGATACAGACACAGCTACTGTATCCCTCACCATAACACACACACACACACACACCACAGGCTATTTGGGAACACTTCACCCTAAAGAATACCAGTTTGGGTTGTTTTTAACCCTGCTCCTGGGTAAATACTGGACCAACTACATGCTGGCTTCATTTAAATGGGTTAAATATTCAACCCACATGTTAGGTCGTATTTAACTATAATGCTGGGTTAATTCTACCACATAAATTGGTCAAATGTTCTACCCAGATGTTGGTTCATATTAACTGGAACGTTGGGTTAATTCTACCTCACAAATAGGTTATTATTATTTTCATGTTTTACAGTGAATCTGTAAAAATCTACCCATTAAACTGTTATATTAAACAGTTAAATTACTTTGATATACTTTGAGGCAGCACGGTGGTGTAGTGGTTAGCACTGTCACCTTGCACCTCCAGGGTCCGGGTTCGGTTCCCGTCTCTGTGTGCATGGAGTTTGCATGTTCTCCCCGTGCTTGGTGGGTTTCCTCTGGGTACTCTGGTTTCCTCCCACAGTCCAAAGACATGCAGATTAGGCTAATTTCGTTCCCAAATTGACCATAGTGTGTGTGTGTGTGTGTGTGCTCTGTGATGGATTGGCACGCTGTACAGGGTGTACCCTGCCTCGTGTACAGAGTCTCCTGGGATAGGCTCCAGGTCCCCGTGACCCTAAATACAGGATAAAGCGGTATAGAAGATGAATGAATGAATTATATACTTAGATTTTTTTGATATACAAAAAAACTTCCAAGTTTTGCAAACCATACGTATATGCAATAAACAACATCCTATTAAATGTTCATAGAAAAAATATATTTTTCAAAAGCACAAGAGCAGATAATCCAAAACAAATCTGCAAGTGACATCATTACTATACTATTACTCACAAGGGCAGAATGGAGTAATTACACAAATAGACTGAGGCAGCTTCTACAGAGCAGGATCTCTCTGTGACTTCAGATATCTTTTCTGCAGAACAAAACTATCCAGCCCTGGTCTCATTGTAACATACAAACACTGTCTATGACTTTTCAAGTAGGTTTCTCTGTTTCATACAAACATTACACATAAATACAATAAACAGTTAATCACTAAACAAATTACCTGTTTAGTGGGTAAAACCATAGATAAGATACATGGAACATGTAAAGGATCAAGTTGTCTAGTCTCTACTTGCAAGCAAGTATTGCTGTATGTTTAAATTTCACATATGTTGACTCACTTCTTCCCATTTCATAGAAAACTTTCTGCAAAAAGTCCTATACAGGAGCACACTGCTTTGGATAGTTAATGTCAAAAATATAAAATGTCTTGAAGTACACATCTACATTTACATTTAGGCATTTGGCAGACGCTCTTATCCAGAGCGACTTACATTTTCATCTCATTACACATCTGAGCAGTTGAGGGTTAAGGGCCTTGTTCAAGGGCCCAACAGTGGCAACTTGGTGGTTATGGGGTTTGAACCTGGGACCTTCCGAACCGTAGTCCAATGCCTTAACCACTGAGCTACCCCTGGCCCATCTACTGCCCCAAGTAGTGTGCATTGCTCCAGAGCCTGTCCCGCCAGAATGAGGAATGCCTGAGAGCAGCGCTGGTCATTATCTCCCAACGTCAGGATGTAGAGGTACGGTCTAGACACTTCAGCCTGCTGGAGGTATTACACCATGTTGGTTCCAACCTTAGAAAGAAAGAAATGAAAGAAAGTAAAAATTTTGTTAAAAACCTATTTTAAATAAGGCATAAAATAAATGATCTAATTTCATGACACATCTTTAATATTTATTTAAAAGTAAGGTGAATATGACAACGGGAAGGTTGCATATATGCAAATTCAATCTAATTTATAAATGGGTCGTCACTATCAAATTCTGGCAGCGTTTAGGTAGCCAATAAGTTGCAATGTAGACTCAAAATGTGGATGAAGGGTACATTACAAAAAGAAAAAGGGTATATTACTTGACTGAAATATAAAAAACACGTGCTTACCTGTAAAGCTATCTATCAGGTCAGGAAGCTGCCATTCTGTTAATGTCCTTCTGACAAAGCTGTCCATTAAGATAATGCATTGTCATAGCTGGTGTCATACTGGCACATTACAGTCACCCAAATATTAATACTTCATCTAG
Source organism: Channallabes apus (assembly GCA_030522415.1). Taxonomy (NCBI): domain Eukaryota; kingdom Metazoa; phylum Chordata; class Actinopteri; order Siluriformes; family Clariidae; genus Channallabes; species Channallabes apus. The sequence continues at coordinate 35,104,154 of CM060121.1, forward strand.
TAGTTACTTGTTCAGCTGTGGTACTTTTTCCCATAGTTGGCGCGTTGACTGATAGTTAATTTAGCCTGAATCACAAACAACTCTGGTTAAAGAGGGTTACTTGGTTAGCGTACATGCAGCAGTTAATGCTGACATATTTGTATACATGCCAAAGGGAGAAAGATGTAAAATATTGTTATAACTCAAGAGAGACGTGGCAGAATTTTGAAAATTCTAAATTACTAGCTGGTGAAAAACAGGAGTCTCCAGGGGAAAACGGGAGGGTTAGCAGGTCTGTATATTTGTGAGAGGGTCAGTGTTTTGTAACACCCCAGCATTTTATTGTCTCAAGCAGTGAGATTAATAAAGTTTTAATGTTAATGTGGTTGCTAACGCTAGCGACCTAACTAAATGCCTGCGTCATGCTAGCACTACAGTTAACAGTTTAGCATTCATTCATCACTTCACCATCTTCGTAACCCTGCAAACATTCTACAGAGAAAGCTAAAAAGCTCAGACATCTTTCATACACAGCTGGGGTTCTTTGGCTAACTAGCAGCTATTCTAAGCTAAATTATCATACAGTACCTCAGTACCACTAATTTGGGTGCCTGAAAGTTTGTGTGTAACCTTAACACGGTAACAGTAATAAATGCTACATATAGTAATAATTCATATGTGAATTAGGTGAGTGAACATGTGTATACAGACCTTGTATTTAACGCCATTTCCCCTTAAATGTCCGAGGAGGATGAACCGTCATCAGCGGTGTGGGAGCTCAAGAGACACGAAGCTGAGTGACAGCCGCTGAATCCACCAGTGAACTTTGGGGGAGGGGCCGAGCAAACTTCAACCCAGCAGCTGGGTTACACAAAAACTACCCAACTCTCTGTAAATAACCCAGAAAAATGACACAACAGCGGCAACCCAGCGTTTGGGTAGAAAAAACAACCCAGCATTTTTTAGTGTGTTGTTATCCTAATCTGCATGTCTTTAGATTGTGGGAGGAAACCGGAGAACCCGGAGGAACCCCACCAAGCACAGGGAGAACATGCAAACTCCACACACACACACACAGACCCCTGGCGGGATTCGAAGGTGTAAGGAGACAGTGCTAATCCCTACGCCACTATATAAGGTTTTTTGCCCGTCTATGGTAAAACTTTTTTAAAAATGTGTATAACAGGCAAATTTATTTAAACATCACAAAAATTCTTATTTTTCATAAATATGTTTTTTTTTGTAAGGTACTGATACTGGCACCTGTAATAATCAAATCTGGTTCTATGCCTGATTTGGGGCAAAGTGCAAAATAAAGTAATTAAAAACAGATTATTACTTCAATAGCTTCATGCGTTTTATAAAAAAAAAACCTACGCACAGAAAGTGTTAGTTATGTATTAACACATGATTAACATTTTGTTGACTTTCCTTTAGCAGCTTCATGAGCCACAGCTGACACAGGGACAGAACCTGACGTTTGCTCTTATTAACAGCTCTGAAAAGAAGGAAAGTAAAAGTTATAGCAAAAGCAACACATGTAGTGGTTAGCACTCTGGTCTCACACCTTCATGGTCAAGGGTTTGATTCTTCAGGTCTGTGTCTGTGGAATTTTGATGTTCTCCCCGTGCTTGGTGGGTTTCCTCCGGGTTCTCTGGTTTTCTCCCACTGTCCAAAGTGTATGTGTGGATGTGCATGTGTATGTGTGTGTGTATGTGTGTGTGTGTGTGGGTGGGTGTGTGTGGGTGGGTGGGTGGGTGTGTTTGTGTGTGTGTGTGTGTGTGTGTGGGTGGGTGGGTGTGAAATGCTTTTCAGTATAACATAAATTTAGTTGCTAAGTGTTAAAAGAGTATGTGTGTGTGTGTGTGTGTGTGTGTGACCTGAGTTTAATATATTTGCCCCTCAGCACAAATGTCAAACTCCTCCTATGCTTTTTATGTAAAAAAAACTCTGCATGTCATTTACTTCCTGCATGTGTGTGTGTGTATTAAAAAAAAAAAACAATAATCCATACTGTAGACATTGTAAAAAGTAAATAATCATTTTATAAAAATAACAGTGTACATTTTCATTGCTGTTCTTTTTATGTTCAGTAACAGATGCACGAGTTCCAGTTGGAATAAGACTCTACATGAGGACTAGTGGGCTGAAGGTGTAAATCCTCCTGTCGGCTCCGTCTCCTGGCCGGAAATGACTAATTTGGGTGTAGTGAAAGATTTCTCGGAGCGCTCTCGGCCAAACCCAAATACATCATGCACAATATATTTCCTTCCCTGTGCGGGATTTCACAACCGCGGAGTTTTCAGATCAAAGCACCCTTACACACAGACCTCACTTTCTGCTTATAGATTTTTACACACATACTGTTGTGCAGAAACACAGAAGACTGAGATGTCTCTCTGTGTCCAGTTATACACACACTGGCCACTTCATTAGGTACACCTCACTAGTACTGTCCTGGACACCTTTCACCTTCAGAACTGCCTTAATTCCACATGATTTTGGAGGTTTTGGAGATGCGTCCCGTTCCAACGCATCCCAAAGCCTACTGGAGTGAGAGGTGAGTGTGGAGGCCGTGTGACCTCAGTGACCTCACCGTCATGTTCAGTCTGAGGTGATTTTAGCTTTGCGACATGATGCGTTATCCTGTGCTCATAAAGGGATGAACACGGTCAGGAACAACATTCAGGCTGTGGTGTTTAAACCATGCTCAAATGGTACTAAAAGGGGCCCAAAGTGTACCAAGAACCAGTATCTCGACCACACCGTTACACCAGCACCACCACCAGCCTGTTCCGCTGATACACGGCAGGATGGATCCATGCTTTTTCAGCAGAAACCAGGTAATGTTTTTCCAATTTTGTTCTGTCTGATGTTGGTGAGAACATGTGACCTGTAGTTTCAGTTTCGACCCCCGGTGTGGTCTTCGTCTGCTTAAGCACATCTGCTCCAAGGTTCCATGTGTCGTGTGTTCAGAGACGCTCTTCAGCAGACCTTGGGTGTAACGAAGTGTTATTTGAGTTCCTGTTTCCTTTCTATCAGCTTGAACCAGTGTGGCTGTTCTCCTCTGACCTCTGACCTTTGGCATCAACAAAGCATTTTCACTCAGGGAACTGCCCTAACTGGAGATTTTCACCTTTTTACACCATTCTCTGTAAACCCTAGAGATGTGTGTGTGTCTGTGTGAAAATCCCAGTAGATCAGCAGTTTGGGAAATACTCGGACCGACAACCACATCACTCTCAGAGTCACTAAAATCACTTTTCTCCTCCATTCTGATGCTCGGTCTGAACTTCAGCAGATCATCTTTACCGTGTCTACACACCTAACTGCACTGAGACGTTCCACCTGATTGGCTGATAGATATTTGCATTAATTAGCAGTTGAAACAGGTGTACTTAATGAAGTGTCCAGTGAGTGTATATGTTGTACTACACGCTCTCACAATCACAGAAATGTGGATAAATTCATTTAGAGCATTTTTATAATCCAGGTTGGGAGGCGAAGCTCGACAAACTCTACCCAAGCAGAAAAAAACTCCAGTAATCACTTTCAGCATTACGCTATATATAATATATATAGCGCTGACATCACAAAAATATAAAAATATATATATCAAATATAGATATTTACTGAGTTAAGAGTGACTTTCATCTCTTCACGTTTCCTGATAAAAATATTAATAAATTGCTCCCCTTTGACTGACATTACGGAAATAAATATATAGGTAAGTAACACACACGCTGTCTGTGTGTGTGTGTGTGTGTGTGTGTTACAGTAAAATATGGTGTGGCAGGGTGGTGTAATACAGTTACTTTTACACTCATACTGAACAGAACAGCGAAACGAGTGAGTTCCTGTGCTCTCTGACGTTACAGCAGCGATAAACACTCGTCTCCTCACCACTCTCTCTCTCTCGCTCTCTCTCTCTCTCGTTATTTTCTAAGAAAACCCCAGTTTGGACCACGAGGTTTAATTTATTTGGCCTTTCAGACACCTGATATTTTGTTGAAAGCCCCTTAGTGAGTTAATCAGAGTCAGAGTTCTGATATCTGATCTCTCAGCCTGGTGGAATCGGTAGTGGTTCATTAACTCTCTCGGCCTCCTGACACTTTAAATGACCTTTTGGAGCCTCAGACAAATGTGTGAAAGTGTGAGGCTCCAAAAGGTTAAAGTTCACCCGCTCTATCTGGTCCACACCCGCTCTGATGTGTGTTTTAGGTCAGTTATGTGCTGGTTTTAATCGTCTAGCTGCTGATTTAAAGGTTCTGCTGATGAGCTCTGAAGTTCTCCTCCTTCATCTTCTTCTTCATGATTCCATCCAGTTTGTGCAGTGACCCAGTTCCACCATGCTCCCACCACCATGCTTAACAGCTGCTACAGTGTTCTTCTCACCTTTACTCAGGACTTTCCTCCAGAAGCCTTTTTCTTTGTCCATGCGCAGGTGTTGCAATGGTGATGTAAACTGGTTTAACTGGAGACAGAGACACTGGTGTTCCAGCAACGTCTATGTCGTGTCAGACCTGAGCCTCAATGGTTCCTCCAGACCCTTCAGAGGGTAATTTGGGTCTTTACTCCAGACCAGGACAAAGTGGCTTCACCTCCCAGTAACCTGAGCTTATGTACAGTAGTGTGAACTCATCTGGGAATCTCTAGGTGTTTAGGAATGAATCTGAGACACGTTCCTGACTCATGTACATCATAAATCATCTCCTTATTTTCAGACAAACTCATCATCTTTCAACAATATTTTTATTGATTTTAACAGGGATAAAACAGGGTAAACATGTAATATTTTAATGCAAGTTTTATAATCCCCTTATAAACCCTATAGCACCCACCCCGTCCCTCCCCGACTCCAAGCCAGTTTTACAAAGATATGAAAGGCTAAACGCCAGGCATTGAGAGAAACCAAAAAAGAAAAAAGAATATGGAGCTGGAAGTTTTTTGGTTCTACGTGCAAAAAAAAATAAATAAAGAGGAATAAAAAGGGGAAAGAAAGCAAACAAACAAGTAATTAAATAAGACAGGAATCAAACTATAAATGTATATGAATAAAGTGAAGGAAGGGCCCCCACACCTGTTGAAATTTAAAGTCTGAGTAATGAATTGAGTAGTGAATCTTCTCCAGGGACAGACAGGACATGATATCTCTGAGCCACTGGGCGTGAGTGGGTGACGTGGCATCCTTCCACTTGAATAAAAGAGAACGCCTGGCCAGGAGTGTCGCAAAAGATAACAATCTCTTTTTGGCTGGACTTAGACTCTTACCCTCTTCTCCAGTGACACCAAAAAGAGCAATCAGAGGGTCTGGTTCAAGATTGCAATTCAATATGAAGGACAGGGTCTTAAAAACATCCCTCCAGAATTTTTCCAAATTCGGGCATGTCCAGTACATATGAATAAGAGACGCCTCTCCGCTTTTACATTTATTACAGCAAGGATCAATGCCTGGGTAGAAACGGGAGAGTTTAAGTTTGGAGAAATGAGCCCTGTGTACAACCTTAAACTGTAATAAAGAGTGGCGGGCACATAAGGAGGTTGAGTTGATAAGTTTAAGAATAGAATTCCAAGTATCATCTGATAGTGACAGATTTAAATCGTTCTCCCAAGCAGTTTTAATTTTACACAGAGGGGTGTGACTCGAAGCCATCAATCCACCATAAATAGTGGATATTAGGCCTTTACGCAGCGGGGACAAACAGAGGAGATTATCTAGAATGTTTGCAGCAGGAGCCTCAGGGAAATTTGGTATTAAAGAGCGAATGAAGTGTCTTACTTGCAGATATCTGAAAAAATGAGAATTGGGTAAGTTAAACCTTTCGGAAAGCTGTTCAAATGATGCAAACTTATGGTCAACGAACAGGTCTTTGCAAAGCTTGATGCCCTTATTGTACCATTCCTGAAACACTGAGTCATGTAAAGAAGGTTGGAAGAGATGGTTAGAGACGATAGGACTGGACAGAGAGAAGCCTAGAAGACCGCTGTGCTTTCTGAACTGAGCCCATACTCTCAAGGTATGCACCACTACTGAGTTATTGATTAATTTAATTGAGGGGATGGGGAGAGCAGATCCAAGGAGTGCAGAGACAGAGAGATTTTTGACAGACTTTATCTCCATTTCCACCCAGGCAGGCCGATTAGGTTGGTTATGAAAATATGACCAAAAGATGACAGATCGAATGTTTGCTGCCCAGTAGTAGAAACGAAAATTAGGTAGAGCCATGCCACCGTCTCTTTTAGATCTTTGAAGTAGGGACTTATTCAATCGTGGATGTTTACCTTTCCAAAGGTAAGAAGATATAATTGAGTCTAAAGCGCCAAAGTAAGATTTGGGAATAAAAACAGGTACAGACTGAAAGAGATATAAAAATTTAGGGAGAATACTCATTTTAATGGCATTAATGCGGCCCACCAGGGACATGGACAGTGGTGACCATCGTCCCAAGTCCTTTCTTGTTTGGTTCAACAACCTAATAAAATTTTCTTTAAAGAGGTGTTTATGTTTCCTTGTGATTGTAATACCAAGATAGGTAAACTGATTTTTCACAATGTTGAATGGGAAATTGTGCATACCAGTTGTTACTGCAGTATTATCTAACAGAAAAAGTTCACTTTTGTGCAAATTTAATTTATATCCTGAAAAATAGCTAAATTCCCTGAGCAATGACAGCACAGGTGGCAGAGAGGAGACTGGATTTGATAAAAATAGTAGAAGATCATCTGCATAAAGGGAAACTTTATGTTCTTCTCCCTGCCTCCAAATCCCAGATATATCTCTACAGCTTCGGAATGCAATTGCTAGTGGCTCAATGGCGAGGTTAAAGAGCAATGGGCTAAGGGGACATCCCTGACGAGTTCCCCGCTGAAGACTGAATGGTTGAGACTGTTGAGCATTTGTCAGAACTGAGGCAGTAGGGCTTGAATATAATAATTTAACCCAAGTGATAAAACTTGGACCAAAATTGAATTTTTCTAAAGCCCTGAATAAATACTCCCATTCCACACGATCAAAAGCCTTTTCAGCATCCAAAGAAAGGACACACTCAGGGGTCTCCTCTGATGGTGTGTACAAGATATCCATAAGGCGTCGAATGTTAAAGTAAGAATAACGATTTTTAACAAAACCGGTCTGGTCCTCAGATATAATTGAGGGTAGAACATTCTCTAATCTACGAGCCAAGACTTTAGCAAGGATTTTAACATCCACATTAAGAAGAGAGATTGGTCTATATGAGGAGCACTCTGTTGGGTCCTTATCCTTCTTTGCTATGAGGGTGATGCGAGCCTCATTAAATGACGCAGGCATCTTACCTTGCTTGAAAGATTCAGATAGAACCAAAGCTAGTTGTGGTGCAAGGTATGAGGAGAATGATTTAAAAAACTCTGCAGGGAACCCGTCAGGACCCGGGGACTTACCAGATTGCAATGAGGAGATAGCTGAACTGATTTCCTCTTGTGATATGGGCTCTTCTAATCTTAATCTAGAATCAGGGGACAGTGTTGGGATATTTAGTTGAGTCAAGAAATTCTCAACTGCACTATGGTCCTTTGGGAACTCAGAAGTATATAATCGAGAATAAAAATTCCTGAATGCATCATTAATTTTAGAATGGTCCGTAGTGATGGTACCATCCTCCATCCGAATTTTCGTAATTTGTTGCTGTGCTCTAAATCCTTTTAACTGATTAGCTAAAAGTTTCCCAGATTTGTCACCATGAATGTAAAATTGGCTCCTACTCTTTAATAATTGCCGTTCAATTACATGCGTTGAAATAAGTTCAAACTTAGTTTGCACTTCTACGCGTTTTTTATAGAGATCGGGGTTTTTAAATAGAGCATACTGCTGGTCAATTTCTTTAATTTGGTTGGTCAAATCTTTTCGTTCTTTATATGCCTTCCTTTTCATATTTGCAGTGTATGAAATTATCTGTCCCCTGAGGTAGGCTTTCAGAGCATCCCAAACAACCAAACGTGACACTTCAGGTGTTTCATTTGTGGTGAAGAAAAAAACGATCTGGTCTTCCATAAATTTTACAAAATCGTCCTCCATCAGTAACGATGAATTAAAGCGCCAATGTTTAGTAACTTGAGGGAGATCTGGAAGTTTTATAGACATAACAACTGGAGCATGATCTGATATCACAATGCTCTGATAAGCACAAGAAGTAACCATTGGGATCAGTTGATTATCTATAAAGAAATAATCAATTCTGGAGAAAGTATGATGAACATGTGAGAAAAAGGAGTATTCTCTCTTTTTTGGATTAAGGAAGCGCCATATGTCAGAGATACCAAAGCTGCAGAGATAGGACTGAAGTAGCGTAGCGGATTTACTCAGAGGAATAGGATTGGGAGATGACCTGTCAAGTGATGGATCTAAACAGCAGTTAAAGTCTCCCCCTAATATGAGAGAGTATGAGCTCAGATCAGGCAGAAGAGAGAAAAAATGTTCAAAGAAGGAGACATCGTCATAATTAGGGGCATATAAATTAGCCAACACTACATTAGTATTAAATAACTTCCCTGAAACAATGATATAACGACCTTGTATATCCGTAATAACATTATGATGCTCAAAAGAGATGTTTGGGTTAATGAGAATTGAGACACCCCTAGCTTTGGCCTGAAAGGTTGAGTGGTAGTGCTGCCCACCCCAACGTGACATAAGGCGAGAATTATCAGAACTGCGAATGTGAGTTTCTTGTAAAAATGCGATTGCAGTGTTAAGTTGTTTAAGGTGTGAGAGCACCTTCCTTCTCTTCACCGGATGGTTTAAACCCTTAACATTCCAGCTCACAAAGTTTAAAGAACTATTCATTCTCCCTGAGAGAAAATGCAGGTAGATAAACATGAATAAGATGCCTAACGTCAGCCTTAAAGTGTAAAACACCGAACAACGTGTTAAAAATACACAGTATACAAAGAACTAACACAATACTGGCTTTGGAGATCCCCCACCCCTCCCCCCCACACCCCTGCCCCCCACACCCCTCCCCCACACACCCCTCCCCCACACACCCCTCCCCCACACACCCCACTACACCCCAACAAACAAAGATAGCTGCTAATAAACACAGCAGCAAGCTCTTCCATTCCTCCATCTTCCACCCAACAAATCCTCCTGCCGCTAACCACCCCATCTTCTGCTCCGACACAACTTACAGAAACTAATAATTAAATATATAAATAAAACATTTCCACACTCCAATACTGAAATCTCTCAATGAGAGAAAAACACACCACCACCACCCCTCCCCCCACGTCACATTGTAACTCTAAATATACAAACGTAAATCACACGTGATTAAAAATAGAAAAAATAGTAATATAAAAATAATAATAATAACCCCTTCACAAGTTTAACATAACACTCTTACCGGGAAAGACGTAAACATGGCCAGATTTTAGGTTAAAAATGGTACTTTCCTGAGAACTGTAGTATCACGTATTAAAATAATAATAATAATAATAATACAGTGCACTACGTAGTTTTCGGCAGACTGTCTATGTGTTTCTGCGCCTCTTCTACCGAGCGGAGCCACTTCTTCTGTCCGGTAGACAGAGTGATCCGGAGCCGCGCTGGATACAGCAGAGAAGGCCGGAGTCCACGGCTGTATAACTCACTCATCACTCCTCTATACTCGGCTCGCTGGTTTAAAACTTCGGGAGTGTAGTCTTCCACTATGCGGAGCTGCTGACCGCGGTATTCCAGCCCCCCTCTCCGCCGAGCCTCCCGAATCAGAAGGTCTTTCACCTTGTGCCGGTGAACACGGAGAATGACGGGCCGAGGTCTCTGTCCTGAAGCGGGTTTGGATGCAGGTATTCGGTGGGCTCGGTCAATCTCCGGCGGGGAAGGCAGCGTCTCAGTCCCAAACACCTCGCACAGAAACTTGGAGTAGAACTCGGTAGGGAGTCCACCTTCAGTACCTTCCGGGAGACCCAGGACACGCAGGTTTTGTCTCCTGCTCCGGCCTTCTAAGTCTACAACCCTGGACGTTAACTTTAAATTGTTTTCCCGAAGTCCGGAGCAGATGTTCTCCAGCTCCGTCACACGCTGACTCAGGTCGTCTGTAGCGAGTTCTAATGACGGTAAGCGCTGTCCATGGTCCGCTACTTGGGCCTGAATCTGATCCAGTTTAATTTCTAGTAAACTAAACGAGGATTTAAACTCCGCCGCTAACGCATCACGGTGTTGCTACAAACTCATCATCTAACAGAGCTGCTGTTAGAGAGAACTAAACAGCTTCTGACCAATCAGAGTGCAGCACTTTATTAATGTAAATAAGAGGACATGAGAAGCAGGAGTGTAAAATATCTTTTCTTTAATGAACACTGTGTCTCAGTACACAACAGCAAAGCTAACCCCAAAATATCTGTCTATAAATATAACAATAATCAATAATTAAATAAATAATCAGGTGACAGACGGGGTGTGTGTCTCTCCACTCGCGTGTACACACACACACACACACACACACACACACACACATGATTCATGACAAAAAGCACTGGATTTAAAGTCCTACATGCAGTTTGGTGCAGTCGGAATCACACACTCGCTTCATAAACACGCACACACACACACGCTGCTCTTCAGCCTCAGGTGCTTTGCGAGCAGGATCCAGTGAACATTGTTGTGTGTGTGTGTGTTCAGCACCTGTACGGCAGCGCGGCGTGGCCCACCTTGATGTGCGGGCCGAGCAGAACCCCGAGCAGCATGCGCTCGCCCCAGCCCAGCAGTCTGTTGATAGTGAGGTTGATGGGAGACACCAGACTCTGATCTCCGTCCATCACCTCCACGGCCTCCACCGCGCAGCCCGAGAGATCTCCTCCTGTCACCTCCTGCTGGCGACGACTGGAAACGCACAGGCTCGGTGTGTGAGCCTGCACCGTCCTCCTGCCCCGCTCTCGTCTCTGCAGCCCTGACCTCACCTGCGTTTGCTCCTCTTTCACCCTGTGAGGGGCAGGAGAGCTGCTCTCCTCCTCGCTCCTTCTCTTCTGTGTCCTGCTGCATCTTGTTGTTGATGTTCCTCTGCTCATGGAAGGCTTTGGTTCTTTCTCATGGTCTCGCGTCTCCTCCTTGTGGGCAGAAGGAGAACTAGCGGTCTTGTTCTGACTCGAGTCGGTGTGTGCTGTCGCCCTCTGCTGGTCAGCACGTGCTGGTGTGGCGGAGCTGAGCGGCGTCAGAGACAAGGTGAGGCTTTTCCTCTTTTCTGAGAGCGACTGGATGTGAAGGTGTGTGGGTTTCCGTGGCGTGGGTGTGTGCGTGTGAGAGTGTGTTTCCAACTGAGTGCTGGCTTGTCTCTGCACCTCTACACACTCTGAGTTGAGAGTCAGAGTTCT
>CM060121.1:35120478-35130478 GCA_030522415.1 Channallabes apus
GACACAACACCGGGACGCTGCGCTCATTGTGGCAGGGGATTTTAATAGTGCCAACCTCAAACGTGCAGCGCCGAACTTTTATCAGCACATCACCTGCCCCACCAGGGGCGAAAGGACACTGGACCATTGCTATACCACGGTCAAAGACGGTTACAAGGCACAATCTCGTCCAGCGTTTGGTAAATCCGACCACGCCGCCATCTTCCTCATGCCAAAATATAAACAAAGGCTGAAACAGGAAGTTTCGGCTGAGAGGGAGGTCGCGCGCTGGACGGACCAATCGGTGGCCGCGTTACAGGACACACTCGATGACGCAGACTGGGACATGTTCAAAAACAGCGCCGATGATGACGTCAGCGTGTTTACGGAAGCGGATGTGGGATTTATTGAGAAGCTAGTGGACGATACGGTGGAGATAAAGACTATCAGAACGTTTCCCAAACAGAAGCCGTGGGTGGATAAAACCATCCGCGACGCTCTGAGATCTCGCACAGCTGCCTACAACACGGGACTTGCGTCGGGGGACATGGAACCGTACAAGGCTGCGTCATATAACGTCCAGAAGGCGGTGAAAGAGGCGAAGCAGCGCTACGGGAGAAAACTAGAGTCACAGCTTCAACAGAGTGACTCTAGAAGCCTGTGGCAGGGACTAAGAACAATAACGGATTATAAAGCACCAACATCCGGTATGACGAACGCGGACGCGACTCTGGCAGACGAGCTCAACACATTTTACGCTCGCTTCGAGGCTGCAGCTAAAGACGCTAGCAATGCTAATGCTAACGGCGCTAATGCTAATGGCGCTAATGCTAACGGCTGCAGACAGGAAGACACAGCCAGCACCGGAAACGCGCTCATCATCTCCGAGCACGACGTGAGGAGAGCCTTCAAGAGAGTGAACACCAGGAAAGCAGCAGGACCAGACGGCATCTCAGGTCGTATTCTCAGAGCCTGCGCAGACCAGCTAGCACCTGTGTTCACTGAGATATTCAACATCTCTTTATCTCAGTCGGTGATCCCCACATGCTTCAAAGAGTCCATCATTGTTCCTGTTCCAAAGAAACCACATCCTGCTTCTCTCAATGACTATCGCCCTGTAGCCCTCACCTCAGTAGTGATGAAGTGCTTTGAACGCCTTATCAGAGACTTCATCATTTCTTCACTACCCAGTACAGTTTGCATACCGTCAGAACCGCTCCACAGACGATGCAATCTCTCATCTCCTCCACACATCACTCACTCACCTGGACACTAGGAAAGGGAATTATGTTAAAATGCTCTTCATCGACTACAGCTCTGCTTTTAACACAATAATTCTCTCCACACTCACCACCAAGCTGGAGCACCTGGGACTGAGCTCATCTATATGTCAGTGGATCTCCAATTTTCTGACTGGCAGACCACAGGCAGTAAGGATGGGCGGACATGTCTCAGCTACACTCACTCTCAGCACTGGAGCCCCCCAGGGTTGTGTTCTGAGCCCCCTGCTGTACTCTTTGTACACCCACGACTGCGTGGCCACTACCAACTCCACCTCCATCATCAAGTTTGCTGACGACACCGTCGTGGTCGGACTGATCACCAACAATGATGAGTCAGACTACCTAGAGGAGATTGGAAATCTGGAGAACTGGTGCCAGAGGAACAATCTCCTCCTGAACGTCAGTAAGACAAAGGAGCTGATAGTGGACTTTAGTACAAAGCAGGAGAGGAACTACCAGACCCCCGTCATCAACAGGAGCCCAGTGGAGAGAGTGGACAGCTTCAGATACCTCGGTGTTCACATCACGCAGGACCTGTCATGGTCCTGTCACATCAACACCGTGGTGAAAAAAGCCCGGCAGCGTCTCTACCACCTCAGACGCTTGAGAGACTTTAGACTGCCCTCCAAGGTGCTCCGGAACTTCTACTCCTGCACCATAGAGAGCATCCTGACAGGAAACATCACGACCTGGTTCGGGAACAGCACCATGCAGGACAGACGAGCTCTACAGAGGGTGGTGCGATCAGCTGAGCGCATCATCCGCACTGAGCTCCCTGACCTACACTCCATCTACAGCAAGCGGTGCTGGACTAAGGCCAGGAAGATCATGAAGGACCTCAGTCACCCCAGTAATGGACTGTTCTCTTTGTTGCGGTCTGGGAAGAGATTCCGCTCCCTAAAGGCCAACACAGAGAGACTGAGGAGGAGCTTCTTCCCGCAGGCGATAAGGTCTCTCAATCACAATCACACCTCCACACAGGACTAATAACATCTTTTAAGCTCACAACACTGACTGGACAATCATGGACACATTCATACACACTTGCACTAAATACTCATACATTTGGACAATTGCACATGTCACCTTCATGCATATTTGCACAACCACTGACACTTTAATCCTATATTTCTATATTTTTGCAATATTTTATTATGCCCTTATGCACAGCTAATTTTACTAGTTAAAATTATATTCTTTAGTATTTCCTTTTTATTGATTATTTATTTTACGTACAAGCTTTTATTTTCTTTTTTTAAGGTCACTGGCGGTCGTATAAAGCATTTCACTGCATATTATACTGTGTATGATTGTGTATGTGACCAATAAAATTTGAATTTGATTTAATGCATTACAATAGTCCAGTCTGGAGGTCATGAATGCATGAACTAGCTTTTCTGCATCAGATACGGATAAGATGCGCCTAAGTTTAGCAATATTTCGAAGATGGAAAAAGGCTGTTTTTGTGATATTTGAAATGTGATTTTCAAAAGACAAGTTACTGTCTAATATTACGCCCAGGTCTTTTACTGCTGAGCTGGTAGTAACAGTACATCCTTCTAAGCGCAAGCTGAATTGTGAAAGCTGTTGTGTGCTGGTTTTTGGGCCAATAAGTAATATCTCTGTCTTATCTGAATTTAATAAAAGAAAGTTATTGGTCATCCAATCTTTTATGTCCTGGACACACTCAGTTAATCTAGACAACTTAGGTATTTCATCTGGTTTAGTTGAGATATATAATTGGGTATCATCAGCATAACAATGGAAACTAATCCCATGTCTTCTAATGATGTTACCCAAGGGAAGCATGTATATTGAGAACAACAGAGGTCCTAAAACTGACCCTTGTGGGACCCCATATTTCACTGGCATTACACCAGACGGTTCTCCATTTAGGTCTACAAAATGGTAGCGATCAGACAGGTAAGATCTAAACCATTTTAATGCCTGTCCCTGAATACCTATATAATGTTGTAAGCGATCTATGAGAATATTATGATCTATAGTGTCGAATGCAGCACTAAGATCGAGCAGTATTGCGTATTTCATTTAGTGCAACATTAATGATAAGCACTTCAAATGAATTAAACCTGGGCCTTATTTTCTGGGTAACAGTGAGTACATCATTGTAGATAGTGGCGACACCACCACCGCGACCAATTAGACGGGGCTCGTGCTTATAGAAATATCCTGACGGAGTAGACTCATTCAGACCAAAATATTCATTTGGTTTAAGCCAGGTTTTGGTGAGACAGAGTGCGTCAAGGCAATAATCTGAGATAATTTCATTAACAATAAGTGCTTTAGGCGCAAGGGATCTAATGTTGAGTAGTCCAAACTTTAGAGGTGGATTTTGACTACTTATTTTGCCTTTTTCTGGTTTTATGGTTATCAGATTGTTTCGGGCAAATTTAACAAATTTATTCTTTTTTCTCAGTATTCGGGGAACAGACACAGTTTCTATAGGACAAGTTATGTGTGTGCGTCTATCACTACGGTGAGTTGTGATGTGGCTAATATGTTTGGAATCTACAGTACGACTTACCGCCATAACTGGAGATGTTTTATTATCCATATAAAGTAAACAATATATGTATTATTATTATTATTATTATTATTATTATTATTATTATTGTTGTTGTTGTTGTTATTATTATTGTTATTATTATTATTATTATTATTATTATTATTATTGTTATTATTATTGTTATTATTGTTATTATTATTATTATTATTATTGTTATTGTTATTATTATTATTATTGTTATTATTATTATTGTTGTTATTATTGTTATTAATGTTATTGTTATTATTATTATTATTATTATTATTATTATTATTATTATTGTTATTATTATTGTTATTGTTATTATTATTGTTGTTATTATTATTATTATTATTGTTATTATTATTGTTATTGTTATTGTTATTGTTATTATTATTGTTATTATTATTATTATTATTATTATTATTATTATTATTATTATACCCCTGAGATGGACACATTCTGCAGGAGAGAAAACTACAGTGAACATAATTAAGTTGAACTTATAATTATTTATAAGAAGTAATAATTAATAATAGATAATAATAATAACCGGGTGTTAGTGATCCGGTTCCGGTTCGATTGATTGAGAGTCCACGTGGCCCGGCGGTGTCAGCGTTTAATGTAACACCAGCACTGAGATGAGTCACACCAATTTATGTCTTTATGTCTGCGTTTGGGAGACACTTTCATCCAGAGAAACTTAAACAAGATCAATAAAATCAAAGATCAATAAGGCTAAAGACCTTAGGCTAAAGGCTAAACAAACTGGACCGGTTGGAGACAGTGAGGGACAAAAGGTCACTGAACCTCACCTGTCAATCATGTCAAATCCATCCCACCCACTACATGATCCCATACAAAGACAGCTCAGGAAATCATTCGTACCGTTCGCCATCGCACGGTACGACTCACCTCTATGTAACAGATGATAATAACCACTTACACAAAGCCACTCAAAGGTTTGTACACCCCTTCTAACTCCATGGTGGTTCCTGATATTTCTTTCTTTCTACACTGTAAAACAACACTGAAGGCGTTTATTATCTAAAATCCACAATAATCTCCTTTGAACAGTTGATATTGAGATGTTTATCTGCTATTTCTGCTCTGTGAAGCTTCATAACGGCTCTAATCTGAGGTGCCGGTTGTTAATTGGTGATTTCTGAGGCTGGTGACTCTAAATGTCAGACTTGCTTTCCTGGGAAGGTCTTCATGAGAGACAGTTTCATCCTGGAGCTTGATGGGTTTTACAAACGCACTTGACACAATACTGTTCTTGTAGGAACTGTTCCAGAACAGCTGACCTCAGTGTTATTGTTACATAATTACCTAATTCCATATGTGTTATTTTATACTTCTGAAATCCCCACTTTTTGCATCATTTGCAATACTGTATTAATTCATATAAATTACTATTGTTACTACTGTTTGTTTGTGTAACGCAATAATTTCCCTCAGGAGATTAATAAAGGATATCTATCTTACACAGCAGAGGGCCTTCCACAATGGTGGGGTTTGACCCTGGGACCTTCAATTCAATTAAATCCAATTGTATTTGTATAGCACTTTTAACCATTGACATTGTCGCAAAGCAGCTTTACACAATCAAAAGAAGTTTATATGAACCTTCCAATCCATAGTCCAATGCCTCAACCACTGACAAAAACCTGAGCAAAACCTGAGAGTTTTAGGTACAGTTGATAACTATAAAATTGATGTCTTTAAATAGAAGTTTGACAGAAAGCATTCTATCTAATAGTCCTTCTATGAGGATGCTATAAGGATATTTATATATATATATATATATATATATATATATATATATATATATATATATATATATATATATACACACATCTATGTATGTAGGAAAGAAGGCTTCCACAAACTGTTTATTTTGTGTAAGTAATTGTGCGATGAGGCCCCTTCTCTAAATTGTTGAGCTTGTTGTTTAACCTCAATTGTTTTATTCTTATAAGAAGGTGAGATGGCAGTTTTTTGTGCTCATAATAATCTGTATATTTGTGTTATCTAGGTTAACGCTATATAAATAAAGTTGAATTGAATTGAATTAATCATCCACATAATTTGAAGTAATTATTTTATTTATGGAACGTTTATTGAAAGATGTGGCATTATTTTTGGTTTTCTTTCTTTTTATTATACATTATAAAAAATATTGTATGTTTTAGTAGTTCATTAGTTGTTATGGAGAGATCTATATTGTTGGATTTGAATTATATAATTATATAGTTGTGGCTGCATTTGTAATATTTTGTTATACTTGACTCTATGGTCAATTGAGAAGAAATTGCTTCAGTTGTTTTGTTCTTATGAGAAGATTGCCTGTTTGTCAACTGAGGCCTGTTGTGGGGAAAAGCAACTAAATAAAGAGAGAGAGCTGCGCTACTGTCCATCCAGCCACAAATGGTGTCCTCCCTTCTTCTTAATACACCTAACACAACGCAGAGACTCTTTTGGGAGCACATAAAGAGGGTTACACATAAGGGAGAAACAGAATAATGGGAATTTTTGTAATGCAATTAGCAGGTGGTAGCACTGCGGGTTAGTGACATTTAACAAGTAAACACTCCGCTATTTTAGTAATTCTGGATCAATGGAACGTAAATAAAATTTATTTCTTTATTATAACTTCTAGTTTTATTGGATTGTAAAAAAAGTTCCCTTTTTTTGTCACCCTGTATGTACAGTGGTGTTCAAAATAATAGCAGTGTGTTGGAAAAAACTTATTAACTTTTAACCACTTTTAACCACTGAGCTACCGGGGGTAGCAGGGGTTAAGGCATTGGACTACGGTTCGGAAAATCCCAGGTTCAAACCCCACAACCACCAAGTTGCCACTGTTGGGCCCTTGAGCAAGTCCCTTAACCCTCAACTGCTCAGATGTGTAATGAGATAAAAATGTAAGTCGCTCTGGATAAGAGCGTCTGCCAAATGCCTAAATGTAATTTAAATCACATAAATGCATTGGACTTCACATTCATGCACTATTCTGAATGTGTTTGGGGTCGTTGTCTTGTTGAAACACCCATTTCAAGGGCATTTCCTCTTCAGCATGAGGCAACACAACCTCTTTAAGTATTCTGATGGACTCAAATTGATCCACGATCCCTGAAATGTGATAAATAGACCCGACACCACAGTACGAGAAGCTACATCTCCATATCATGATGCTTGTGTCTCCATGTAGAGACCTGCAGCACCGCGGGACCCAGTGCACGGAGGCGGCGCGGGACGGGATCTGATGTGTGAATGCGGGTTCGGGCGGGAAGGTCCTCATGTATGTGCGGGTTGCGGGAGAATAACATTAATCGCGGGACTCCCGCAAAATGGAATTATCTTAAAATGTTTTTAATGAAAACAAATACTATATTATTAATCTACTGCACAAAAGCAACAAGAACGACTAAACTAAAATAAAAACAATTTACAGGTGCAAGGTCAGAACTTATTTTTATTTATTGAGAAATAAGGATAATAACTTCATAATAACTTATGTTCAGTGTTTGGACGTTGCTGAAGGTAAAAAAGCCTAAAGTTCTGAAGCAGTATTCGGCCAAATGCTTTTCTGTTTCACCACTTAAGAAATCAACGTTTATTTTGTTTCATTGTAAAATTATTAGCCTATTTCTAACAGTTCTGATTGTAATTCTATGTTCAGAAAATCTCCTCGTTCGTGTCCATGTTCATCATTTCATTTAATCAAACTCAAATAAAGCGAAACATATTTATTTTCTGTTTCTTTTATATATATATATATATATATATATATATATATATATATATATATATATATATATATATATATACTCTAAATAGAAGCAATTGAAACAAATAACAGAGTAGCGGGAAGAAACAGTAAAAATAAAACTACTTATATGTTTACCTGCGGGATTTTGCGGGCGGGAGAAAATAATCTATATTGTGGCGGGAGCGGGACTGAAAAAGCTGTCTCGCGCAGGTCTCGCGCAGGTCTCTACAGTGTCTCGCGCAGGTCTCTACAGTGTCTCGCGCAGGTCTCTACAATGTCTTGCGCAGGTCTCGCGCAGGTCTCTACAGTGTCTCACGCAGGTCTCGCGCAGGTCTCTACAGTGTCTCGCGCAGGTCTCGCGCAGATCTCCATGCTTCACCGTCTTCACACTGTTCTGTGGCTTGTATTCAGTGTTTGGGGGTCACATGACAAACTGTCTGCGGCCTCTAGACCCAAAAACAACAATCTTACTTTCATCAGTCCACAAAATATCGCCCCATTTCTCTTTAGGCCAGTCAGTTTGTTCCTTTGTGAACTCTAACCTCTTCAGCTCGTGTCTTTTTTACAACAATGGGACTTTGCGGGGCTTCTTGCTGATACAGTAGCTGTTGTTCTGAACGATCTCTCGACGACCCATTTTACTCAGATTTTCAGACAGAAACACACAGGACGACCTTTTCTGCATTTATCCTTAAATAAGGGGAACTTGTTTGACGCCTGTTTTTCACAGAATAATTGACCTCTAATTGAACTCCACACTGATATTTTTTTGAACAGAATAATATTAGTTTTTCTTCACTTACATTAAACTAATACTACATTTATCACATTTTTCTTCATGTTGTGAGTCAGAATGTACAGGAGGTCCAATGTGTTTATGTGGTTTAAATTAAACGTTATTATATGGATCTGGAGATTTACTCACTTTATTCAACACACTGCTATTATTTTAAACACAACTGTATATCAGTGGCGGCTGCTCTAAGACTACAAGGGAAGCCCCGCCTCCTCTACTATGTCAGAAAATAAACAATTCAATTCACCATCACAGAGGCAGGATGAAGACAAGGTGTGTGTTTTTAGATAAATTGTTATATCTGCATCAGTTCAGTCCTTTCTCATGAATACAGTTTACAAAAATGTCATGAAGGATTAATCAGTTAAATCTTGGCTGTGTTCACCCTCATCACACCAGCTGTTTCCTCTAGTGAACATGAAGCCCTTAATACAGACTCTATGACCCTACAGTCTACTTTATACATCAATCATGCTGCTACTGTTTTAACTGGAAAACCTAACTGTCTATATAAAACATTACACAGTGCATATGGCATTAACTACCATAGAGTTATGCAGATAAATGATTAAACATAGTGACAGACAGCATTCAGTGCCTCGTTTAACTGTATAGCAGTGTGACTTACAGAGAGAGAAAAATCCTTTGTTGGTAATAAATATTGTATTAAATAATGTCTCAAATCGTAAAATACATTTATTAGCCTTAGAGTCGGGTTTCTGTCACTTTGATTTAGAAAAAGTAACTTTTTTTTTTAATGAATAGAAACAAACAAAAATAATGATATTAAAAAGATGCTTTGTTTAATTACATTAAAACAATGTTTGTCTATATTAATGAATTAGAATAAATAGCCGAGTAGCTGTGAAATGTTAAGGTGTTGAATAGAGAACCTACTGTCTTATTTATGTAGCAAAAACACTAATTTAAACTAGATAACATGATCAAAGTTATAATATTTATATTTAACTGTAGATGGAAGGTTTTTCAAGTCACATAAAAAAAGATGTTCTGTTCTTACCTGCTGCTCATCTGGAGACCCACAACCATGTGACCTGAAAAACCTTCCATCTACAGTTCTGTGTTCAGTTCTACAGTTCGGTTCTACAGTTCGGTTCTACAGTTCAGTTCTACAGTTCGGTTCTGTGAAAGCGCAGTAGCCTCTCGGGTACATTAACAGTGTCCCCAACATTGAAGTCGTTGCATCAGAAACTATTTTTCACATTTTTTGATGTCTGCCAGTTTCCAACAAAAAGCAACAGTATTGTCAAAGAATGAAGAGATAAATGTTTGACACTGTTGGCCCCCACACAGTTTATTCCATTGTCCAGCCTCATAGGTTGCTTGCACTCTACAGTAAATATACATTCACATTAGACATTGTGACTGTGACCATACCTAACTGCCATCTCTCCTCCTCTTCTCTTCCTCCCCCTCTTTCTCTTTCCTCTCTCCCCCTGTCTCCCCCTTTCACTCTTTCTCTCTCTCTCTCTGTCGAGCTACACATGTGGTTCCTGAGCTGCCAGTGATCCAGACTCCCACTGCCCTCCGGACCTGTCTGATCCATCCTGGTGCCCGGTTTCTGGTTGGAGGTCTCATCGCATGGATGCCCCGTGTGTCTC
>CM060121.1:35135478-35142978 GCA_030522415.1 Channallabes apus
TCCATGCTTTTATCACCTCTAGGTTGGACTATTGTAATGCCTTACTGTCTGGTTGTTCAGTTAGGTGCATAAACAAGCTTCAGCTAGTCCAGAATGCAGCAGCGAGAGTCCTCACTAGAACCAGAAGATACGAGCACATCACCCCTATCCTATCTTCACTACATTGGCTCCCTGTGAAATTTCGCATTGATTTTAAAATACTACTCTTGACATACAGTGGCTTCCAAAAGTATTCGGCCCCCTTGAACTTTTCCACATTTTGTCACATTACAGCCACAAACATGAATCAATTTTATTGGAATTCCACGTGAAAGACCAATACAAAGTGGTGTACACGTGAGAAGTGGAACGAAAATCATACATGATTCCAAACATTTTTTTACAAATAAATAACTGCAAAGTTGGGTGTGCGTAATTATTCAGCCCCCTGAGTCAATACTTTGTAGAACCACCTTTTGCTGCAATTCCAGCTGCCAGTCTTTTAGGGTATGTCTCTACCAGCTTTGCACATCTAGAGACTGAAATCCTCACACATTCTTCTTTGCAAAACAGCTCCAGCTCAGTCAGATTAGATGGACAGCGTTTGTGAACAGCAGTTTTCAGATCTTGCCACAGATTCTCGATTGGATTTAGATCTGGACTTTGACTGGGCCATTCTAACACATGGATATGTTTTGTTTTAAACCATTCCATTGTTGCCCTGGCTTTATGTTTAGGGTCGTTGCCCTGCTGGAAGGTGAACCTCCGCCCCAGTCTCAAGTCTTTTGCAGACTCCAAGAGGTTTTCTTCCAAGATTGCCCTGTATTTGGCTCCATCCATCTTCCCATCAACTCTGACCAGCTTCCCTGTCCCTGCTGAAGAGAAGCACCCCAGAGCATGATGCTGCCACCACCATATTTGACAGTGGGGATGGTGTGTTCAGAGTGATGTGCAGTGTTAGTTTTCCGCCACACATAGCGTTTTGCATTTTGGCCAAAAAGTTCCATTTTGGTCTCATCTGACCAGAGCACCTTCTTCCACATGTTTGCTGTGCAAACGGGACTTCTTATGGTTTTCTGTTAACAATGGCTTTCTTCTTGCCACTCTTCCATAAAGGCCAACTTTGTGCAGTGCACGACTAATAGTTGTCCTATGGACAGATTCCCCCACCTGAGCTGTAGATCTCTGCAGCTCGTCCAGAGTCACCATGGGCCTCTTGGCTGCATTTCTGATCAGCGCTCTCCTTGTTCGGCCTGTGAGTTTAGGTGGACGGCGTCGTCTCGGTAGGTTTACAGTTGTGCCATACTCCTTCCATTTCTGAATGATCGCTTGAACAGTGGCTCCGTGGGATGTTCAAGGCTTTGGAAATCTTTTTGTAGCCTAAGCCTGCTTTAAATTTCTCAATAACTTTATCCCTGACCTGTCTGGTTCTTTGGACTTCATGGTGTTGTTGCTCCCAATATTCTCTTAGACAACCTCTGAGGCCGGCACAGAGCAGCTGTATTTGTACTGACATTAGATTACACACAGGTGCACTCTATTTAGTCATTAACACTCATCAGGCAATGTCTATGGCCAACTGACTGCACTCAGACCAAAGGGGGCTGAATAATTACGCACACGCCACTTTGCAGTTATTTATTTGTAAAAAATGTTTGGAATCATGTATGATTTTCGTTCCACTTCTCACGTGTACACCACTTTGTATTGGTCTTTCACCTGGAATTCCAATAAAATTGATTCATGTTTGTGGCTGTAATGTGACAAAATGTGGAAAAGTTCAAGGGGGCCGAATACTTTTGCAAGCCACTGTATAAGGCATTAAATGGTCTCGCGCCGCAGTATCTGAGCGAAATGCTAGTGTCTTACGATCCGCCACGCCTACTTCGGTCAAAGGATGCAGGCTGCTTGTCAGTACCGCGTATTATGAAAACTACAGCTGGGGGCGGAGCTTTTTCTTACAAAGCCCCAAAATTATGGAATAGTCTTCCAAATAGTGTTCGGGACTCAGACACACCCCTCCTTGAACCATCACCTTATCGTGGTGGAGGGGTTTGCGTGTCCCAATGATCCTGGGAGCTATGTTGTCGGGGGCTTCATGCCCCTGGTAGGGTCACCCATGGCAATCTGGTCCTAGGTGAGGGAACAGACAAAGAGTGGTTCAAAAGACCTCTATGAAGAATTCAAACTTTGGTAAACGTTTTCCCTCGCCCGGACGTGGGTCACCGGGGCCTCCCTCTGGAGCCAGGCCTGGAGGTGGGGCCCGATGGCGAACGCCTGGTGGTCGGGCCTGCACCCATGGGGCCCGGCCGGGCACAGCCCGAAGAGGCAACGTGGGTCCCCCTTCCCATGGGCTCACCACCTGTAGGAGGGGCCAAAGAGGTCGGGTGCAGTGTGAGTTGGGCGGTGGCCGAAGACAGGGGCCTTGGCGGTCTGATCCTCGGCTGCAGAAGCTGGCTCTAGGGACGTGGAATGTCACCTCTCTGGCGGGGAAGGAGCCTGAGCTAGTGCGTGAGGTTGAGAAGTTCCGGCTAGATATAGTTGGACTCACCTCTACGCACAGCTTGAACTCTGGAACCAGTCTCCTTGAGAGGGGATGGACTCTCTTCTACTCTGGAGTTGCCCCCGGTGAGAGGCGCCGAGCAGGTGTGGGCATACTTATTGCCCCCCGGCTCGGGGCCTGTACATTGGGGTTCACCGCAGTGGACGAGAGGGTGGCCTCCCTCCGCGTTCGGGTGGGGGGACGAATCCTTACTGTTGTTTGCGCTTATGCGCCAAACGGCAGTTTGGAGTACCCGCCCTTTTTGGGGTCTCTAGAGGGGGCGCTAGAGGGCGTCCCTCCTGGGGACTCCATCGTTCTGTTGGGGGACTTCAATGCTCACGTGGGCAATGACAGTGAGATCTGGAAGGGCGTGATTGGGATGAACGGCCCCCCCGATCTGAACCAGAGCGGTGTTTTGTTATTGGACTTCTGTGCTCGTCACGGATTGTCCATAACGAACACCATGTTCAGGCATAAGGGTGTCCATATGTGCACCTGGCACCAGGACACCCTAGGCCGCAGTTCGATGATCGACTTTGTGGTCGTGTCGTCGGACTTGCGGCCACATGTCTTGGACACTCGGGTGAAGAGAGGGGCGGAGTTGTCAACTGATCACCACCTGGTGGTGAGTTGGCTCCGTTGGCAGGGTAGGATGCCGGTCAGGCCTGGTAGACCCAAACGTATTGTGAGGGTCTGCTGGGAACGTCTGGCAGAGTCCCCTGTCAGGACGAGCTTCAACTCCCACCTCCGGCAAAGCTTCAACCACGTCCTGGGGGAGGTGGGGGACATTGAGTCCGAATGGACTATGTTCCGCGCCTCCATTGTTGAGGCAGCCGACCGGAGCTGTGGCCGTAAGGTGGTCGGTGCCTGTCGCGGTGGCAATCCAAGAACCCGTTGGTGGACACCGGCGGTAAGGGATGCCATCAAGCTGAAGAAGGAGTCTTACCGGGCCTTTTTGGCTGGTGGCACTCCGGAGGCAGCTGATAGGTACCGGCAGGCCAAGCGGAACGCGGCTTCGGTGGTTGCTGAGGCAAAAACCCGGGCGTGGGAGGAGTTTGGGGAGGCCATGGAGAATGACTTCCAGACGGC
This sequence comes from Channallabes apus, assembly GCA_030522415.1. NCBI lineage: Eukaryota > Metazoa > Chordata > Actinopteri > Siluriformes > Clariidae > Channallabes > Channallabes apus. The sequence goes on from CM060121.1 coordinate 35,139,089, forward strand.
TTCGAAGAGATTCTGGTCCACCATCCGGCGTCTCGGGGGGGGAAAGCAGTGCATGGTCAACACAGTGTATAGTGGGGATGGTGCGCTGCTGACCTCGACTCGGGACGTTGTGGGTCGGTGGGGAGAGTACTTCGAAGACCTCCTTAATTCCACCAACATGCCTTCCGATGAGGAAGCAGAGTCTGGGGACGTAGAGGTGGACTCTTTCATCTCTGGGGCCGAGGTCGCCGAGGTGGTCAAAAAGCTCCGTGGTGGCGGCGCCCCGGGGGTGGATGAGATCCGCCCTGAGTTCCTCAAGGCTCTGGATGTTGTAGGGCTGTCATGGTTGACACGTCTCTGCAACATTGCATGGACATCGGGGACAGTGCCTCTGGACTGGCAAACCGGGGTGGTGGTCCCCCTCTTCAAGAAGGGGGACCGGAGAGTGTGTTCCAACTACAGAGGGATCACACTTCTCAGCCTCCCCGGGAAAGTCTATTCAGGGGTCCTGGAAAGGAGGGTCCGTCGGATAGTCGAACCTCGGATTCAGGAGGAGCAGTGTGGTTTTCGTCCGGGTCGCGGAACAGTGGACCAGCTCTTCACCCTTAGCAGGGTCCTGGAGGGGGCATGGGAGTTCGCCCAACCAGTCTACATGTGCTTTGTGGACTTGGAGAAGGCATTCGACCGTGTCCCTCGGGGAGTCCTGTGGGGGGTACTCCGGGAGTATGGGATATCGGATTCCCTGTTAAGGGCTGTCCGGTCCCTGTACAACCGGTGTCGGAGCTTGGTCCGCATTGCCGGTAGTAAGTCTGACCTGTTTCCGGTGAGAGTAGGACTCCGACAGGGCTGCCCTTTGTCACCGATCCTGTTCATAATTTTTATGGACAGGATTTCTAGGCGCAGCCAGGGCGTTGAGGGGGTACAGTTTGGTGGGCTCAGGATTGGGTCACTGCTTTTTGCAGATGACGTTGTTCTGTTGGCCTCATCACCCTGTGACCTACAGCTCTCACTGGATAGGTTCGCAGCCGAGTGTGAAGCGGCTGGGATGAGAATCAGCACCTCCAAATCTGAGGCCATGGTCCTCAGCCGGAAAAGGGTGGAGTGCCCTCTCAGGGTTGGGAGTGAGATCCTGCCCCAAGTGGAGGAGTTTAAGTATCTCGGGATCTTGTTCACGAGTGAGGGTAAAATGGAGCGGGAGATTGACAGGCGGATCGGGTCAGCGTCTGCAGTGATGCGGGCTCTGTATCGGTCCGTCGTGGTGAAGAAGGAGCTGAGTCAAAAGGCAAAGCTCTCAATTTACCGGTCGATCTACGTTCCTACCCTCACCTATGGTCATGAGCTGTGGGTAGTGACCGAAAGAACAAGATCGCGAATACAAGCGGCCGAAATGGGTTTCCTCCGCAGGGTGTCTGGGCTCTCCCTTAGAGATAGGGTGAGAAGCTCAGTCATCCGGGAGGGGCTCAGAGTAGAGCCGCTGCTCCTCCGCATCGAGAGGAGCCAGATGAGGTGGCTTGGGCATCTATTTAGGATGCCCCCTGGACGCCTCCCTTGTGAGGTGTTCCGGACACGCCCCACCGGAAAGAGACCCCGGGGAAGACCCAGGACACGCTGGAGGGACTATGTCTCTCGGCTGGCCTGGGAACGCCTTGGGATCCCCCCGGAAGAGCTGGAAGAAGTGGCCAGGGAGAGGGAAGTCTGGGCATCCCTGCTGAAGCTGCTGCCCCCGCGACCCGACCTCGGATAAGCGGAAGAAGATGGATGGATGGATGGATGGACTCAGACACAGTCTCAGTGTTTAAGTCTAGGCTCAAAACCTATTTATTTAGCCAAGCATGTTTATAAATAGATTAGCCATAAGGTAAAGGAGCAGATCTGGGGGACTCATGGACGTAGAGTATTATGGTGAACTGCTATGTTTAGATGCTGTCTTCCTCAGTCTCATTTGATCACTCAGGTTTGTTGACAGTGAGGTGATTGTTTGCTTTACATCTCAGTTCCCCCTCATGTTTGTGTTTCCTTCTGGCTCCTCCCTTTTAGTTATGATGTCATAGTTAGTCCTGCCGGAGTCCCTGCTTGCACTCTACAGTAAATATACATTCACATTAGACATTGTGACTGTGACCATACCTAACTGCAATCTCTCCTCCTCTTCTCTTTCTCCCCCTCTTTCTCTTTCCTCTCTCCCCCTGTCTCCCCCTTTCACTCTTTCTCTCTCTCTCTCTGTCGAGCTACACATGTGGTTCCTGAGCTGCCAGTGATCCAGCCTCCCTCTGCCCTCCGGACCTGTCTGATCCATCCTGGTGCCCGGTTTCTGGTTGGAGGTCTCATCACATGGATGCCCCGTGTGTCTCTTTAGGATGCGCCTGGTGTCTGGGGATGATTCTATCTACTTAGAAGATGGTTCTGGCCTCGACTGGTGTTGTCAGCTGTTTCTCTGAGGACTTGACAATTCGATAGTTCAGGACTGGAACTTTCTACAAGTCTATCTGAGTCTCCAATAACTACTGGACTCCATTTTACATCAACTATTATAACATCAATTAACATCAACTATTATAGCTGAACCTAACACTTAACACTGTATAAATGCAGATCATTTCCTGCTATCTGTTTCACCCAGATGAGGATGGGTTCCCTGTCGAGTCTGGTTCCTCTCAAGGTTTCTTCCTATTACCGTCTCAGGGAGTTTTTCCTTGCCACTGTCGCCCTCGGCTTGCTCACCAGATACAATCTGAACATTTTGATTCATACACATTCACATTCCATAAAGACTTAAATAATTCTTTTGATTGTGTAAAGCTGCTTAGCGACAATGACAATTGTTAAAAGTGCTATACAAATAAAATTGAATTGAACTTTGTGTCAGACTTAAGAACAAATCAGCCTTACAAACGTACTCCTGGGACAGAACCTGTTTACACCTGACCAATCGGTACTCTAACTAGAGCTGCTTTTTTTTTTTTTAATCTTTAAAAAAAAAAAAAATGTTTACATCACAATATCGATTTACACACACGTGTGATCTCATTTCTGAATGACTGCGATTCAGCTGCGTGTTTCCCTGCATTCAGATCACGCTGCATTCACGAGTTCACTTAGTTACTTTACAATCCCGGATCGCTGTATCAGTCGAGGTCACTGGTTTCACTCAAACAGTGGAACACAAAACGCTATTAAATCACCAATCAGGCCAAAGATTAGCACATGATATAATTACACTGTACAACTCCATTACTTCTCAACTCTATTCCTCAATTACGGCGTTCCGCTGTCACTCATATGACGTGTAATAAGGTGGCGGAGCTAAACAAGCTAACCGGTAATCAGTAGTTGGGGTAGAATGCTGTTACTTTCATGACAAAAACTGTTTTGCACCCCGATTTTATTTTTATCCACTTAAACAGCAAGTAACTGTCTGATGTCCTGTGAGCGCCAAAACTCACAATGAACCGTACTTACGGCCTCCGCGCAAAACTGCGTAGGTGAGACGGGGTATTACATTTTCGTGTTATCACGGCATAAGTTGATTCTGCATTTGTGTTATTTTTATCAGTATATGGTAAATGTGTCTCAGACACACACACACACACACACACACTAAAAACTTAAACATACACTACTGTGTGATCAGAGACGGGCACGTGCAGTTATAACTGGGTTGGAACTTACAGTATTAGATAATTAAAGCATAAACTCTACACTGTAAACTACGTATTTAATAACAAACTAGTTACATTTACCTCATACTGATAAAATAATAATAATAATAATAATAATAATATAACCTAACACACATGATAAAGTTCTGTAGTCTGATGATAAAGTGATTAGTTATTTCATGTATTATTATTAATATTATATTTACCAACGTTTCACTTTACATTAAAATAGGGAAAGGTTTTATTAGAGAG
>CM060121.1:35147978-35245478 GCA_030522415.1 Channallabes apus
GTGTCCACGTACCAGGAGTAGTCCACTGCGTACTTCTCCGCCAGGATGGCCACCTTCAGCACCATCTCCTCACGGATGGAGTAATCGGCCGTCTCCAGGTAACTCAGCATCTCAGCCACGATCTGCTTAGCGTTACTGCGGTCACACATGGCGTAGAGCAGGTCAGCTGCCCTCTGACGCACGCTCACGTCTCGCTCCGTCTGTGTGTGTGTGTGTGTGTGTGTGTGTGTGTGGGGGGGGGGTAGATCGATGTATTACTTAAAGTCAGGATAATAATATTATTAATAATGTGTGTGTGTGTGTGTGTGTGTGTGTGTGTGTGTGCGCGCGCATTAACCTTGAGGGCGTTGATGACGGTCTCGATGTGTGTTTTGACGGCCTCATGGGAGAACTCGGAGCTGGCGAGTGTGCACATGCTCTCCAAGGCCAGGTAGCGCAGGTTCGTCTCTCTGTGCTGCAGGAACTGACCCAGCTGATTACACGCCCGCACCAGCAGGTTCGGCTCACTGTCTCACACACACACACACACATACAGATGGTGAGGAGGTGAGTGTGTGAGTGTGTGTGTGTGTGCACACACACACTGCACTCACCTGTCATAGTGAATGATGAGCGCGATGGCCTCGAACAGGATGGCGTTCTTGGCGTTGGAGTGCTGCACCTTCTTGGATTTCGGAGGCTCCTGCGCTTTGTTCAGGATCGTCTCCAAACACTCCACCAGACGCCCTTTAACAGCGCCATCCTCAGGAGGTGGGTAGCACTGCAGGAGACGCAGCAGCTTACAGGACAGCCAGGGGGCAGGGACAAAGTAGTAGGTGTAGTCCTGCAGGTCGGTGGACGCCGAGGACACGATCTGAACGACAGAGACACGTCTTTAATAATACAGAAGCGATGCGAGTGAGTGTGTGTGTGTGTGTGTGTGTGTGTACACAAACACTCCACAGCAAAGAGACCCACCCTGCTGAGACGGGACACGGCCAGGGACACACAGGTCTTAAACTCGTCTGGGTTCTTCTGGCTGAGGCAGGTGATGAGGGAGATGGCTGCAGTGACCACACCCTGGAACAGAAGGTTAGGAGGAGAAATGAACAGAACAGCGCTGAAACACACACTGATCAGCATCAAGAGATAAACAAATGCAAATACACACGCTGTGGACTTTCACCTGCGGCAGCTGAACAACATTACAACATCCACATCACACACACACACATTATCCACTGCAGCAGTATTACTGTCTCTTTATACATCAGTGTTTATAATAGTGCACTGTAGAGGGAGGGACGGGTGAGACAGTGAGACAGTGAGACAGTAGGCGGTGGTGGTGTTGTGAGTGTTTTTCCCACTTAGACCCACCATGTGCTGATCGTTGAGTAAATGAACCACACGGGACGTCCACTCCCCCATCAGCACCAGGTCCGGAGACGTCTTATACAGACGCAGCAGACACAGAGCGGCTGACTGCTTCACACTGTCCATCGTGTCCCTGAAACACACACACACACACACACACACATTAGATACCCCCTGAATCCCGTAACCTACAGTGTGTAGTACACGTGGTACAGAACAGAGTGTAATGTTTGAAATACACCCCAGCTAACCTCTCTGAAACTGTAACTACACCATTTACACATGGACAAGAACCAAGACCACCACGAACAGCTGAGATGAACGTGGACGTCCACACCTCCACCCGTGGGGATGGTGATCCTGAACACTCAGGACTTTTTAAATGAAACCATAAACACACGCTCACACTCGACCATGAGAACAGATGTGTATGAGGAGCTGGGTGAAAATGTTACTGAAGACACAGGAGAGGTACGTAGTCCCCTACTTACAAACAAGTTCTGTCCCAGGAGTACGTTCGTAAGTCTGATTTGTTCTTAAGTCTCGTACGCCTCTAACACGAATATTCAATGTAAAGCACAAAAACCCACCTGACGAAATCTCTGTCCCCTTTCTACACACTGCCATCATGTGTCCAGACACTGCGCCTTTAGGTTACTAATCTAAGTGTCTCTGTGGCTTTAAATCGCGAGGGGAAATCCGGGACGTCATTGTGTCTCAGAGCTTTTTACAGTTTTACAGGACACACATTTTCTATCGTGCTGCCGGACTTTTCATGCCGACTCATTTCCCCCCCCCCCCACACACACACAATATTCCGGACTTTTTATACTTTCACTTACACGCTGAAAATATTGTATATACTGTAAATGTAAATATTGGTATCTGGTGCCAATAAACATGAGCTCCTTCTGTGATTTGTTCGCATCTACAAATGTTCGTAGGACCGCGGTTCTTTCATATCTGCAGAAATTTATAACTGGAATCACTCTACACACTCTTGACTGTTTTCTCCATTTTTCTATTCGGTTCCTCTTTCGCTCCTGTGCTAGTGTTTCGGTTCTCTCACCCCGCCACCAGGATGCGTGGGATCTCCCCGGCGAACGCCTCGGCCATCTCCCTGCTGCCCACGTTGGCGATGCAGTGCAGGGCCAGACACATGAAGGTGGGGTTCCTGCTCGACAGATCGTTCTTTATGGCGTTATTGATCAGCCGGATCAGCTCGCTGTTACTGTTCACCAACACGGAGATAAACAGATAACCCTGAGAGAGGGGGGGGGGGGGGGAGAGAGAGAGAGGGAGAGAGAGAGAGAGGGAGAGAGAGAGAGAGAGAGAATAATAGATCATGTACCACTCTGACAGTGATATCAGCTTGTACATGGAAGGAGAATTATTTACATATTCATGATTATTCATAAATCCTGCCATCTTATTAAGGGTCAAGTTGTAACATGTTTCTAGGCCAATGTTTGTTTATTTTCTTTTTTTAATGTTATTCATTAAATCAGTAAAACATGACCGAGCACGTTGTCATAGAAAAGTAATCAACATCAAGGCTGCGCTCATCTTACACATCTGCTTTTTACCAACAATTACAAACCGAACAGCTGGAGACTCCTTTTGGACATGTGACATCAACACCAACATATTTCCCAAATTAGACACATTTTCCTTTTTAATTTGTTTACCTGAAGGAGCCGTTACTACAGAAATGATAACGTATTGGAACTAAAGTGTATTAATTATAACTGAGTCACGTGTAGCTGCATTACTGAGAGATCTGCTCCCTCAGAGAATTAATCAACAGTGGTGTGTTCACCTGGGTGGTGTGTGTGTGCGTGTGTGTATGTGCGTGTGCGCGTGTGTGTGAAAATGGAGTAGGTCGCTGTTAATCCAGCATGAGAACCCAGCCTGTCTCTGACTGAAGACCACACAGACACTCAGTGAGAACAATAGCGTGTGTGTGTGTGTGTGTGTGTGTGTGTGTGTGTGTGTGCAGTCGTGTGATCTCTCTACAGCCGGATGAGCTAAGAGACATAAACACCCGAGGACATAATAAACACTCTCACACACAGGAGGAGCTCAGAACAGTAAACAGTGAGTGAGTGTGTGTGTGTGTGTGTGTGTGTGTGTGTGTGTGTGTGTGTGTGTGTGTGTGTGTGTGTGTGTGTGTGTGTGTGTGTGTGTGTGTGTGTGTGTGTGTTTGAGGTGATGTAGGTGTATTCGGTGCACAGTCGGCTCGGGGTGATGGACGAGAGAAGAGCTGAAAGACCCGAACATGGTGATGCTCCCTTCACCCTCACACACACACTGAAACTCCACTCCATCTCCACAATCAGAGATTTAAATAACACAGGAAGAACGTGGGAGGAACCACAACTCAGTACAGACACTTCCTGTGATCTTCAGTCCAACTTCTCATCTTCTGCTGAGACAGACGTCCACAGGGAAAATCTGGAAGCTTCTGTACACGATCCTCACACAACATCATCTCTCCACATATACCTCCTCATTTCCACTACACTGGTGCCGGTGCCGGACTGGGAACCACCGAGAACCGGCCCGCGTTTACACTAGACAGGAGCTCAGCGGGAGCTGCATGATAATACGTCACAGGCCACGCCCACTAAACAGAAACGAATATGGCCGAAGTCAGTTTACTGATTAATCTCCAAACTATGAAAATGTATTTCAGTCTCCAAAGGCAGCGTATTCGACGTGTTATAACCGCTGAAACAGAGCGACGTAACCGAATTGCTAAAAGTGCTTTTGTTTCGTCTGCGCTCCACATTAACGGACTTTGAGTCTCCGCCATGTTGCTTAAACGCTCCCTATAACTCCGCCCACCACTCGTGACGTCACGGGTTCTCGCAACTAGACCAGCAGAGTTTAGGGGCCGGTTAGGTGCTGATTTTAGGGCACCGGCACCAACTTTTTTCTGTGGAAAAGCGCGGCACTGGTTCCAAAATTGGGAATTGAAAAGGGGTACAAGTAACCTGCAGCTCCTCCTACTAGAACTAGAACACGCTGGTTAAACCCCCTGCCCATAGGATCCAATCCCTTCTACAATGATCCGGACCAGCTCATCTTCATCACAACTATCTTCAGTATTTCCAGAACATATGTTTGTGGACCTTCTGTATTCAAGACAAGAAGGTTTACTCCCATTCTAGCGTACACTCACTGACCCAGTGAACTTCAAGGGGCGTTGATCTGGGGGCAAACATCTGCCAAACTCCATAAACATAAACATCTGTGTAAATCAGGGAAACTGGACACAGACTGAAAACTAAACTGCAGTATTTCATGTTGTGTGTCCAGTTTGACCTTTAATAACCTGCTGACTGACCTCAGAGCAGAACAAAACTGGGACGATCTGATCATTCTGATTCACACACATTCACATTCCATACACACTTAAAGAATTCTTTTGATTGTGTAAAGCTGCTTTGAGACAATGACACTTGTTAAAAGCGCTATACAAATAAAACTGAACAAAACCTCTCTGGTGACTTTACTTCCCCCCCCCCCCCCCCCCACACACACACACACACACACACACACACTCCAGTGACTGACTGAGTGGACCAGTAGACATCGGGAGACACTTTATATAAGCATGTTGGTGTGTTTGTTATCTTCATGTAAATGATGGTGGACGTTGTGATGTTTCTGGATGAACAGCTGCAGGGATCCAGGTGGTGACTGAAACCATCACTGACATCAAAATGTCTTTATTTTGTGACTAACTGTTTCCAGTCAAAGCTCCTCCCTCCCTCACACACACACACCCTCTCTCTCACACACACACTCTTTCCCTGTCTCCCTCCCTCCCTCACACACACACACACACTCTCTGTCTCTCACACACACTCTGTCTGTCTGTCTCCACTGCCTGTCTGGCACGAGAGTACAGGAGTGTGTGTGTGAGGGAGTGTGTGTGTGTGAGGGAGTGTGTGTGTGTGAGGGAGTGTGTGTGTGTGAGGGAGTGTGTGTGTGTGAGGGAGTGTGTGTGAGGGAGTGTGTGTGAGGGAGTGTGTGTGTGTTATTACAGCAGGTCTACATTACATTACAATAACAAAAGCACTTTTGAACACAAGCTGTTCAACTATCACACACACATGAACATTTCTCTGGTTCTGACGCTCCTGAACTCTATTGGACTTTCACAGGCAACTTGGACTCCATATGAACTTCTCCACATCTCCTGTTCTACTGAACCTCCAGCCTCCTAACACACAGTATGAGTGCAGATCAATCCCTGCTCTCCGTTATCACCCAGATGAGGATGGGTTCCCTGTTCTGTCTGGTTCCTCTCCAGGTTTCTTCCTGTCACCATCTCAGGGAGTTTTTCCTTCAGCAGCGTCACACTCGGCTCGTTCATCAGGGACGATCTGATCATTGCAGTGCGTTTTCACATCAGCCATGATTGGTTTGTACCGAGCCCAGGAAAGACTGCCCCTCCCCCCATGAATGATTAGGTGTTAACCCCATTTCCTAATAAATTAGAGAATAATTACTGCAGTATATCGGTTTACATTGACCGGACTAGTATTAACCCAGGTTTGATTGATCTCACAAAATGCTGCTGTTCACAAAGAGGTGACGGTGACGATCATAACTGTAATGAGGTGAACAAATCAGAATTCATGACTTGCAGTCAAAATACACTTAAAAAATACACTTTATTGTGGAAGTTTTGCAACTTGAAAACATCTTTAAGCTGCCGACAATGTAAACAATACGTCAGATTTTTTAAAGCGGAAGTATTTCCACACAACCGACACGGCTCCTCTATTCGGAAGAAGTTCCTCTTTTCTGTGACATTTTCTTCGTCCATGCTGTTCACCGCTCAATACACACAGGCCGCGCTTCCACCGCTCTCATGCAGACGCGTACCACTGCAAAACAATCCCCCTCTCAAACCCTGTCCCGCGGCGGGACGCTCCACCGCTCCGTGTTCCCGACGCTTTGTACACACACACTCTCCGGTATTGGGGTATATGAAAAATTTATATCGTTTTCGTTATATCAATGTATTCGGTATGAAAAGGTCAGCCCTAAAGGCCAGCCCTACCTGAGACAGGAGGTCACTCCCGCTTCTAAGGGAACTACGATTCAGAAACTCATTTGGGAAAGATTTGCTTACATTTTTGCATGGCCGCATCTGATTACTGAAGGACAGACTATTGCAAAGACACGTTCAGTCCTACACACACACACTCTTAAATTATGTTGAGTTGAACCCACACAGCAAACCCAAATAATCCTGAGAACACAGAGCACTGATTCAGACTCCATATGCAGACTGATGGAGGATAATGGAGGGAAAAACTCAGGGAGAAGAGAAGCGAGCGGACGAGTTCTGGGAAACGTAGAAAAGAAATTCACACACACCATGAACGAAAGGAGAGATAATGATTCGTAAAAAAATAATAATAAATAAAAAGATTTGTGGTAATGAAGGTAAATCTCAGTATTTCGTTACATAAACCTAATGATTTAGTGTAATTACAGAGTGCGAGACTCGCCGCGTTTAATACAGCAACAAACCAGCACAGTTTAATTCCCTCATCGCAGTTTATTATGAGGCAGCGCTGACTCTCAACACAAACACTTTAATTATTTACTTTAAGTTGTGGTTGGATCAAGTCACCCTTAATCTGAGTGCGCACACAATCTCACACACACACAGACACACACACACAGACACCCTCAGACTGCCTGGCTAACAGACAGTCTTACATTCGTCCCCACAAATAAACCTGAACTCTAAGATTAAAATAAATCTGATTAGTGTCTGTATGGAGACATAAAAAGCGTTTAACACTCACTGAGAGAGAGAGAATTAAAACAGAAGGGAAACGATTCACCTGATTAATTTGCCTAAACGAGGCAGACGAGCAACGCACGCTCATCAACAGCTGATGGAAACAAAAACCCCCAGGCGCAGTGGTAAGGTGCTCGCCCCATCATCTGGAGATCGTGAGTTCGATTCCCGGGTGATGCTGTAACCTCTCGGAGGTCTAGAGAGATCCGATTGGCCGAGCTCTCTCAGAGGGGAGGGACAAGAGGTACTCAGTGCTCCCACATTAATCAGACAGACAATCAGGTAGGGCTGCACAATATATATCGAAAGATTATCGTTATCGCGATAATAGTATACGCAATATCTGTACCGCAAAGAGTTGTGATAAATGAAATCGATGAGTGTTACACGGTTACACGTGAATATAAAGTAATGTTTGAAAGTAATTCATATTGTGTTGGCAGGTTTATAGTAACAGCAAACCAGAAGTCAGAATATCTGCTGAGGGGTTTAAGTCATTCATAGTGTTTTGAAGTCTAAATATTTGCAACTTCCTTGACATATAGTTTCTTTTTAGCCTGAATTAGATTTAATTACATCAGACGAATATCTATTACCTGTTTATTTTAGTATCATCATTACATATAAATAAATAATAAATAGGCAATAATAATAATAAAAAATGCATTTCTCTAGGGAAATGTTATATCGCAAGAAATATCGTTATCGCAATATTCAACAATATCGCATATTTTCCTAATATCGTGCAGCCCTACAATCAGGGGCGTCTGTGAGCTCACGCAAGTGGAAGGAGCGGATAGCGCTGTCCTCCGAGTGTGTGACTCCGCCCCCAACGGAGCCTGAATGAGCAGTTCGAAAAGATGAGTCATGGAGTCATGTGGTTTGGAAGAAACATGCGAGTCTTTTGTCCCCCCCCCCTCCCCCGCCGCGGTCGCAATAGCCTAACTGCCCCCCCCCCCCTCAAAAAATAAATAAATAAAAATGTTATTTATCCTGAAACAATGACCTCACAGGAAATGTGCCTTCAAAAAGTTATGACATCACCACATTCCTTAGGAGGACAGTGCGACACGTGAGAGAGAGAGAGAGAGAGAGAGAGAGAGAGAGAGAGAGAGAGAGCAAAAGGTCCAGTGCAAAGTACAGCAGAGCGTCACGTAATCTCCTCTCTGCTCTTTGTAGGTCCACACAACTCCCTCCATCTGTGTGTGTGTGTGTGTGTGTGTGTGTGTGTGTGTGTGTGTGTGTGTGTGTGTGTGTAGAAGATCAGCAGGAGATAATTAGAGCTCGTGGTGAGACGACATGGCGTGTGACAAAGAGAACCGACGATAACAGACATTACTGATTTCCTGCAGTTACGGATGAACAGAAAAGTCCACAGATCAGAGAAAGAGCGGTGTGAGAGCAGGTTTACACCAGTGTGTGTGTGTGTGTGTGTGTGTGTGTGTGTGTGTGTGTGTGTCTTACGATCTGTTTCTCTGTGTACTTGTTGGAGCTGAGCAGGTTGACGGCCTCCATGTGGCCGAAGTCGATGTCGTGTCCCAGTAGGAAGATGAAGAGCAGCTTACACACGTACTTCTTCTTGCTGTATCCATCGAGAGCTTTGTCTCCTTTAAACTTGGAGCGAATGTTGGCCAACTCCTTGTTGATGCGCTTGATCTCAGCCTCCTTACTTTTACCTGAGGACGAAGATAAGGCAGAGGGTGAGGCAGAACAGAGGCTAGGTCAGATCAGGGATACAGAAACCGCTGCAGGAGTGTGTGTGTGTGTGTGTGTATACACACACACACACACACACACACACAGGATAAAGGGGTACAGTCACAAATCCTGTACCACTATTCTTTAGTCCTATCCTTATGCTAAGGATGAAGCCAGCGCTGTGACCTCAAGGGGGCGCTCTACTGCAGGCTGACCGGGGCGACCCCGGACCGGGGCAGGAAACAGCAGCACGGACCTTCTGTGTGCCTGAGGGTTAAAAGGCTAAAGAACAGGAACCAGGAACACATTCGTGTTTGTGTTTTTCAAATGAAGCTGATTCAAATGTGCAGGAGGCTCAACACAAAGCCCACAGTGATAACAGAACTGTGTAAACGAATAAGCGCACACACACACACACACACACACACACACACACACACACACACACACACACACACACAGTCTATTGAGACACATACATTTATTACCACGGACACATGTAATTTCAAGTTCATACTGCACACTAACTAACTTTGAGGACGGCTACACACGCATCATATATATATTTTTTTTTATACACACACACACACACACACACACACAAGTAACCATAGCAACCAACATCATGACAGTCAACAAGCTGAGGATCTTATAGCCTCGTTCAGTGTGAAGACCATCTGTGTTTACGCAAGAATGCAAAGTGCTGAAAAGTCGAGTGTATGTTGAGAGGATCTTCAGTGTATAATCTCACACACAGTCTGGTGCAGAGTTCAGGTGAGAGAGTTCATGCGGCGTGATGAGGATAAGACTCACCTTAACACACACCGCGAAAATCAGACTGGATGTAAAACTCACATGACCAGATCCTCACACTGTGTGACCGGTGCAGTGTGTGTGTGTGTGTGTGTGTGTGTGTGTGTGTGTGGTGGTCATGTGATATGTTAGCATGTACCGACTTTAATATTTAACTTAAAATTGAATATTAAGCCGAACACACATAAGCTTTATGTTGTCTGTCCTGTGCATCATGAAGCCTCTATAACGTGGATCTCTGAGTGCACATGTCTCGCACACGTGAGACACAATGTCAACACAAACAGGAAGCTGTTCTGACGTAGCATTCATGTTAACGAGAGAGTTTGGTAAAGTAAGAAATCCAAACAACTGCCCTTAGTAACGTCTCAGAACGATTCTACAGTCGGAGATGTGAGCCGTCACAACTCCACCTCCACCCGCAGTTATATCCTGCTAAACTAATCAGGTGGGGTGATATTTGCTTCGCCCCCTAGTGCTTATAAAAAAGATGACAGGACGTGAATCCAGACACAAATAAGCGTAAAGGAGTGTGTAAAGTCATACTGTGAACTGTATGGAATGGAGAGAGGGGCGGGGGGGAGAAGAGGAAAAAGAAAGAGACAAAACAAGCCACGCCCAGAAGTAACACCAATAAAGTGTGAATGTACTGTGCTATTTAAACTATACACCTGTTACAGATGATGGATCTGATGGTACCTTCATGTCATAGATCAAACATCTACACAGGAGGCGTCCCTCTGTTCTGTAGCGTAATAACGGCTAAAGCTCTGAGGTGCGGTGAGAGAGACGATAAACACCTTATCACACCCGAACAGACAGACCGGCCCGCTCTGCTGGAGACGGATATCGACGCCGGGGTCAGACTGCTCCACTACACTCATATCTGATGAAGCTTCTGTGCATTGTTCAAGCAGACACTACGTCTAACCCTTAACAGTTCGACAGACAGACACTCCTGACCCATAAGAGAACCCTTAGAGGACGCTAGAAGTGATCACCAGGAGAGGTGTAACCGGCACCGGGGGACACACAGAGATGCTCAGATTAGAGCCGACATTTATTAAATCCAACCCACTGACATGTTTCATGACGAAATTGAGAGAGATGACGGAACACAGGATGAGAGCAGAGTTAAAGTCCTCATCAAACTCCTCCAGGTGATGCATTTCCTTTTAACATCAACTCTGAGTGACAGCGTTCACACAACAGCCTGTATACAGGGTTCCAAGGCCACGACCCCCAACCAGCCTGGACCTGACGGAAGATTAGCGTGCTATCTAATTTAGTATGGAGCACAGCGGAGAGTTTACAGGGCGGGTTACAGTAACAGGACATGAGTTAACTGTGTTTAGCTGTGCAGGGTTTCTCACCCACACCTGTCCAGTTTACCCAGTACAACTTTTATCCCAGATGATAAAATGGCCTGTGTGTTATGAGTTATGGAGTAACGTTATGAGTTATGTGCGTGTGTGAGTTGAGGTACATAGTGCATTATATGAAGGCCAACAAGAATAATCTATGGAAATAATATTAAACGGTTAGAACCGGATCGGTATCGGGGACACATCAGGTTCACACAGTCGTGATACCGTCATTGAACAGTAAAGCGGTGTTTCAGTGCAGCCCTTATATATGTGGTGGGAGGGGGGGGGGGGGACCAGGCAGAAAGCATCATTAGGCCAAAGTCAGGCCAGGCCTTGTACACACACACACACACACACACACACACACACAGATATTACACTCATACCCTCCTGGTTTCCTGATTTTACACTTAGGAGAAATTAAATGTACATTATGAGCTCATATTCTAATACATTTGCATTCTGCACAAGCAGCAGCACACACACACACACACACACACTCCCTCTCTCTAACACACACACACAGACACACTCACTCACTCACTCTAACACACACACTCACTCACACAGGGGGTAACTAGCCACACTAAAGTGAATAATGTTCAGGCTGAACTCACAGTTCCTGATGTCCGAGATGAACACGGCTAATCCCCGCATCCCGTCTCCCTTCGACACGGCCGGCATCTTCTCTCTCTCTCTGTGTCTCTAACACACACTATTCCGTCACTCCTGTCTGTCTGTCTAATCGCCTCCAGATGTAAGTGTGTCTGGATAAAGCGAGGTTCGGTTAGCGAAAAGCACGAGCCTGATAGCGCAGGGAGTTAGCCGAGATGCTAACGCGGTACTAGCCCGCTGAGGTGATTTTGAGCGCGAGGATGCTAACGCTGCTAGCGGGGTGCAGAGTGCGTGTGCGCGACAGTGATGCGCGCGCGCGCGGCGGGATTGGGGTCAGGCTCTCGCGGCGCTCGGTGTGTCTCGCACGGTGTCCTCGCGCTCCCGGATGTCCCTCGGGCCGCTCGCGCTCTCTCTCTCTCTGACAGGAATCCGGTCCCACCGGAGCAGCGCGCGCGCGGACTCTCCCCACACCTCACCGGGACTCGGAGATGATCACAGTGTGTGTTACTCCGTGTGAAATGCGCGTGCCCGGTGTCTGAGAGCTTATTAACGCCGTTCTCTCCTCACGGTGAGTCAGTTAGCCGAACTGCTATGCTAACGCTATAACGCGCTCACAGAGCGACATCACCCGAAACCAGCCGCACTCCGCCCGCGCAGATCATTTATCTTTATACACACGGAGATGTTTATATATATAGTTATAGTGGTGTGTGTGTATATATATATATATATATCTGTCAGACTACACTGTTCGCGCGCCGCCGGTTTCTGGGCCTCTCCGCTCGTTCGATCGACACCACCGGACCAGGCTCGTGACAGAACGGCAACGGGGCACGAGACACTTTTTATTTTTTTCCCCTCAGTGAAAAGATTCTGTAAGCGCTTCCTCTCGCTAAGCACCGCCCACTGGTCTGATTGGCTGTACGTGCTTACGTCACCAGTGCGGGATGTTCATAGGTTTGTTAATAAATCACTTAGTCGGCGTTGAGCGCGCTGATTGGTTCAATATTTATGCAAAACATCTTTATTTAATAATATATACATTTTAAATATTTTCTGTTCGGTCTTTGAAATAATTTGGGTCATTTATAGATTTGTGAAACATCTGACTTTATCATGATAAATAATTACAATAATAAAGCAGGAAACATGCAGTTGAATCCATACACTAAATATCTAACACTATATATGAAAATTTAAATTATAGTGCATATAAGGCTCTCAGAGACATCAGGAGAACTTACACATGGTCCATCATGGAGTGTATATTTCACTTTAACAGAAATCTGCTGGTACTGAGGTGGATCTGGTGCTTCCTCTGTATTAAGATCAGTCAGTGGGGTGACGTCCAAACAGCAGGACACGAACCTGCCATAACAGCCAGCCAGCCTCAGACTCTGTCTTATCTCATTTTTGGTC
The DNA here is from genome assembly GCA_030522415.1 of Channallabes apus. Classification (NCBI taxonomy): domain Eukaryota; kingdom Metazoa; phylum Chordata; class Actinopteri; order Siluriformes; family Clariidae; genus Channallabes; species Channallabes apus. Next base: position 35,161,074 of record CM060121.1, read on the forward strand.
TTTGTGGCAATGACGCAAGCTGAAAGACAGACACTGTATTTCCACTGGCTCGATTACACACGTCCCATCACTCGGACCTCAGAACAGCCCTGAGATTTTGTAAATGCCACTGCCATTATTACTGTAAATATCTTCTATATAGACATTATGTGGATGGGGAATTCTGTCTATAAGGCAATTCAATTAAATTTTATTTGTATAGCGCTTTTAACAATTCTCAAATCAAAAGAATTCTTTAAGTTTGCATTAAAATGTCCCTTTTGTCCCAGCTTGAACTGAAGTGAAATGTGTTTTTTTATCGGAGCTCAGGGGCTCTGCCAATACCCCATTGTTAAGCCCAATGTCAAATAAAACTGTTCTGACTGAGCACTTTATTGAGTCATGACATTGTGTATGCATTAAATTAAGACTGTGTTGCAGAACCGGACCAAGCTGTCGTGTTTTGGCACCAAGACAACCAAGCTGTTCCAGTCACTGTGGGACTCATCAGTTACACCCATGTACAGCATCACCCTAACCTCATCCTACACACAACCTGCGTATACTGTATATCTCTGCTGATGACTGGCCTATAAAAACAAGCCATTAGATCAGTATTTTCTCCAGTGCCTACAGGTGGCCACTGTCTGATTATTACGGTGACACACCTGGAATAACTTTTCTGGCAGTCCTTCCAGTCACCTGGGCCAACAACAGCAACAGCATCAGGTTGTTTTCCCTTTTGTTAAAGTGTCACTCAATAAAGGTGTGGCAAGGCTAAATTTGCTGACCACTCCCACTCCCATATCACAACTGCTCCAGGAGAAATTCCACAAGGGAATTCCTCTATCCCAGGGATAGAGGGGTTGATCCAGGCTGGCCAATCTGTTTCAGTGCTGGACTGTCTCTGTTTTGCACCCTTTTATCCCTGGAATGTAATTAAGATGGACACACAGTATTATGTGCCCAAGGCAGGGCTAAAGTTGCCTGAGCAACTGCCATTATTGCTAAAGTTAAACTAAATGAAATAACATTAATATCCAAAATATTGTTATGTTTTAATAGGTAACAAAAAAAAAGAAGCAAAACAATGCCCTCTACCATGTGACCTTCCTTTGGAGAATCCAGACTTTCCAGCGAGGGGTTGTGAGGGTTGAAGTTCAAGTTCCAGTAGGCTTTATTGTCACTTCAGCCATATACAGTTAGTACACAGTGAAACGAAACAACGTTCCTCCAGGACCAAGGAGCTACATGCAACATACATTTACAACATAAATTAACAAACACTAAACTAGCGAACTAAGAGACCTAGTTAGCTGCCTAGCAGAGACAAGACAGATAGACCCAACATAAATTACAACATAAATTTACAAAAACTAACTAGCTAAGTACGACTATCTACAGGTTTTACAGACAACATAAAGTGTACGTGCAAATGTGCAAACAAGAGCAACAACAAAGTGACAGTGCAACGAACACAACAGTAAAAGACCTCGGCGTGATTATAGATTCCAGCCTTTCATTTGAAGCTCATGTAGATAATATCACCAGGATAGCATTCTTTCACAGAAATATCGCCAAGATAAGAAATATATTGTCGCTAAACGATGCAGAAAAACTAGTTCATGCTTTTATCACTTCTAGGTTGGACTATTGTAATGCCTTACTGTCTGGTTGTTCAGTTAGGTGCATAAACAAGCTTCAGCTAGTCCAGAATGCAGCAGCGAGAGTCCTCACTAGAACCAGAAGATATGAGCACATCACCCCTATCCTATCTTCACTACATTGGCTCCCTGTGAAATTTCGCATTGATTTTAAAATACTACACTTGACATATAAGGCATTAAATGGTCTCGCGCCGCAGTATCTGAGCGAACTGCTAGTGTCCTACGATCCGCCACGCCTACTTCGGTCAAAGGATGCAGGCTGCTTGTCAGTACCGCGTATTATGAAAACTACAGCTGGGGGCAGAGCTTTTTCTTACAAAGCCCCAAAATTATGGAATAGTCTTCCAAATAGTGTTCGGGACTCAGACACAGTCTCAGTGTTTAAGTCTAGGCTCAAAACCTATTTATTTAGCCAAGCATTTTTATAAATAGATTTGCCATAAGGTAAAGGAGCAGATCTGGGGGACTCATGGACGTAGAGTATTATGGTGAACTGGTATGTTTAGATGCTGTCTTCCTCACTCTCATTTGATCACTCAGGTTTGTTGATGGTGAGGTGATTGTTTGCTTTACATCTCAGTTCCCCCTCATGTTTGTGTTTCCTTCTGGCTCTCCCTTTTAGTTATGCTGTCATAGTTAGTCCTGCCGGAGTCCCTGCTTGCACTCTACAGTAAATATACATTCACATTAGACATTGTGACTGTGACCATACCTAATTGCAATCTCTCCTCCTCTTCTCTTCCTCCCCCTCTTTCTCTTTCCTCTCTCCCCCTGTCTCCCCCTTTCACTCTTTCTCTCTCTCTCTCTGTCGAGCTACACATGTGGTTCCTGAGCTGCCAGTGATCCAGACTCCCTCTGCCCTCCCGACCTGTCTGATCCATCCTGGTGCCCGGTTTCTGGTTGGAGGTCTCATCGCATGGATGCCCCGTGTGTCTCTTTAGGATGCGCCTGGTGTCTGGGGATGATTCTATCTACTTAGAAGATGGTTCTGGCCTCGACTGGTGTTGTCAGCTGTTTCTCTGAGGACTTGACAATTCGATAGTTCAGGACTGGAACTTTCTACAAGTCTATCTGAGTCTCCAATAACTACTGGACTCCATTTTAACATCAATTAACATCAACTATTATAGCTGAACCTAACACTTAACACTGTATAAATGCAGATCATTTCCTGCTATCTGTTTCACCCAGATGAGGATGGGTTCCCTGTCGAGTCTGGTTCCTCTCAAGGTTTCTTCCTATTACCATCTCAGGGAGTTTTTCCTTGCCACTGTCGCCCTCGGGCTTGCTCACCAGGGACTATCTGAACATTTTGATTCATACACATTCACATTCCATACAAACTTAAATAATTCTTTTGATTGTGTAAAGCTGTTTTGAGACAATGTCAATTGTTAAAAGCGCTATACAAATAAAACTGAATTGAAGTGAATTGAATAACAGAACATAATAATATGGTGTTGAGGTGATGAGTTGAGGTAGTGGAGAAACAGTAAACATTACTTAACACAGCAGCAAGAATTGAGGAATTAGTGCAAAAAGTAGTCCAGTAGTGAATATTGTGCAAAAGAGCATTTACAGGTTGGTGTGTACGATAGTTTGGTGGTGTAGGTCAGTGTGTCTGAGCTTGTATTGATTAATCAGTCCAGTCTCAATGTTTTGAGGTAGTTGAGTTAATCTGAGTGATAATGTTTGTGTGTGTGCGTGTGTGTGTGTGTGTGTGTGTGTGTGAGAGAGAGAGTGTTTATCAGTCCAGTCCCTTTTTGTTGAAGAGACGGATGGCTTGTGGAAAAAAGCTGTTGCACAGTCTGGATGTGAGGCCCGAATGCTCCGGTACCTTTTTCCAGGTGGCAGGAGTGTGAAGTGTGTGTGAGAGGGGTGTGTCCGATCAGCCACAATGCTGGTGGCTTTGCGGATGTAGCATGCGGTGTAGATGTCCTGAATAGAGGGGAGAGAGACCCCGATGATCTTCTCTGCTGTCCTCACTATCCGCTGTAGGGTCTTGCGGTCCGATATGGCACAATTCCCAAACCAGACAGTGATGCAGCCGCTCAGGATGCTCTCGATAGTTCCTCTATAGAAGGTGGTCTGGATCGGTGGTGGAAGCTGGACCTTCCTCAGTCTTCTCAGAAAGAAGAGACACTGTTGGGCTTTCTTGTGTAGGGAGCTGGTGTTGAGGGACCAGCTGAGGTCCTTCTCTAGGTGGACACTAGAGGAATTTGGTGTTTTTGACGATCTCCACAGAGGAGCCGTCGATGCTCAGCGGAGAATGGTCGCCTCGTGTCCTCCTAAAGTCAACAACCATCTCCTTTGTCTTGTCAACATTCAGAGACAGGTTGTTGTCTTTACACCAGTCCGTTAGCCTCTGCACTTCCTCTCCGTACGCTGACTCGTCGTTCTTGCTAATGAGACCCACCGTCGTGTCATAAGCGAACTTAATGATGTGATTCATTACAGGTGAGTCTGTTGATGTTGTGGAAATTATTAATGATGAATGCTATAGCTAGTGTGATTAATTTGCCTAAAAAACAGAGTGACTGATTTGGAAAAGGATCAACCCCCCCCCACCTCCCCTCCTAAAAATAACTTGTAAGGTCAATCAAGTTAGGTTCATCACCTTCTCAGTGCCACTGAACGTAAACATTCTTCACACAACTTTCGATATCGATATCAGCGGCCTGATCACCTGACAGGTACACAGTCTAACAGAGAGAGAGAGAGAGAGAGAGAGAGCAGTGTTAAAATGACTTTAAGATGCTTGAGGTGGCCCTGTCCCCACTGACGCCCCCTTGTGGTAGGCAGGTGGCCAACTATTCCAGCAACAGTGATTGCAATATTCTATAGATATTTTGGTAAATATTTTTTTCAGCCATGATATAAGCCCCGCCTCCACAGCTAGATCAGAACTGCTCAGCTCAGCCTGTTCTCCTCAATCAGCACATCATGTCTGGGTTTCAGGTTTATAACATCTACATCTTTGCTTTTCTGTAAGGATAGAGTCACCCAAACACCATTTATTCTAAATATCATGTTTTTCTCATTTCTGCCCTCACCCTCAGGCCAGCGCTATAACAGTTCTATACAGTATAGTGGTAGAAACATGAGGAGAACATTTCTATATGAAGTGTTTGAAGTATACTAAATGTCTCATCTGTACGCTGTGATGTTTTAATTTAACTTGAGTTCATTCTGAATCCCAATTTTCACAAAAACTCCTCAAAGGTTTCTCACCCTCAGGACTGTTAGCTGTTTTACAGTAAGTTCAGTGTGCAGGGGTTTATGGGGTGAGTGGAGGGTTAAGGGCAGTGGCGGGAGTTTTCCGGCCCGGTCAGTACACAAATATATTAACAACCATAACATTGCATCTCTTTTCTACGCGGGTGAATGAGTGAGTCGATCACAACAGTGTGTGTTTGTGTGCACATGAATGTACTGCCCTCCCTCCTTCCTAATTAGTTTGGTCGAATCCACACATGTTCTGAAACACGACCTCTTTCACTTCTAATTTAAAAAGGGAGAGATCTGTATCCTTTCTGGATACAGCAAACTATTCTGAGGAAATAATTAAGAATAATTTCTATGGATGTAAACAGACAAAAAAGAAAAGGTGGAGCTGAAAAGTTACACGAAAAGAAGAAAACAGCTTTAGATCAGTGGTTCTCAAAGTGTGGGGCCTCACTAGTGGGGAATACAGACATGACAGGTGGGGCGCAATGAACGGGAGGAAAAACAGGAAAGTACCTATTCTAATTCATGCTTTTCTTTATTGATAATGAAGAGCGTACGCTCAAAACTAAACAATCACACACAAATAAATGGATCATTAATACAAGTAAATTTAAAATAACATCAGTTGTGGGCCGGGAGAAAAAGTGGAACCATAGTGGAACAATAATGGTTTAACATCGGACCAACTTGCTCAAGTGCGCGACTCTGACAGAAATAAACCGCGCCGACCATCAAAATACATTTTACCCCGCTGGGATGCGCACATACAATCCAGGCATGGCAAGGCGGAAACAATATTAAACAGTCCTGACATTTTAAATGAATTGTTTTTAAATAAAACACAGTGAGTCGCGCAGGTTTGTGATTCGAGCGGCGCTGCGTGATCCACCGGGCTGCGCAAATAAACCAGATCATCACTGCGCTATCCAGATAGTCGCGCTGCGCTGTATTTGCGCAGATATTTGGTTCAATCGGGTGCCGCGGTTTCGTCCCACTTTTGATGTGTTTGGCTTCACATACACTTCGACAATGGAAGAAGTGCAGCAGCAGCAGTGAGTTTACTTACATGTGACGAAAACCAACAACGAGGAGATTGTAAAGAGAAAAGTTGCCTCGTCTGTGGTGTGGAATTGGTTTGGGTATAAGAAAAGTGATACGAATGAGATGAACGTGATTTGTAAGGTACACAAGTGCACTGTTTTAACAAGTGGTGGAAACACGTCAAACCTTTTCTATCATCTGAAATCCAAGCATCCAATCGAATATGGCCAAAGTAAAAAAATGCTGCAAACCTCAGCAATTCACAGTTTATATAAAATTACATTATGTAAAACAGTTTGTGTTTGAATTTTTATTTATGCATTTTCAGATACAAATTGCTATATTGTGATATATATCGTTATCGGGGTAGAAATTTGCTCCTACCGTGTTAGAAGATTTTGGTTATATCACCCACCCCTAATGAAGCCTATCTTGAGCTTGGATTCATGGTGGTGATGGTGGGGGCAGAAGAGAGACCCGTGTGTGTTTTGTGTCTTAAACCGCTGGCAGCAGACCGCATGAGACCCAACAAATTAGGAAGACACTTAGAGACATCACACTCCAGTCACGTTAATAATCCACTCGACTTCTTTCAAAGAAAGCTGGCAGAATACAGACAGCAGGAGAATCACATGGTAACATCTGAATCAGTGGACAGCAAAGCACAAATGACTTCATTCAAAGTTACATACAGAATTGGCCAGTGCAAAAAAACTACAAACGATTGCTGAGCAGCTAATAAACATGGGGTCAATTATGCAAAGATAAGTGACAACGTAAGCCTTTTATAACAATTGCACGTGTATTTTATCTGTTTTTAACTTGGTGGTGTTTGATCTTATTGGTTTAGGAATTGATATTTCAATAAACAGTAAACTTGGCCGATTTCGTTATTATTTTGTTGACAAGTGGGGCTTGAAAATTCGCTCACCGCCTTAAGTGGGGAATGACAGAAAAAGTTTGAGAACCACTGCCTTAAATTTCAGTTCTGCAGGTTTTGCAGGCACTGATGGCTCTAACATTCCGGTCAGGGACAGCGAGGGTGGATCCAGCAGCAGGTCAGTGATGAGGAACCAGTGTCTGCTGATGATGACCAACACCTCCCCCCTTCTAGTAAACTACTCACTCATTTTAATTATTATGGTAGTCAATATTACTTCAAAATAATGCTGAGAAACACTAACTAATGCTGCTACTGATGTTATTCCAGCTCACCTGTTCAGTTTGATTCCTTTTCACTCGGCTCTGGTAGAGAAGGAGAGAGATGTTGTTCATCATCACTGACCCGGCTGCACTTTCGGCTCACACTGATGACTCTCACTGCATCGAGATGATCCCTCCTGACCAGATAAATACTGTCTTTATAGTTTTATATGTTGATTGTCTTAATGTTCTTTTCTTTTGTTTCTTTGTTTTACACATACGACGCAATATATGTTCAGTGATGCTTCAAATAATATGTTTAAACAGCATTTATTTCTGTATTGCATTATATTTTTGTACTAGTAAGTGGTGTTAAAAATGAATCTCCACGTGAATGAATTATGATGTGCGATGTGGTGGGCTGCTCTAAACCATGAAGTCCAGGGACACTTTTTGGTCCCAGTCCACCCCTGGTTAAGGGTCTTTACCAAGGGCCCAACAGCAGCAACTGGTGATGACGGGCCTGGAACCCAGATCCTTCCATCAACAATCAAAATCATCTTTTATTCGCTAAGTATGTTGACACACACAAGAAATTTAATTCCGGCTGTTTGTGGCTCTCAAAGTACAGACCAACATAAAACACTTGACATTTGTTTTAGACACGACACTTCACACAGTAAATACACTACATTCAATAGCTGTAGAGATTAATTAATGACAGAGGAAAACATGTACAGTAGGATGGAAGAAGTGTGTAAGAAGCATGTTAGTGCTTTTACACACAGTACAGTACAGGATGTTTGATTAGTGCAAATAACACAAATGTACAGTACAGTATGGTGGAAAAAAAAAGCAACCTAATATTGTTTGTTTACTATAATATCATTAATTTTGCACAAGTGTGTGTTTTCAGCAGGACAGATTCAAGTTTCATTCTGATAAGAGTAAAGTTTTTTGCTTTATTTAAGTTTCCTACTAAATTACTTTAAGTGAATCTTATTGTTTTACATTTATTTTGAAAAAGGGACAAAAAATATAATTAAGAAAACGCAAAAATATTTCAGATTTTTATATTTTTAAATATTACAAAAAAAAAGCGGAGACACACACACACACACACACAGCCTGAAGAGAAAACAGTGCTGCTCTGCTCAGCCAATGAGCACTCGAGTTAAAAGGAAAGGGGCGGGATAATAGAGGTGGAGTCGCACATGGACTGACCAATCAGAGAGCCGCAGTGTGGAGGCGGAGCCTGGTTTATGTTGTGTAGCCGCGCTGAGACTCTCTCATTCATCAGCGAAATGGCGGAGACCGCGGACAGGATGGAGGTGAGCCGCAGCGACACAAAGCGCACAGCCGCCCGGGGACCAGCCGCCGCGCCGGACGGGAACATTAAAATGTGTTTAGGGTTAGGTTTCGCTTCGGGTTTTCGTCATTAGCGTCTCTCTTAAGCGATTTATTTCGTTAAAGCTAACCGGCTAATTTTGTGCTGCGCATCATCCATTTTCCCCTCAGCTTTAGCCGGTTACCTCAGAAAACCCGCTCAGTGCTAACGCTGCTACTGTACCGTCTGACCAGTTCAATACAACTCTCGCGTTCATTTTTAAAGTTCAGTGTTAAACATTTCTCTAAGGTTAAAATTTGAGATTAATCCGTGGTTTACATTTCTCGCTGAATCACACGGGCTAAGCTAGCTAACCTAACAGAGAATAATTGGCTCGTGCACACGCCGACACCGCATGGGATTAAGTTCCTACCCGTGTTCGGACAAACCCCGCCTCTTCGCGATGATTGGCTAGACTTTACTTCAACCCATGATGCAATTGGCTGGACAAGAAGCTATGATTACGGCGCGCTAATATGGTGGCCAATCAATACGCACGGAAGGCGGGGTTTGACTAAAAACGGGTGTGAATAAAATACGAAACGCATGGGATTTTATTTGCTAATTAAAGTTAATAATTATAACCACAGCTAGTTCAGATTGTCAGGTTGAGATGTGAACAAAGCTCCAGCGCGTTAGAGCTGTAAAGCGGTTATGTAGAAGCTCCACGTTGTTAGCTTGGTGGCTAGCTAATCAGAGCTAAAGGCTAAAGCTGCTCACATGTCAGTGAGATGGAGATGGGGAGCTTCGTCTTACATTTTTATACTTACATTTAGTCATTTGGCAGATGCTCTTATCCAGAGCGACTTACATTTTTATCTCATTACACATCTGAGCAGTTGAGGGTTAAGGGCCTTGCTCAAGGGCCCAACAGTGGCATCTTGGTGGTTGTGGGATTTGAACCTGGGATCTTCCGAACCGTAGTCCAATGCCTTAACCACTGAGCTACACCTGGCGTCTTCAGGAGTCCATCACTTTAATGATGTTTTTAATGACTGTAGATGATACTTGAGGATGTTATTGCTTTTTGTGTGTTGATCTTCTCTTGTCCCTGTGCTGAAGGTGTCTCAGGGAGAGAGTTCGGAGAAGCCTGCTGCTGAGGACATGACGTCCAAGGATTACTACTTCGACTCGTACGCTCACTTTGGCATCCATGAGGTAAGGGCACGAGCTCCAGTCGCCATGGCTAATATCCCATTTCATCTCATCAAGGGTCGTCCCCGTCCCCCCGGTCTCACTTTTCTGTCTTTCTGTAGGAGATGCTGAAGGATGAAGTGCGCACCCTCACCTACAGAAACTCCATGTTCCACAACAAGCACCTGTTCAAGGACAAGGTGGTGCTGGATGTGGGCAGCGGTACCGGCATCCTGTGTATGTTTGCAGCCAAGGCGGGGGCCAAGAAAGTCATTGGCGTGAGTGTGTCTCTCTCTCTCTCCCTCTCACACACACACCCACTCTTTCTCTGACTTTCTCAACCGCATCACTGCAAGTTGACCTTTTGGGAAAACGGCTGTAATCTGAGCCTGATTGACATCCCTCTTAATTGAAGTTCTGCCCCTACCAATTCACATCCACTTAAAATTGGTGAGAGTAGGAACTGTATCATTTAACAGGTCATGTCATGATGGTTGGTGAGACGAGCAGAACCTGGCTACAGATCCAGAACTGTGCTGTGTGTCCGGTCCGGAGTGTAAACTTTGTTTGTTGATTTTGTAGATCGAGTGCAGCAGCATATCTGACTACGCGGTGAAGATCGTCAAGGCTAACAAGCTGGATCACAGTAAGTGCGCGCGCACACACGCATTATATACTAGTCAGTGTAAAAGAACTGCATGTAGTCATTTTGTATAAATGTTTCTGCTGTAAAGTGTGACTGAGTCTCCACTTCCTGTTCCAGTTGTGACCATTATAAAGGGTAAGGTGGAGGAGGTGGAGCTCCCAGTGGAACGTGTAGACATCATCATCTCTGAGTGGATGGGTTACTGTCTGTTCTACGAGTCCATGCTCAACACGGTCATCTACGCCCGGGACAAGTGGCTGGTGAGGACCCGAGACGTCTCCTCTCTCTATCTGACACTAACAACAAAAAAAAAAAACACTCTCAAAAAACTGAACTTTCAAACGGTTGTATGAGTCTTTATTTTTTGGTGTGTTTGTAGGAAGTGTAAATGTTGATGTTTGTAATGACTTTATAAACATGCTTTTGTTTCAGAAACCAGATGGACTGATTTTCCCAGACAGAGCCACGCTCTACATCACTGCTATCGAGGATCGGCAGTACAAGGATTATAAAATCCACTGTGAGTTTTTCTCTCTCTCTGTGTGTGTGTGTGTGTGTGTGTGTGTGTGTGTCCGTCCTGTAAGGATGCTGATAGTCTCTCTGGTGTCAGTGTTTTTTAAGAACTTTTCCTCTCCGCTCCTTCAGGGTGGGAGAACGTGTATGGCTTTGACATGTCCTGCATTAAGGAGGTGGCCATTAAGGAGCCGCTGGTGGACGTGGTGGACCCCAAACAGCTGGTCACCAGCTCCTGTCTCATCAAGGTACCCGAAATGATTACTGCATGTTTGTGTAGATGTTAGTGTGTTTAGTGTGACAGATGTGCAGTATTGGTCACTAGCTAACACACTGTGGTGTGTGTGTGTGTCTGTTTCAGGAGGTTGATATCTACACAGTGAAGATCGAGGATCTGTCCTTCACCTCACCCTTCTGCATGCAGGTGAAGAGGAACGACTACATCCACGCTCTGGTCACCTACTTCAACATCGAATTCACGCGCTGCCACAAGAGAACCGGCTTCTCCACCAGTGAGTGTGTGTTTGTGTGGTTCTACAGCCACAGCAACCGACTCTGACCCTCGAGAGAACGGTGCTGGTGTTTCAGAGCGGTTTATGTTTTTATATATGAAATAATTTAACATGGGACGTTAACCTTAACTCTTCCTCCTTCAGGGGGCGCCGTATCCCCCCTTACCCCAGTTTACCACCTTAGATGTGTGCAAAAAATTTATATATATTAGGCCTGGGTGATAAAACAATAACGATATGTTTTGCGATAGACACGTGGTCGATATAAATAAAAAATTTGTTCGATATTTTTCTCTGTCGGAAGAAAACGCTTGTCGCGAAGCTAGTTTGATTGCTGTCATGCGCACTCATTAATAACTGATGGGACTATGATCAGAGGAAGGTTAAGTTTAAAATAAAAATGTTTAAATATAATCTTCTCCTGGCACTTATTTTAAATGGGGCATAAAGAATATCAATAATTATCGATATCGACCGATATGAAACACTGATATCGTGATACAGTTTTCAGCCATATCGCCCAGCCCTAATATATATTGTGTCCTCAGGTCCGGAGTCTCCCTACACCCACTGGAAGCAGACAGTGTTCTACCTGGATGATTATCTGACTGTGAAGACTGGAGAGGAGATCTTCGGCACCATCAGCATGAAGCCCAACGTCAAGAACAACGTAAGCCCTCAGAGTTACTGTTGCCTTGATTATCTTCCTGTAACAGCATATCCTGCATTCCTTTTGTACCTCACCAATTAACACACAACTAACCTTTCTGCTTAACACACGAGTGACGCATCGTACTGTTTATAATCACGTTTAATATCGCACGTGTAATAGAACTGTAGCTTGCGTCGTGAACTCGTCTGTCCTACAGACGTCTGAAAACTTACAGCTTCACCTTTAACTGGTACTGTGACCACATGACGGAGCTGCTGTTACAGAGAACTAATCAACACCTTCTGACCAAGAGCGCATGATTCAAAGGCGTATTAATGATATCGTTTAAATGTGTGTTTTTGCAGAGAGACCTGGACTTCACTGTAGACATCGACTTCAAGGGTCAGCTCTGTGAGGTGTCTAAGACCTCGGAGTACAGGATGCGCTAAACCTCATTGTGTGTGTGTGTGTGGGGGGGGGGGGGCTGTCAGGGGGAAATCAGTGCATGTTCAGGGTGTGTGTGTCCCTCATTCCTTTCAGAGTGATGGAGATCACTGAAGGACTTTTACACACCTGGAGTTTCTATACAATGATGATGCAGATGCGTTTTTGTCATATCTATATATACATCTCTCTCTCTATATACACACACTGCAATTATTTTATCTTATGGGTTTTTTTTTTTTGTACCAGAATTTTTCAACCAGTAAACATAAGCATATGTATACACACACACACACGGAAACGTGCACTGGCTCCCTCTCGCCTGTACATAGTGTTCATGTTCAGCCACTTTAACCTGTTGTGCAGTCATGGATCCTGTTGTCATGGCAACACACCTGTCCCGTTTGATTTCTAGAGTGTAGTTGGGTAAGAAGAGCCTCCTGTGATGGTTTGGTTGTTCCTCTACACCTGCGTGTGTCTGCGTGTTTGGGGCAAATGAAAGTCGATCATTGGTGTATTTTTGAAATTCCATTTACTAATCCAGCACCTTTTTTTTTTTTTTTTTTTTTTTTTTTCCCCCCCCAGTCATGTTATGAATTCAGGCTGCAGTTCGGAGCCTGAGCCCGGCTCTGTGATTGGCTGAGTGTTAAAGCGTGCTCAGTATGTAGTGCTCTCACAAGGCAGTGTCATTGTGCTCACTAGAGGGCGCTTTAACGGTTCACCTGGGTATTATTTTCCCAGTCGGTTTTTATATACAGTTTTTTTTTTTTTTTTTGTTTGCGAGGAAAAAACCTGAAGGTGCAGATTTCATACTGATGTTTTAATCCTTTCGCTGTTACAAAACAAACTGTGATGCTCCAGCGGCTGCTCCGAGCACCCGAACACTGAGCCTGCGTCCTGACTGGGGTCGTATCGCCTCGTGTTGGGGTTTAACTCCTCCTCCTTGTGTGTGGTTAAGAAACAACTGCTTCCTCAATCAGTGTTAGAGAACCGTAAAGAACTGAACTGGGCTCGGCGTCTGATGGCGCCTCTGTTAGTTTTAATAACTGTAGTGTACTCGCAGCTGTGTGAAAGCAAACCAGTCCTGAGTGTGTTGAGCTTCAGTTTGTATTCATCACTGCTCGGCCTTCAGACGGCCAAAACTGTCCATTAGAATTACATTCAAGTTTTTTTTTTCTGCCTTTTTTTTTTTTAATAAAACCAAATTGGGAGAAAAAGTTGGTCTCGTCTCTCAATCCTGTTCTATGAAACGAGAACCTCGAACCGTTAATGAGTGTGTTCCTGTTCCTCTTTAAGAATGTGTTTTGTGGAAAAAAATGATCAGGGATTTGGAGTGTTTCAGTTTAACTTCACTAAATAGCAGTGAGTATCAGATGTGTGGCCTATTTCAACAACACACACCACCTCATCTGTCAATGTGTTTTCTTTATTTTCATGACCATTTAAATTTTAGGTTCTTACTGAAGGCATCAAAACTATGAATGAACACGTGGAGTTGCGTACTAAAAGGTCTCCACAGTCACCTACACAGGGGCTCCGCCGGGCCCCATTTTTTTCATAAACTATAAAGTTTATCTTAAAAAAAACTTCATTGGACCGACTTGTGCTTTGATTACAGTCGTGACGTCGTTTCAGTGCTGCAGATGGGAGATGTTCCACTCTCTTTTCCGGCAAAGAGGAGACCTGATGTTCCCTACACCTTTACACTTCCCTTTGAACTGAACATTTTCACTCCCTGCGGTTTGGAATCACACTTAACATGCCTGAACACTCTGTGTAGTGCACTTCGCAGGGTACTTCAGGCTGATTGGGACACACCTGAACTGAAGCCCACAGAGTCCTGACCTTTAACCCCAGGCTCTTATTTTATTGAAATGATGTCATGGCTGTAATCAAAGCACCAGCCGGTCCAATGAAACATTAGAGCAGGGGTGTCAAACTCATTTTAGGGTGAGGGCCGGATGAGAAGAAATGTGACCATGTGTGGGCTGAATTAGTTTTTTTAATCATAGTGCATCAAATTACAACAAATACACTATATTCTGTAAATCTGAAATTCAGCCTGCAGGATTTCTGACAGAGACGTTACACACCTTGTGAGGAGCTCGTGGCCCCTTTTCACTAATACATGCGTTAGAAGGTGCCAATATTTTGTGTATAGGAACACATGTGCAAGTGTACCTTTACAGACTGCCCTTTGTGCTGGTGGAACTAAAAATCATTTATTCACTCAGTACTCGCTCAGAGCTGTGATGTGATGAGTCTGTGTCACCGCTGAGACGTTACTGTAGACCAGGTGGCTTTAATATCAGCCTTCAGCTCGTCTGTACTGTCGGCTCGGTGTTTCTCATCTTCCTCTCGACAATATCTCAGAGTTCAGGTCAGGTGAGTCGCCTGGCCGATCGAGCTCAGTAACATCACGGTCTGTAAACCAGTTGGTGTTAGTGTTGTTTTGCTGATGTGTAAATGTGATGTAATCCATATCAGAGGTGTGGAGGAACGAGTTACATTTACTAGAGTAACTTTTTGAAGTACATGTACTTCTATGACTAGTTTTACTGCACCATACTTTTTACTTTTACTTAGATTTGTGAAGAAGAAACGCTACTCTTACTCCGCTACACTCGACTCGTTACTTTTATAACCGTTTATTCTACACATGCAGCCGGAACAATAATCACATGACTCCGTTTGACCAATCAGCCGCAATAACATTAACCACATGTAGTCAGGCGGGGTTTTAATGAATGGTTTTCATTATAATTATTATACTCAGTACTCGAGTATCTTTTCACCGAATACTTTTTACTTCTACTTGAGTAATATGATTTTGAAGTACAGTTACTCTTACTTGAGTACATTTTTTGGTTACTCTACCCATCGCTGTCCATAACTGCTGTAGTTAAGCAAAATGAAATCATCACGATAATCTGACTTTAAGAAACGACACAAAGCGCACGCGGTCTGCTTCTTTATGTGTGTTAATCAGTGGTTCAGTTCTCGCCAATCAGGACACATGACACACTCGCTCACTCAGTGGGTAAGTGTGTGTGTGTGTGTGTGCAGGTCTAAGTGCCAAAGTGTAAATGTAAACTGGTAAAAGCCCTGATGGCAGAGTGGGAGGAGCTTCAGCTTTCACAAGGCGGACTGCCTTCTTAATAAAATTCATTCTTTAATTATGACCTAATTATACTTTAGCCTGGAGAAGTCGAGTCAGAGGTGGACGTTACCTGAGTACATTCACTTCAGTCCTGCAGTTAAATGCAGTTTTCACGTATCTGTGCTTTACTTCAGTTCTTTAAAAACATAAATTTTATTATTAGATACATTTTACTGTTACTCCACCACATCCTCCAGCAAATCTCTGTATTTTCCACTTCAGCACATTTCTGCATGGTGTTACTGAGGGTGCGTAGTATTTGAAGTGGTGTTTAATTTCATTTCCACTGAGAGAAACTCGGTTGTGTAGCAGGTGTTTAAAATCAGAAACAAAGATCAGGATTTCAGAGAGAGAGAGAGAGAGAGAGAGAGACATGAAGGCTGCAGTGAGATTAAAGTTGAAGGCTTTTGTACTTTTACTCTTATAGAAATGTAAATGAATGACTTTTACTTTTACTTCAGTAATATTTCATCTCTATTATTTGCCTACAGGATTTGTGGACCTCAATTCTAAACATTAATATGCTATGAGTTTTACATTAAGCCACACCCTCCACCTCTCTGGGTTTCTATGGTAACCGTGAGCTCATGACACAGTGATGTAACGGAGTCATTCTGATCTTTTTTCAGGATGCATGATTATGATTTATTGATGTGTTTTGGTTCAGCAGTTTTGTAAAGATGAGGAAAAGAAACACTAGATAAAGATCTACATCAGTAATTCTATAAATACGTTAAAGTGCAAACGTTTCCTCACGACCCCATGACCAGGTGAAAGAGTGATCTGAAGGTTTGATTTATCTGGTGAATTATTTTACGCAGACATACAGAAGGTAACCAGAGTGTTCAGGCTGGAATACGGCGGACAGAGAAGTCGGATTTATAAAGATATGAGATGCGTCCTGTCCCAGAGACACACAGCCAGGAATCCTGAACTCTCGAATGTTAACAGAATTATAGTTCAGTTTAGAGTCACAAAGCTCTCTCTCTCTCTCTCTCTCTCCCTCTGTCTCTCTCTCTCTCTGTCTCTCTCCCTCCCTCTGTCTCTCTCTCTCTCCCTCTGTCTCTCTCTGTCTCTCTCTCTGTCTCTCTCCCTCCCTCTGTCTCTCTCTGTCTCTCTCCCTCCCTCTGTCTCTCTCTCTCTCTCTCCCTCTGTCTCTCTCTGTCTCTCTCTCTCTCTCTCTCTCCCTCTGTCTCTCTCTCCCTCTCCCTCCCTCTCTCTCTCTCTCTCTCTCCCTCTGTCTCTCTCTCTGTCTCTCTCTCTCTCTCTCCCTCTCTCTGTCTCTCTCTCTCTCACCAAAGTGTTAATCGGGTATCAATAACTAAACCTCACTCACTCTGACATTTAACAAATGCAAATTTGGCTAATTTCGAGTTTTTTAATAAAACTCGGGGCTCTGTTTACTTCCTGCATGTCTGTGTACATTAATTTAAATGTAATTATAAAACATGCAGGTAGGAGAAGACGCTTGATCGCCACTCACCCTCCTTCACCCAGACCTGTCCTGCTCTCTAATTGATCTATTCAAGTATAAAGGCTAATTATTCGGACACACAAGCCCACGTGAGTCATGTGACCTTTTTAAAGAAACGTTCAGCATCACTCTTTTAAATGGTATGAGAATAAAGTCATTGTTGAATTGCGAGAGGTTCAGAGGAGAATCGCGGGGGACGTGTCTCGCATCTCAGCACATCTCCGGCAGCATCTTCGCGGCTCTGCACCGCAGCACTTTCAGGAAGCTGTCGATCTTGTGCGAGTCCCTGCGGAAGCACGACAGCAGGAAGTGGAAGTTAACCAGGCGGGAGATGTTGTCCTGTCCCAGGTCATTGCCGTTGAACGGGAGAGAGGACAGAGACTCGGGGGATGAGCCCATCTTCAAAACAAAAGAGGACAAGAAAAGAGAGTGAATGTTACTCGGTGGAGGGTTTGATCAGGAAAGAACCTAAAAGTCCATCAGGACCGGAGGAGGTCCGTTAATCAGGGTTAGAGCGGGTCACGTGTTTAGGTGAAATTCGTTCATATTTACTCTACACTCACCACAATGCTGGACTTATTCACACTGAGACGCAGATATCTGAGTGGAATTTTCTGGGTTTGAACACAAGTGGCAGTGACGTGCGGTGAGGGTTGGTGAGGCACTGACTCAGAGTCAGATTTACAAGCATACATGGTTGTTATCCCATTCTTGATTAAATTTAATAACATTTTAAACACACCACTGTACATTTAAACACACCACTGTACATTTAAACACACCACTGCAGTATTCTTAACTTTACTTGTAAATGAAGTTTTGAAAAATTTCTTATCTTCGAGATTATATCCTCCATTTTCAGGGAAAATAAAGCCAAATAGCAACGCGTTAGCACCGAATGTTGTTGGTTGTTTTTCTTTTCTTTTTTTTCTTCTTAATTTACTCTCGCATTTACTCGTGTCGTGAACTATTAGCCGCAGGCTCACTATCGCCCCCATCTTTGAGGCAAAGGTACTGGCTGCCTCAAGGCCTGTATTTTCCCGCTGACTGCAAGCACGCGCCGTTTGCACGCGCTCAGTACAGTGTGTGAGTGGTGCACACTCTCACACGCACGCGCTGAGAGGCACTACCTGTCACTGCCTCAGCCTCCATGATTCTCGTCTCCCGTTGTTATTTGAACAAGAAATACAGCTATTTTGACTATGAAAATGATCCAAATGTATAGGAAACACACCAAAATTTAATTAAAAGCATAGACCACAGGACAGATATTATATTATGTTTTATTATATTATTCATTTTTTAACAACTTATGGTGACAGCTGAGGAAACCATGTTGAGCCCTTTACCGCCCCTGGTGGCAAGGTGAGGCACTGCCTCACCTGCCTCCTATGAGTGCACGTGCCTGACAAGTGGATTCACTGGTCATCCACAGAAAAACCATAGAAACCAGTTACAGCACTTTTCTACCAGACAGCAATGAAATGAGTGTGAACGAGTGTGTGAACGTTGACTGAAGGTCCTACCACAGTCATAAAATGGTCACTACTGGCCTCCACTGTTGGACTACAGAGCTTCCTAGATGGAGGGAAAGTCTCACTAACAGGGTGAATTCAGTGTTAAAAGAATCTGTACTGGAGATTTTAAACACACCTTGGACTCTCAGTAATTCTGATGTGTGTGTACCTTGCGGACGAGGCGCTCGAGGCCGACCCCCAGGGTGTTGGTGTGGTCCTGCAGCTCTCTGGTCTTGGTGTTGATGGAGTTGCGCTCGGGGTGGGGCAGGCTGGTGGCCTCGGACGAAAGCAGAGCGAGAGGATCCGACCAGGCCTTGAGCAGAGAGCGGACTAGAGCCAGGAGCTCGTTCTCCTGCAGCACACGGAGGAACAGCGGAACCCCAGTCATTCACGGCAGTGCTCTCTCATGCCCACTAGTGGCCATATGCAGTATGATTTCATTATTATTCAGTATGATTTCAGTATGATTTCACAGGAGCTGACTCTTACCGGTACGCTGAGGGCCTGGTCTTTATCGTTGGGGATCTGCAGGGACGAGGTGTGACACATGGACGGTCTCATGAGTCGTCCTCCTACAGGGGGGAAATGAGAGTCCTGCAGAGGAAGAGCAGGAGATAAAGATGGAGAAATGCACTCTATCTGACTCACATCATGTTCACGTCTACTCTTCATCATTCATAACACACCTTCATCTACACCTCTCTCACACACACACACACACTTTGGTCACCTATGTTGGGTAGGTGCATGCTCTAGCATGCTCTTCAGTCAGTATTGAAGATCTTCAGTATTGAACACTAACAGGGTTAGACCACACAGCGTCACATTTTAGTATCGTATACTTTGCATACTGTGTCAGCCAACAACTCCTTAACTAGCCTCCCCAACACACACACACACACACACACACACACACACACACACTGACCATGTCGTTGGTGAGTGAGGTGCTGAGCGAGTGCAGTTTGTCAGAGAGTTGTGACGCTCGGTCCAGCAGGTCGCTCAGACTGACTCCCTCAGTGCAGACGAGGACGCACATCAGCACCGTCACTGGAACACAAACCGTAATCATGTACATTAGAGGTGCGCTCTGTAATGTTTAACCACCTCACTACACCTATAATCATCACATCACCTCATGTACACCGTCTTACACCTCACTCTGTGGCACCTCAACTTACTTTCAGACTTTTGTTTTAAAATTTTCTGCTTCCTCCTGTCTTTAAACCACAGCATACTCAAAAATATAAAGATGATGGAGAATAAGATCTGAAAAGAAATGCACAGAAAAGAGGAAAAAAACCCTCCAGAGCTGTTTAGCTCCACCCCAATGTTCCCATGAAAGGCAAAACCCAGGTGTACGACATTTCAGTGTGTAGAAGGTGAAGGCTTTAAACGTTACACACTGCTGCTTTAAATGACTTCCCGCCCTGTCTGTCTGTCTGTCTGTCTGTCTCCACCCCCACCCCCACACACCCTGACGGTGATGGAGGACTCTCAGTGAAGAAGCTGAAGAAGGGAATAAAGACTGATAAGACTGATGATTAAACACTCACCTGTCAGGTGCAGTCTGGTGCATTTACAGCATCGAGCCATCCTTCTGCTCCTCGTCTTCTTCTTGAGGTGTTTAGTGGCCCACGCTCTCAGTGAGGAATCTGTCTCTGAGGTGGAGTGTGTGTGTGTGTGTGTGTGTGTGTTACATCCCTGTTCGTGTGGAGTTATATACTACCTGTGTGCTCAGCTCATTAGTGTATGTAGTGCAGGTCTGTCACTCAGCGCTCACGTCTCCAAACCGGCTCGTTCCTGAACTTCCCAAATCAGAAACATTAGCGTCCCGAGGTCGGGGGTAATGAATAGGGACAGGTTCAGGACGCAGGACGCAGGACGAGTCTCCGCTCCAGACCAATCCAACATTACTCATTTAAAAACATCAACTGAGTTTAATTACGGGCAGCAGGAAGTAAAGGTGTTAAAACACTAATCACATGGGTTACACAAGAGTTCTGACCAAGTGTGTGTGTGTGTGTGGGTGTGTGTGTGTGTCTTTGTTTTGTGTCTGATTTTGTTCATCTATGTTGGTTAAACTCAGACAACACCCTTTTTCTCTCTCTGTCTGTTTTCACTCCAAACACACATGTAACTCAGACCAGTGTTGATACAGTCCTGTAATTAGCTCTGTCTGTGTCTGTGTGTGTGTGTGTGTGTGTGTGTGTGTGCGTCTTTGTTTTGTGTCCATTGACTTTGGTCACCTATGTTGGTTAAACTCAGACACCCTCCTCCCCTTACTGACTGTTTTTACCCCAAACACACAAGTAACTCAGACTTGAGCCGATACATTTTTATTCCAACAATATTTTTATTGATTTTAACAGGGATAAAACAGGTTAAACATGTAATGTTTTAATGCAGGTTTTATAATCCCCTTATAAACCCTATAACACCCACCCCGTCCCTCCCCGACTCCAAGCCAGTTCTACATACATGAGAAAGGCTAAACGCCAGGCATGGAGAGAGAACAAAAACGAAAAAAGAAAAGAATATGGAGCTGGAAGTTTTTTTTGGTTTTATGTGCAAAAAAATAAAAAGGAATAAAAAGGGGAAAGAAAACAAACAAACAAGTAATTAAATAAGAAAGGAATCAAACTATAAATGTATATGAATAAAGTGAAGGAAGCCCCCACACCTGCTGAAATTTAAAGTCTGAGTAATGAATTGAGTAGTGAATCTTCTCCAGGGACATACAGGACATGATATCTCTGAGCCACTGGGCGTGAGTGGGTGACGTGGCATCCTTCCACTTGAATAAAAGAGAACGCCTGGCCAGGAGTGTCGCAAAAGATAACAATCTCTTTTTGGCTGGACTTAGACTCTTATCTTCCTCTCCAGTGACACCAAAAAGAGCAATCAGAGGGTCTGGTTCAAGATTGCATTTCAATACGTAGGACAGGGTCTTAAAAACATCCCTCCAGAATGTCTCCAAATTCGGGCATGTCCAGTACATATGAATAAGAGACGCCTCTCCGCTTTTACATTTATTACAACAAGGATCAACGTCTGGGTAGAAACGGGAGAGTTTAAGTTTGGAGAGATGAGCCCTGTGTACAACCTTAAACTGTAATAAAGAGTGGGCGGAGCATAAGGAGGTTGAGTTGATAAGTTTAAGAATTGAATTCCAAGTATCATCTGATAGTGACAAATTTAAATCGTTCTCCCAAGCAGTTTTAATTTTACACAGAGGGGTGTGACTCGAAGCCATCAATCCACCATAAATAGTGGATATTAGGCCTTTACGCAGCGGGGACAAACAGAGGAGATTATCTAGAATGTTTGCAGCAGGAGCCTCAGGGAAATTTGCTATTAAAGGGTCTTACTTGCAGATATCTGAAAAAATGAGAATTGGGTAGGTTAAACCTCTCGGAAAGCTGTTCAAACGATGCAAACTTATGGTCAACGAACAGGTCTTTGCAAAGCTTGATGCCCTTATTGTACCATTCCTGAAACACTGGATCATGTAAAGAAGGTTGGAAGAGATGGTTAGAGACGATAGGACTGGACAGAGAAAAGCCCAGAAGACCGCTGTGCTTCCTGAACTGAGCCCATACTCTCAAGGTATGCACCACTACTGAGTTATTGATTAATTTAATTGAGGGGATGGGGAGAGCAGATCCAAGGAGTGCAGAGACAGAGAGATTTTTGACAGACTTTATCTCCATTTCCACCCAGGCAGGCCGATTAGGTTGGTTATGAAAATAAGCCCAAAAGATGACAGATGGAATGTTTGCTGCCCAGTAGTAGAAACGAAGATTAGGTAGAGCCATGCCACCGTCTCGTTTAGATCTTTGAAGTAGGGACTTATTCAATCGTGGATGTTTACCTTTCCAAAGGTAAGAAGATATAATTGAGTCTAAAGCGCCAAAGTAAGATTTGGGAATAAAACCAGGTACAGACTGAAAGAGATATAAAAATTTAGGAAGAATCCTCATTTTAATTGCATTAATGCGGCCCACCAGGGACATGGACAGTGGTGACCATCGTCCCCGACTTGAGCCGATACATAATCATTTGTTCAGTATTACAGTCGGGAAAAAAGTCTTTATTCAGCCACCAGTTATGAATCTGAGAGTCTCCTGTAATGTTCAGCAGGTGAACCTCAACTATAGGAGACAAAATAAGAAAAAAATTATTCAGGAAATCACATTGTAGGAATTTATTTGCAAATTATGGTGGAAAATAAGTATTTGGTCAATAACAAAATTTCATCTCTTATTTCCCCTTTGTTTGTCTTCACCAGGTTTTCACACACTGTTGCTGCTATTTTGGCTCTTTGTGTGTGTGTGTATAGGTGTGTATGTATGTATGTGTGTGTGTGCATGTGTATGTGTGTGTGTGTATAGGTGTGTATGTGTGTGTGTGTATAGGTGTGTATGTATGTGTGTGTGTGTGTATGTGTGTGTGTGTGTGTGTGTGTGTGTGTGTGTATATAGGTGTGTGTGTGTGTGTATGTGTGTGTATGTGTGTGTGTATGTGTGTGTGTGTGTATGTGTGTGTGTGTGTGTGTGTATGTGTATGTGTGTGTGTGTGTGTGTGTGTATATAGGTGTGTGTGTGTGTGTGTGTATAGGTGTGTATGTGTGTGTATAGGTGTGTATGTGTGTGTGTGTGTGTGTGTAGGTGTGTGTGTGTGTGTGTATAGGTGTGTATGTGTGTGTGTATGTATGTGTGTGTGTGTGTGTAGGTGTGTGTGTGTGTATATGTGTGTATAGGTGTGTACAGGTGTGTGTGTGAGTGTGTATAGGTGTGTATGTGTGTGTATGTGTGTTTGTGTGTGTGTATAGGTGTGTATGTGTGTGTGTGTGTGTGTATGTATAGGTGTGTGTGTATGTGTGTGTGTGTGTAGGTGTGTGTGTATATGTGTGTATAGGTGTGTATGTGTGTGTGTTAGTGTGTATAGGTGTGTATGTGTGTGTGTGAATGTGTATAGGTGTGTATGTGTGTGTATGTGTGTTTGTGTGTGTGTATAGGTGTGTATGTGTGTGTGTGTATGTATAG
Source organism: Channallabes apus (assembly GCA_030522415.1). NCBI lineage: Eukaryota > Metazoa > Chordata > Actinopteri > Siluriformes > Clariidae > Channallabes > Channallabes apus. The sequence goes on from CM060121.1 coordinate 35,184,619, forward strand.
GTGTGTGTGTATGTGCATGTGTGTGTGTATAGGTGTGTGTGTGTGTAAAGGTGTGTATGTGTGTGTGTATAGGTGTGTACTTGCGCCGCAGTATCTGAGCGAACTGCTAGTGTCTTACGATCCGCCACGCCTACTTCGGTCAAAGGATGCAGGCTGCTTATCAGTACCGCGTATTATGAAAACTACAGCTGGGGGCAGAGCTTTTTCTTACAAAGCCCCAAAATTATGGAATAGTCTTCCAAATAGTGTTCGGGACTCAGACACAGTCTCAGTGTTTAAGTCTAGGCTCAAAACCTATTTATTTAGCCAAGCATTTTTATAAATAGATTTGCCATAAGGTAAAGGAGCAGATCTGGGGGACTCATGGACGTAGAGTATTATGGTGAACTGGTATGTTTAGATGTTGTCTTCCTCACTCTCATTTGATCACTCAGGTTTGTTGACGGTGAGGTGATTGTTTGCTTTACATCTCAGTTCCCCCTCATGTTTGTGTTTCCTTCTGGCTCCTCCCTTTAGTTATGATGTCATAGTTAGTCCTGCCGGAGTCCCTGCTTGCACTCTACAGTAAATATACATTCACATTAGACATTGTGACTGTGACCGTACCTAACTGCCATCTCTCCTCCTCTTCTCTTCCTCCCCCTCTTTCTCTTTCCTCTCTCCCCCTGTCTCCCCCTTTCACTCTTTCTCTCTCTCTCTCTGTCGAGCTACACATGTGGTTCCTGAGCTGCCAGTGATCCAGACTCCCTCTGCCCTCCCGACCTGTCTGATCCATCCTGGTGCCCGGTTTCTGGTTGGAGGTCTCATCGCATGGATGCCCCGTGTGTCTCTTTAGGATGCGCCTGGTGTCTGGGGATGATTCTATCTACTTAGAAGATGGTTCTGGCCTCGACTGGTGTGGTCAGCTGTTTCTCTGAGGACTTGACAATTCGATAGTTCAGGACTGGAACTTTCTACAAGTCTATCTGAGTCTCGAATAACTACTGGACTCCATTTTACATCAACTATTATAACATCAATTAACATCAACTATTATAGCTGAACCTAACACTTAACACTGTATAAATGCAGATCATTTCCTGCTATCTGTTTCACCCAGATGAGGATGGGTTCCCTGTCGAGTCTGGTTCCTCTCAAGGTTTCTTCCTATTACCATCTCAGGGAGTTTTTCCTTGCCACTGTCGCCCTCGGGCTTGCTCACCAGGGAATATCTGAACATTTTGATTCATACACATTCACATTCCATACAAACTTAAATAATTCTTTTGATTGTGTAAAGCTGTTTTGAGACAATGTCAATTGTTAAAAGCGCTATACAAATAAAACTGAATTGAAAAAATTGAATATGTGTGTGTGTGTGTGTATAGGTTGTTTATGTGTGTGTGTATAGGTGTGTATGTGTGTGTGTATAGGTGTGTATGTGTGTATAGGTTTGTTTGTGTGTGTATGTGTGTGTATGTGTGTATAGGTGTGTGTGTGTGTATAATTGTGTATGTGTGTGTGTGTGTGTATGTGTGTGTATGTGTGTATGTGTGTGTGTGTGTGTATAGGTGTGTGTGTGTGTGTGTATAGGTGTGTGTGTGTCATGCACATTCAATCCACGACCGGCACTAGGACCCGGAAGTAGAGCGGTCGTAAATCAGGAAGTATAAAAGGAGTAAATAAACCATAGCCGAGCGCTCAGTCATTGAGTTCGGCCTATGTCGGTTTGTGCTGCGATCTTCCAAACCGTGAGTACTCACCAGTCTTTTGGGTTATTGCTTTCTGCTATTCGTGTGTGCATTTATAGGACGCGGGTTAAATTTGTGTTTTTCCCTCGCTCACCCTTTGTGAGAGTCCTTATACTAAATCGCGGTGATATCCTACCTACTCGCTTCTCTCCGCGTTTGGGTTCACCATCCACGCTACATTGGGCTAACAGCTAAAGCTACGTCTTCTGGTCCTTCAGGTTAGTTCACCCGTGACAGAATGACTGAGCCCTCCGCGGTGAACCCAGCGGATCATGCGCGTCTCTGCGGCGTTGTGGATCAGCATGCCGCGCTAATCAATCAGCTAACCGGGGAGCTCCTTCTCTACGCCGCGAGGTCGCTGAGCTCCGGCGGGAGAACACGGATCTCCGCGCGGCTGTTGATGGCGCGGCTGCTCGGTCGCACGCCGCGGAGGCCGCGGCGCCGCCTCATCCCCCCTCCCCCCTCCTTCTGATGTTTTTCTTTCTCTACCAGAAAAATGGAATGGCACGGACGGGAAATGCAGTGTGTTTTTAACAGCGCTTGAGTTGGTGTTTGAGTTCAATTCCACCAGGTACTCCACCGACCGGCTACGCATTGCATTACTCGTTTCGTTGCTAACGGGGCAGGCAGCAGAGTGGGCCACAGCAGTTATCCAACGCCTCCTCTCTCGCCCGAAGCCAGCTCCTAGAACCCTGCCGCCAGCATCTACCTTCACCTTCAACCCCCGACGACCATCTCCTTCCGCCACCTACGCCACACCTGGACATGTCGGTTCTCCACCTCCTGCCGTGGTTGACACAGGAGCCGGGGATCCCATGCAACTAGGACGCGCCTCCCTGACTGTATCGGAACGCGCACGCCGATTCAAAGAGGGTCTGTGCGCATATTGTGGTTCTGCGGACCATCACCGGGCGATCTGCCCTCTAAGCCCAGGAAACGCCCAGCCCCGGTGAACGGAGGGAGAGATTCACCGGGCCCTCGTCAGATCTCCACCACCATCGACAACCCTAATGCGCGCCTTACGGTTCAGGTATCCCTCCAAATTGGCCACAAACGAGTTCGAAGTACCGCATTCATCGACTCCGGGGCAGCGGGTAACTGCCTCATCTTACGCCAAAAAATTGGGGGTAAAAATCCCAGCCCATTCGGATCACATCAGTTGGCGGTCGCCCCCTTTCATCTAGCCCTATCATCGCCCAAACCCAACCCATCACCTTATTCATCGACCAACACAGAGAACAACTCCGGTTTTACCTCAACTCCGTTTCATCGCCACCCATCATTCTGGGCTACCCATGGCTCATCCAACACGACCCTCTCATCTCCTGTACTCAGAACAGGATTCTACAGTGGGGCGCGACCTGTATCGAACTTTGCCTGAGGGCTTCGGCTGGGACGTGCTCTAGGGAGTCCGAGGCCCCCGACGTCTACACCAATGCCATCCCCACCATGTACCGAGACCTGGCAGAGGTCTTCTGTAGAAGACGCGCCACACACCTCCCACTGCATCGCCCCTATGACCTGGCAATCGACCTCCACCTCTACTCTCTCTCCACCACCGAGACGCAGGCGATGGAAGACTATGTGACAAATGCCCTTCGCCAAGGTACCATCCGGCCCTCCTCATCGCCTGCTGCCGCGGGGTTCTTCTTCGTGAAGAAAAAAGGAGGAGAACTTCGGCCATGTGTTGACTATCGGGGGCTCAATAACATCACCATAAAGAACCGACACCCGTTGCCTCTTACCAACTCTGCCCTGGACGCCCTCTCTGGCGCTACCATTTTCACAAAGTTGGACCTGCGGAGCGCCTACAACTTGGTGTGATGAGTGGAAGACGGCCTTCATCACACCCACGGGACACTACGAAAGCCTGGTAATACCCTTTGGCCTTTGCAATGCCCCCGCCGCTTTCCAACATTTCATTAATGACGTTCTCCGGGACATGTTAGGGCGGTGGGCATTTGCGTACCTGGATGACATCTTAATTTACTCACGGACTGTTGAAGAACACACCCAGCACGTCAGAGCGGTTTGAAAGAGATTACACGCCCACCAACTGTACTGTAAGTTGGAGAAGTGCGCTTTTCACGAGCGCTCCACCACGTTCCTGGGTTTTGTCATCTCGCCCCAGGGTGTGGCCATGGACCCGCAGAAACTCGAAGTTGTGCATCATTGGCCCCTACCCAAGACCCTTAAACAACTTCAACGGTTTCTCGGGTTTGCGAACTTCTATCGTCGCTTTATCCGGGACTACAGTATGGTTGCTGCCCCCCTAACCACTCTGACCCGACCCGCACCTTCACCCTTCACTTTAGACTCTGCCGCCATCTCAGCCTTCCAAAGGCTTTGTCAACCTTTCTCCACCGCACCAATTCTTCTTCACCCAGATTCAAGCCAACCATTCGTTGTGGAGGTGGACGCCTCAGATGTGGGTGCTGGGGCTGTTCTCTCCCAGCGAGGTCCAGACCAAAAACTACACCCCTGTAGTTTTTTCTCCAAAAAATTTGACACCACTCAGCAGCGATACGGGGTAGGGGACCACGAGCTGCTGGCCATAAAGTGGGCTTTGGAGGAATGGCGTCACTGGCTCCAGGGCACCAGAGAGCCATTCATCGTCTGGACCGATCATCAAAATCTCATCACTATCCGCAACTTAAAACAGCTGAACCTGAGGCAGGCGCGATGGGCACTATATTTTGAACATTATAATTTCCATCTGTCATACCGCCCGGGCTCGAAAAACACCAAGGCTGACACCCTCTCCCGCCAGCATGAAGAGGATGTCGCTCGGGCGGAGCCCGCGCCTGTCCTCCCATCATCCAGAATCATTGCACCTCTCCGCTGGGACCTGGAAACGAGGGTCCGCCAGGCACAGGTCACGGAGAACGAACCGGCAGGTGCGCCGCCTGGACGTCTCTACGTGCCTCCCCCTATGAGACAGGAAGTCATCCAGTGGGGCCATACTTCACTCCTCTCCGGACACCCAGGTAGCAGGCGTACAATACAGTTCATCCAGCGCGCCTTCTGGTGGCCCTCCATGACCAGGGACATCGAGGAATACGTCCAGGCGTGCCCAGTGTGCGCCAGGGCAAAGGACACCAACCAGCCGACACCGGGGGAACTTCAACCACTTCCGATCCCCCGTCGGCCCTGGTCGCACATTGCCGTCGATTTCATCACGGGCCTGCCGGAATCCGAAGGGAAAAATACCATCTTAACCATCGTTGATCGTTTCTCCAAAGCCGTGCACCTGGTGGCCCTAAACGGACTCCCGTCAGCCAAGGACACTGTAGAACTGATATTAGAGCACGTAGTCCGCCTGCATGGGTTCCCCAAAGACATCGTCTCGGACAGGGGGCCACAGTTCACTGCCCGGTTCTGGAAGGCCTTCTGCCGTCTGATCCATTCCACCTGCAGCCTATCTTCTGGGTACCATTCCCAGACCAATGGTCAGACGGAGCGGACCAACCAACAACTGGAGCGCTATCTAAGATGTTTTGTGGCGGATCGTCAGCGCTCCTGGGCTCGCTACCTCCTATGGGCTGAGTTGTCCCACAACCTACACGTCTCGTCCGCAACCAATCTCAGTCCGTTCGAGGTATGCCATGGTTTCCAACCTCCAATGTTCGAACACCAAGAACCGGAGGTTGATGTACCATCAGCCCAACAGTTGGTACGCAGGTGTCAGCGGCTCTGGACATTGACGAACCAAGCCATCCAACAAGCCAACACACGCTACGCCGCTCAACATCGCCGTCGACACCCTCCGGGACGTTTGTATAACGTAGGTGATAAGGTATGGCTGTCCACAAAGAACCTCCATCTACACACCGAATCAAAAAAACTGTCACCCAGATTCATCGGACCATATCGAATCCACCTCAAAATCAACCCTGTCACTTACCGGCTCCAGCTGCCTGCGGCGCTCCGAATCCACCCCGTATTCCACACATTCCAATTAAAACCCTTCATCACTTCACCCATTCGGGACTACCGTCACAGGGTATCCTCCATCCCAGGACCGTCTGGAGCCGGTCTCAATATACATGCTTCCCTTGGGTAACATCATTAGAAGACAGGTTATTAGTTTCCATTGTTATGCTGATGATACCCAATTATATATCTCAACTAAACCAGACGAAATACCTAAGTTGTCTAGATTAACTGAGTGTGTCCAGGACATAAAAGATTGGATGACCAATAACTTTCTTTTATTAAATTCAGATAAGACAGAGATATTACTTATTGGCCCAAAAACCAGCACACAACAGCTTTCACAATTCAGCTTGCGCTTAGAAGGATGTACTGTTATTACCAGCTCAGCAGTAAAAGATCTGGGAGTAATATTAGACAGTAACTTGTCTTTTGAAAATCACATTTCAAATATCACAAAAACAGCCTTTTTCCATCTTTGAAATATTGCTAAACTTAGGAACATCTTATCCGTATCTGATGCAGAAAAGCTAGTTCATGCATTCATGACCTCCAGACTGGACTATTGTAATGCATTACTAGGTGGTTATCCTGCATCCTCAATAAACAAGCTTCAGTTAGTCCAAAATGCAGCCGCCAGGGTTCTCACTAGATCCAGAAAATATGATCATATAACCCCAATATTATCATTCCTGCACTGGCTACCTGTTCAGTTTAGAATAAATTACAAAATAGTATTACTTACATACAAGGCCTTAAATGGTTTAGCTCCCACATACCTAACCAGTCTTCTGATGCGCTACAATCCACCACGCGCCTTAAGATCACAAAGCTCCGGACTTCTGGTAGTTCCCAGAATTTCAAAATCTACAAAAGGGGGTAGGGCTTTTTCATATTTAGCTCCAAAGCTTTGGAATAGCCTTCCAGACAGTGTTCGGGGAGCAGACACGGTTTCTCAGTTCAAAAGTAGACTCAAGACGCATCTTTTTAATCTGGCATACACATAACTCATCCCATAACCTCATACTCCAGTACACCTATACCGAATGGCAACTACGCTAATTCTCCCCATCTGTTCTGTATTTCTCTACCCATCCCGAGGCATCGGGAGATTTTGCCAGCTTCAGTAGACAAAGGCCGACCCTGCGAGGTTCCTGAGGCATCCAGAGAAGGACCAGCTCCAGCTGGATTCAGCTTTATGATGGTTGGAGCTACACATGCTGCTCTTGTGCTTCCAGTGATCCAGACCTCATCTGCCCTCTGCACCTACTGACTCGTCCCTATGCTGAACTGGTCTTCAGGTCAATTTAATTAATTTCTGTCATATTGAATTTTCACCTGCACAACAAACAAGATGTTATATCATTTCTATCTGTTATCGCCCAAATGAGGATGGGTTCCCTGTTGAGTCTGGTTCCTCTCAAGGTTTCTTCCTAATGCCATCTCAGGGAGTTTTTCCTTGCCACCGTCGCCGTCACCCTTGGCTTGCTCATCAGAGAAATTTCATTCATTCGTCTCATTATTATCTGCACATTTTTCTCACACATCCACACTTCCAATTATTTTCTTTTCTATAATTATTATTATTATTTGTTTTTATTTATTTATTTTCTATTATTATTTTATTTATTTATTATTATTATTATTATTATTATTATTATTATTATTATTATTTGTTATTATTATTATTATTATTTTTTTTTTTTTTTTGTTAAATTTCTTTAATTTTTGTGAAGCTGCTTTGAGACAATGACCATTGTTAAAAGCGCTATATAAATAAAATTGAATTGAATTGAATTGAATTAGCTGGTGTGTTAGGGGGTGTGTTAGGGGGGGTATGTTAGGGGGTGTGTTAGCTGGTGTGTTGGGGGGGTATGTTAGGGGGTGTGTTAACGGGGTTGTGTTAGCCGTGGGCGTGTTAGCTGGTGTGTTAGGGGGTGTGTGTTAGGGGGGTGTTAGGGGATGTGTTGGGGGGGGTATGTTAGGGGGTGTTTTAGCTGGTGTGTAAGGGGGTGTGTTAGCGGGGGGGGGGTGTTAGTGGGGGTGTGTTAGCTGTTGTGTTTGGGTGTGTGTTAGGGGGTGTGTTAGCAGGGGGGGGGCGGTGTTAGCGGGAGGGTGTTAGCCGGGGTTGTGTTAGCTGGTGTGTTAGGGGGGGGTATGTTAGGGGGAGTGTTAGCTGGTGTGTTGGGGGGGGTATGTTAGGGGGTGTGTTAGCTGGTGTGTTGGGGGGGTATGTTAGGGGGTGTGTTAGCGGGGTTGTGTTAGCCGTGGGCGTGTTAGCTGGTGTGTTGGGGGTGTGTTAGCGGGGGGGTGTTAGGGAGTGTGTTAGCTGGTGTGTTAGGGGGTGTTTTAGGGGGGTGTTAGGGGATGTGTTGGGGGGGGTATGTTAGGGGGTGGTTTAGCTGGTGTGTAAGGGGGTGTGTTAGCGGGGGGGGTGTTAGCGGGGGTGTGTTAGCTGGTGTGTTTGGGTGTGTGTTAGGGGGTGTGTTAGCAGGGGGGGGGGGTGTTAGTGGGAGGGTGTTAGCCGGGGGGGTGTTAGCTGGTGTGTTAGGGGGGGGTATGTTAGGGGGTGTGTTAGCGGGGGGGTGTTAGGGGGTCTTTTAGGGGGGTGTTAGGGGATGTGTTGGGGGGGGTATGTTAGGGGGTGTTTTAGCTGGTGTGTAAGGGGATGTGTTAGCGGGGGGGGGGGTGTTAGCGGGGGTGTGTTAGCTGGTGTGTTGGGGGGGTATGTTAGGGGGTGTGTTAGCGGGGTTGTGTTAGCTGTGGGCGTGTTAGCTGGTGTGTTAGGGGGGGTATGTTAGGGGGTGTGTTAGCTGGTGTGTTAGGGGGTGTGTTGGGGGGGTATGTTAGGGGGTGTGTTAGCGGGGGGTGTGTTAGGGGGTATGTTAGCTGGTGTGTTAGGGTGTGTGTTAGGGGGGAGCGTTAGCAGGGGGTGAGTTAGGGGGTGTGTTAGCTGGTGTGTTAGAAGGTGTGTTAGGGGGTGTGTTAGGGTGTGTGTTAGGGGGAAGTGTTAGCAGGGGGTGAGTTAGGGGGTGTGTTAGCTGGTGTGTTAGAGGGGTGTGTTGGGGGGGTATGTTAGAGGGTGTGTTAGCTGGTGTGTTGGGGGTGTGTTAGCGGGGGGGTGTTAGGGAGTGTGTTAGCTGGTGTGTTAGGGGGTGTTTTAGGGGGGTGTTAGGGGATGTGTTGGGGGGTGTATGTTAGGGGTGGTTTAGCTGGTGTGTAAGGGGGTGTGTTAGCGGGGGGGGGTGTTAGCGGGGGTGTGTTAGCTGGTGTGTTTGGGTGTGTGTTAGGTGGTGTGTTAGCAGGGGGGGGGTGTTAGTGGGAGGGTGTTAGCCGGGGGGGTGTTAGCTGGTGTGTTGGGGGGGGTATGTTAGGGGGTGTGTTAGCGGGGGGGTGTTAGGGGGTGTTTTAGGGGGGTGTTAGGGGATGTGTTGGGGGGGGTATGTTAGGGGGTGTTTTAGCTGGTGTGTAAGGGGATGTGTTAGCGGGGGGGGGTGTTAGCGGGGGTGTGTTAGCTGGTGTGTTTGGGTGTGTGTTAGGGGGTGTGTTAGCAGGGGGGGGTGTTAGCGGGAGGGTGTTAGCCGGGGGGTGTTAGCTGGTGTGTTGGGGGGGGTATGTTAGGGGGTGTGTTAGCGGGGTTGTGTTAGCTGTGGGCGTGTTAGCTGGTGTGTTAGGGGGGGTATGTTAGGGGGTGTGTTAGGTGGTGTGTTAGGGGGTGTGTTGGGGGGGGTATGTTAGGGGGTGTGTTAGCGGGGGGTGTGTTAGAGGGTGTGTTAGGGGGTATGTTAGGGGGGAGCGTTAGCAGGGGGTGTGTTAGCTGGTGTGTTAGAAGGTGTGTTAGGGGGTGTGTTGGGGGGGTGTTAGCTGGTGTGTTAGAGGGCATGTTAGGGGTGTGTTAGGGGGTGTGTTGGGGGGGTATGTTAGGGGGTGTGTTAGCTGGTGTGTTAGGGGGTGTGTTAGCGGGGGCGTGTTAGGGGGGGTGTTAGCTGGTGTTAGCTGGTGTGTGTTAGCTGGTGTGTTTGGGTGTGTGTTAGCCGGGGGTGTGTTAGGGGGTGTGTTAGCGGGGGGGGGTGTTTGGGTGTGTGTTAGGGGGTGTGTTAGGGGATGTTTTAGCGGGGGGGGGGGGTGTTAGCTGGTGTTTTTGGGTGTGTGTTAGCTGGTGTGTTTGGGTGTGTGTTAGCCGGGGGTGTGTTAGGGGGTGTGTTAGCGGGGGGGGGGGTGTTAGGGGGTGTGTTTGGGTGTTTGTTAGGGGGTGTGTTAGAGGGGTATGTTAGGGGGTGTGTTAGCGGGGGGGGTTTGGGTGTGTGGTGGATCTGATCAGATGGTGTGTGTGCTCTGTACTGTTTGGAAACATGTTATTCATGTGTTCTCACCTGCTGTTCTGCTGCTGAGATTAACGCGGCTCTCAGGTGAACATACAGCGCAGGTGCAGCGCAGCTCATTTACCGCCATTTAACAAACAACACTGTAATGAATTCATGAATATGGAGATGTTATAAACCTGAGGACTCACATATACATGGTGTGTGTGTATGTGTGTGTGTGTACAGTATGTATGTGTGTGTGTGTATGTGTGTGTGTACAGTATGTATGTGTATGTTTCTGTGTGTGTGTATGTGTGTGTGTACAGTATGTATGTGTATGTGCGTATGTGTGTATTTTTGTGTGTGTGTATGTGTGTGTGTACAGTATGTATGTGTATGTGTGTACAGTATGTATGTGTATGTGTGTGTGTGTGTACAGTATGTATGTGTATGTTTGTGTGTGTATGTGTATGTTTGTGTCTGTGTATATGTTTGTGTCTGTGTGTATGTGTGTGTGTGTACATTATGTGTGTGTGTACAGTATGTATGTGCATATGTGTGTATTTTTGTGTGTGTGTATGTGTGTGTGTACAGTATGTATATGTATGTTTGTGTGTGTGTATGTGTATGTTTGTGTCTGTGTGTATGTTTGTGTATGTCTGTGTGTACAGTATGTGTGTGTATGTGTGTGTGTGTGTATGTTGTTATGACCCGGACTTTTTTTTCTCCCTGCCTCATGGGGGCAGTATAATGTCTATGGGTGATGTCACTTGCCAGTGAAAGGTTTATTCTAGGTGGGGAGTATAAAAGATATAATCTAATCATCAAAGCGGACTCTCCTCTGGTGGAACTTGGATCTCCAGGGAAGTCTTTCGTGCCAACTTCTTTTTGTTTAATCAATGTTCTTTAGACCATTGGACGTTTTTTGTGTGTGTTTATTTAAATCCTTAGACATTTGTTTTTCTTTGTTTCTGTGGTATGTTAGGGGGTGTGTTAGCTGGTGTGTTAGGGGGTGTGTTGGGGGGGTATGTTAGGGGGTGTGTTAGCGGGGGGTGTGTTAGGGGGTATGTTAGCTGGTGTGTTAGGGTGTGTGTTAGGGGGGAGCGTTAGCAGGGGGTGAGTTAGGGGGTGTGTTAGCTGGTGTGTTAGAAGGTGTGTTAGGGGGTGTGTTAGGGTGTGTGTTAGGGGGAAGTGTTAGCAGGGGGTGAGTTAGGGGGTGTGTTAGCTGGTGTGTTAGAGGGGTGTGTTGGGGGGGTATGTTAGAGGGTGTGTTAGCTGGTGTGTTGGGGGTGTGTTAGCGGGGGGGTGTTAGGGAGTGTGTTAGCTGGTGTGTTAGGGGGTGTTTTAGGGGGGTGTTAGGGGATGTGTTGGGGGGTGTATGTTAGGGGTGGTTTAGCTGGTGTGTAAGGGGGTGTGTTAGCGGGGGGGGTGTTAGCGGGGGTGTGTTAGCTGGTGTGTTTGGGTGTGTGTTAGGTGGTGTGTTAGCAGGGGGGGGGTGTTAGTGGGAGGGTGTTAGCCGGGGGGGTGTTAGCTGGTGTGTTGGGGGGGGTATGTTAGGGGGTGTGTTAGCGGGGGGGTGTTAGGGGGTGTTTTAGGGGGGTGTTAGGGGATGTGTTGGGGGGGGTATGTTAGGGGGTGTTTTAGCTGGTGTGTAAGGGGATGTGTTAGCGGGGGGGGGTGTTAGCGGGGGTGTGTTAGCTGGTGTGTTTGGGTGTGTGTTAGGGGGTGTGTTAGCAGGGGGGGGTGTTAGCGGGAGGGTGTTAGCCGGGGGCTGTTAGCTGGTGTGTTGGGGGGGTATGTTAGGGGGTGTGTTAGCGGGGTTGTGTTAGCTGTGGGCGTGTTAGCTGGTGTGTTAGGGGGGGTATGTTAGGGGGTGTGTTAGGTGGTGTGTTAGGGGGTGTGTTGGGGGGGGTATGTTAGGGGGTGTGTTAGCGGGGGGTGTGTTAGAGGGTGTGTTAGGGGGTATGTTAGGGGGGAGCGTTAGCAGGGGGTGTGTTAGCTGGTGTGTTAGAAGGTGTGTTAGGGGGTGTGTTGGGGGGGTGTTAGCTGGTGTGTTAGAGGGCATGTTAGGGGTGTGTTAGGGGGTGTGTTGGGGGGGTATGTTAGGGGGTGTGTTAGCTGGTGTGTTAGGGGGTGTGTTAGCGGGGGCGTGTTAGGGGGGGTGTTAGCTGGTGTTAGCTGGTGTGTGTTAGCTGGTGTGTTTGGGTGTGTGTTAGCCGGGGGTGTGTTAGGGGGTGTGTTAGCGGGGGGGGGTGTTTGGGTGTGTGTTAGGGGGTGTGTTAGGGGATGTTTTAGCGGGGGGGGGGGGTGTTAGCTGGTGTTTTTGGGTGTGTGTTAGCTGGTGTGTTTGGGTGTGTGTTAGCCGGGGGTGTGTTAGGGGGTGTGTTAGCGGGGGGGGGGTGTTAGGGGGTGTGTTTGGGTGTTTGTTAGGGGGTGTGTTAGAGGGGTATGTTAGGGGGTGTGTTAGCGGGGGGGGTTTGGGTGTGTGGTGGATCTGATCAGATGGTGTGTATGCTCTGTACTGTTTGGAAACATGTTATTCATGTGTTCTCACCTGCTGTTCTGCTGCTGAGATTAACGCGGCTCTCAGGTGAACATACAGCGCAGGTGCTGCGCAGCTCATTTACCGCCATTTAACAAACAACACTGTAATGAATTCATGAATATGGAGATGTTATAAACCTGAGGACTCACATATACATGGTGTGTGTGTATGTGTGTGTGTGTACAGTATGTATGTGTGTGTGTGTATGTGTGTGTGTACAGTATGTATGTGTATGTTTCTGTGTGTGTGTATGTGTGTGTGTACAGTATGTATATGTATGTGCGTATGTGTGTATTTTTGTGTGTGTGTATGTGTGTGTGTACAGTATGTATGTGTATGTGTGTACAGTATGTATGTGTATGTGTGTGTGTGTGTACAGTATGTATGTGTATGTTTGTGTGTGTATGTGTATGTTTGTGTCTGTGTATATGTTTGTGTCTGTGTGTATGTGTGTGTGTGTACATTATGTGTGTGTGTACAGTATGTATGTGCATATGTGTGTATTTTTGTGTGTGTGTATGTGTGTGTGTACAGTATGTATATGTATGTTTGTGTGTGTGTATGTGTATGTTTGTGTCTGTGTGTATGTTTGTGTATGTCTGTGTGTACAGTATGTGTGTGTATGTGTGTGTGTGTGTATGTTGTTATGACCCGGACTTTTTTTTCTCCCTGCCTCATGGGGGCAGTATAATGTCTATGGGTGATGTCACTTGCCAGTGAAAGGTTTATTCTAGGTGGGGAGTATAAAAGATATAATCTAATCATCAAAGCGGACTCTCCTCTGGTGGAACTTGGATCTCCAGGGAAGTCTTTCGTGCCAACTTCTTTTTGTTTAATCAATGTTCTTTAGACCATTGGACGTTTTTTGTGTGTGTTTATTTAAATCCTTAGACATTTGTTTTTCTTTGTTTCTGTAAGAAACAACTTTTCCTTAATAAATAATTATTATATAAATTAAATATTCTTTCGTATGTGTGTCCCTCTTTATGTTACGGTCGGGAACGAGCTGGCTGTGACTGTGTGTGTGTGTGTGTGTGTGTGTGTACTTCAGGTGCTTTTAATAATTTCAGTTTAAATTAATCAGTTTGTTTCTACAGAAACACGTGTTTGCGTGTGTGAAGTCTGAAACACATCAGTATAAACAGCCTCTCCTGTCCAGAGGTTCAGGGTGTAAGTGTAAGTCCTGTAAAGAGCATCAGGTCAGAACTCACAGCAGGAGTCGTGTGTATTATACACGGTGGTGTGTGTACCAGCTGAACACTCATGAGTTTATAAAGTGTGGAGTTATACACTGAGCACACACAGACAATTTAGTATTTAATTAGACAGTATTTAATCAGGTATTGAATTAGTTTTTTTTTAACTCGTCCAGAGATGTTTCGACTACAGTGTGTGTGATGAGGGGTATCTAGGAGTTTTCCTGCCTCTACTCCGGATGTGATGGACACAGAGCGGAGCGCTGAGAGTCCTCAGGTTCAGGCATCGTTACCAGATAACACGAGTGTGTGTTCACGTATCATTAGTCCCTCCTTTTCGAGCGCTCTCGTGCACACTGAGGGGTGTGGTCTGGGTTCGGGTGGTCTATTCCCCAACTGTGTGTTTACAGCTTCTGCTTCCTCTGGCTGAGGGTCGATGTCTGAGCGTGCTGTAGATCTCCATAGAAACCATGAGGCCACTGTGTACTGTAATTACTGTAGAGAGGACTGTAAACCCCCTCACCTGGGAACTCACCTCTACATCAGTCACGTGACACCGTGTTTACACTCTGACACGTGAGTGTGTTCTCTGTACAGGAGAGACTCGCCGCTAATCAGTGTGTTGTGTCTTAGTCCAGTGTTTCTCAGTGAGCTCCATGGTGCAGTGTGTGTGATGTGCTGTGTTCAGTGTGTGTGGTGTGTGTGTGTGTGTGGTGTGTTCAGTGTGTGTGGTGTGTTCAGTGTGTGTTCAGTGTGTGTGGTGTGTTCAGTGCGTGTGGTGTGTTCAGTGCGTGTGGTGTGTTCAGTGCGTGTGGTGTGTTCAGTGCGTGTGGTGTGTTCAGTGTGTGTGGTGTGTGTGTGGTGTGTGTGTGTGGTGTGTTCAGTGTGTGTGGTGTGTTCAGTGTGTGTGGTGTGTTCAGTGTGTGTTCAGTGTGTGTGGTGTGTGTGTGGTGTGTTCAGTGTGTGTGGTGTGTTCAGTGTGTGTGGTGTGTTCAGTGTGTGTTCAGTGTGTGTGTGGTGTGTGTGTGTGGTGTGTTCAGTGTGTGTGGTGTGTTCAGTGTGTGTGTGTGTGTTCAGTGTGTGTGGTGTGTTCAGTGTGTGTGGTGTGTTCAGTGTGTGTTCAGTGTGTGTGGTGTATGTGTGTGTGTGTGTGGTGTGTTCAGTGTGTGTTCAGTGTGTGTGGTGTATGTGTGTGTGTGTGGTGTGTTCAGTGTGTGTGGTGTATGTGTGGTGTGTTCAGTGTGTGTTCAGTGTGTGTGGTGTGTTCAGTGTGTGTTCAGTGTGTGTGGTGTGTGTGTGGTGTGTTCAGTGTGTGTGTTGTGTTCAGTGTGTGTTCAGTGTGTGTGGTGTGTGTGTGGTGTGTTCAGTGTGTGTGGTGTGTGTAGTGTGTTCAGTGTGTGTGGTGTGTTCAGTGTGTGTGGTGTGTTCAGTGTGTGTAGTGTGTTCAGTGTGTGTAGTGTGTTCAGTGTGTGTGGTGTGTGTGTAGTGTGTTCAGTGTGTTCAGTGTGTGTGGTGTGTGTGTGGTGTGTGTGTGGTGTGTTCAGTGTGTGTGGTGTGTTCAGTGTGTGTTCAGTGTGTGTGGTGTGTGTGTGTGGTGTGTGTGTGGTGTGTTCAGTGTGTGTGGTGTGTTCAGTGTGTGTGGTGTGTTCAGTGTGTGTGGTGTGTGTGTGTGGTGTGTTCAGTGTGTGTGGTGTGTTCAGTGTGTGTGGTGTGTGTGTGTGGTGTGTTCAGTGTGTGTGGTGTGTTCAGTGTGTGTGGTGTGTTCAGTGTGTGTTCAGTGTGTGTGTGTGTGTGTGGTGTGTTCAGTGTGTGTGGTGTGTGTGTGGTGTGTGTGTGGTGTGTTCAGTGTGTGTGGTGTGTGTGTAGTGTGTTCAGTGTGTGTAGTGTGTTCAGTGTGTGTGTTGTGTTCAGTGTGTGTGTTGTGTTCAGTGTGTGTGGTGTGTGTGTGGTGTGTTCAGTGTGTGTGGTGTGTTCAGTGTGTGTGGTGTGTTCAGTGTGTGTTCAGTGTGTGTGGTGTGTTCAGTGTGTGTGGTGTGTTCAGTGTGTGTTCAGTGTGTGTGGTGTGTGTGTGTGGTGTGTTCAGTGTGTGGTGTGTTCAGTGTGTGTGGTGTGTTCAGTGTGTGTGGTGTGTGTGTGTGGTGTGTGTGTGTGGTGTGTGGTGTGTGTGTGTGTGGTGTGTGGTGTGTTCAGTGTGTGTGGTGTGTGTGTGTGGTGTGTTCAGTGTGTGGTGTGTTCAGTGTGTGTGGTGTGTTCAGTGTGTGTGGTGTGTGTGTGTGGTGTGTGTGTGTGGTGTGTGGTGTGTGTGTGTGTGGTGTGTGGTGTGTTCAGTGTGTGTGGTGTGTTCAGTGTGTGTGGTGTGTGTGTGTGGTGTGTTCAGTGTGTGTGGTGTGTTCAGTGTGTGTGGTGTGTGTGTGGTGTGTTCAGTGCGTGTGGTGTGTGTGTGTGGTGTGTGTGTGTGGTGTGTTCAGTGTGTGTGGTGTGTTCAGTGTGTGTGGTGTGTGTGTGTGGTGTGTTCAGTGTGTGTGGTGTGTGGTGTGTTCAGTGTGTGTTCAGTGTGTGTGGTGTGTGTGTGTGGTGTGTTCAGTGTGTGTGGTGTGTGTGTAGTGTGTTCAGTGTGTGTGTTGTGTTCAGTGTGTGTGGTGTATGTGTGGTGTGTGTGTGGTGTGTTCAGTGTGTGTGGTGTGTGTGTAGTGTGTTCAGTGTGTGTGGTGTGTGTGTAGTGTGTTCAGTGTGTGTGTTGTGTTCAGTGTGTGTGGTGTGTGTGTGGTGTGTTCAGTGTGTGTGTGTAGTGTGTTCAGTGTGTGTGGTGTGTTCAGTGTGTGTAGTGTGTTCAGTGTGTGTGTTGTGTTCAGTGTGTGTGGTGTGTGTGTGGTGTGTTCAGTGTGTGTGTGTAGTGTGTTCAGTGTGTGTGGTGTGTTCAGTGTGTGTGGTGTGTTCAGTGTGTGTGGTGTGTGTGTGTGGTGTGTTCAGTGTGTGTGTGTGGTGTGTGTGTAGTGTGTGTGTGTGTGTGTGGTGTGTTCAGTGTGTGTGGTGTGTTCAGTGTGTGTGGTGTGTGTGTGTGGTGTGTGTGTGTGGTGTGTTCAGTGCGTGTGGTGTGTTCAGTGTGTGTGGTGTGTGTGGTGTGTGTGTGTGGTGTGTTCAGTGTGTGTGGTGTGTGTGTGTGGTGTGTGTGTCTGGTGTGTTCAGTGTGTGTTCAGTGTGTGTGGTGTGTGTGTGGTGTGTTCAGTGTGTGTGGTGTGTGTGTGTGTTGTGTTCAGTGTGTGTGGTGTGTGTGTGGTGTGTGTGTGGTGTGTTCAGTGTGTGTGGTGTGTTCAGTGTGTGTAGTGTGTTCAGTGTGTTCAGTGTGTGTGGTGTGTTCCGTGTGTGTGTTGTGTTCAGTGTGTGTGGTGTGTGTGTGGTGTGTGTATGGTGTGTTCAGTGTGTGTGGTGTGTGTGTGGTGTGTTCAGTGTGTGTGGTGTGTGTGTGGTGTGTTCAGTGTGTGTGGTGTGTGTGTGTGTTGTGTTCAGTGTGTGTGGTGTGTGTGTGGTGTGTGTGTGGTGTGTTCAGTGTGTGTGGTGTGTGTGTGTGTTGTGTTCAGTGTGTGTGGTGTGTGTGTGGTGTGTGTGTGGTGTGTTCAGTGTGTGTGGTGTGTTCAGTGTGTGTGGTGTGTTCAGTGTGTGTGGTGTGTGTGTGTGGTGTGTGTGTGTGGTGTGTGTGTGTTGTGTGTGTGTGTGGTGTGTGTGTGTGGTGTGTTCAGTGTGTGTGGTGTGTTCAGTGTGTGTGGTGTGTGTGTGTGGTGTGTTCAGTGTGTGTGGTGTGTTCAGTGTGTGTGGTGTGTGTGTGTGGTGTGTTCAGTGTGTGTGGTGTGTGTGTGTGGTGTGTGTGTGTGGTGTGTTCAGTGTGTGTTCAGTGTGTGTTCAGTGTGTGTGGTGTGTTCAGTGTGTGTGGTGTGTGTGTGGTGTGTGTGTGGTGTGTTCAGTGTGTGTGGTGTGTGTGTAGTGTGTTCAGTGTGTGTTCAGTGTGTGTGGTGTGTGTGTGGTGTGTTCAGTGTGTGTGGTGTGTTCAGTGTGTGTTCGGTGTGTGTGGTGTGTGTGTGGTGTGTTCAGTGTGTGTGGTGTGTTCAGTGTGTGTGTTGTGTTCAGTGTGTGTAGTGTGTTCAGTGTGTGTAGTGTGTTCAGTGTGTGTGGTGTGTGTGTGGTGTGTGTGTGGTGTGTCTAGTGTGTTCAGTGTGTGTGGTGTGTTCAGTGTATGTTCAGTGTGTGTGGTGTGTGTGTCTGGTGTGTTCAGTGTGTGTTCAGTGTGTGTGGTGTGTGTGTGGTGTGTTCAGTGTGTGTGGTGTGTTCAGTGTGTGTTCGGTGTGTGTGGTGTGTGTGTGGTGTGTTCAGTGTGTGTGGTGTGTTCAGTGTGTGTGGTGTGTTCAGTGTGTGTGTTGTGTTCAGTGTGTGTGGTGTGTGTGTGGTGTGTGTGTTGTGTTCAGTGTGTGTGGTGTGTGTGTGGTGTGTTCAGTGTGTGTGGTGTGTTCAGTGTGTGTGGTGTGTGTAGTGTGTTCAGTGTGTGTGGTGTGTTCAGTGTGTGTTCAGTGTGTGTGCTGTTTGTGTGGTGTGTTCAGTGTGTGTGTGTGGTGTGTTCAGTGTGTGTGTGGTGTGTTCAGTGTGTGTTCAGTGTGTGTGGTGTGTTCGGTGTGTGTGGTGTGTTCAGTGTGTGTGGTGTGTTCAGTGTGTGTTCAGTGTGTGTGGTGTGTTCAGTGTGTGTGGTGTGTTCAGTGTGTGTGTGGTGTGTTCAGTGTGTGTGGTGTGTTCAGTGTGTGTTCAGTGTGTGTGTGGTGTGTTCAGTGTGTGTAGTGTGTTCAGTGTGTTCAGTGTGTGTTCAGTGTGTGTGGTGTGTTCAGTGTGTGTTCAGTGTGTGTTCAGTGTGTGTTCAGTGTGTGTGGTTTGTTCAGTGTGTGTGGTGTGTTCAGTGTGTGTGGTGTGTTCAGTGTGTGTGGTGTGTGTGTTCAGTGTGTGTTCAGTGTGTGTGGTGTGTTCAGTGTGTGTGGTGTGTGTGTTCAGTGTGTGTTCAGTGTGTGTGGTGTGTTCAGTGTGTGGTGTGAACTGAAGCAGGTCACACTTTAGACTTAATAATATTCTTCGGATTAATTATAAGAAATGTATTCACAATTCCACTGTCTGAAATTATCTCAGATCACTATCTTGTCTCCATTCAAGTGTGTCACAGTGATAATGTACGCACAGCACCGCGCTACCGTATTAAACGTACATTCACATCAACTACCACACAGAGTTTTATCAGTAATCTCCCAGAGTTACCAACTTCGATTAGGTCACCGTCTGACCCCACAGAACTCGATCAGGTGACTGAATATTTAGAGTCGACATTTCGTTGTACCTTAGATAATGTAGCTCCAGCTAAAAGAAAAATTATTAGAGATAAGAAACTCGCTCCCTGGTATAACGATCACACGCGCACTTTAAAACAGACCGCTCGGAAATTAGAGCGTAAATGGCGTCAAACTAAATTGTTGGTATTTCAAATAGCATGGAAAGAGAGCATCCTGAACTATAGGAAAGCTCTTAGTGTAGCTAGATCAACGTATCTCTCCACTCTTATAGAAGAAAATAAAAATAATCCTAGATTTTTATTTAATACCGTAGCCAAATTAACCAGAAATAAGACCACTACAGAAATCTCCACAACAACATCATGCAATAGTGAGGACTTCATGAACTTTTTTAATAATAAAATTGTAAATATCAGGCATAAAATTGAGGCTTTGAAACCGAACAATGTAATTGATACAGATGTTAACCTAGCCATGTCAGATTCAAACCTAGAATACTTTACTCCCCTTGAAGAGAATGAACTAATTTCACTCATCTCTTCTGCAAATTCATCAACCTGTATATTAGATCCTAAACCGACACATTTTCTTAAACAGATAGTACCAGTAATAACAGAACCGCTGTTGAGAATAATTAATTCCTCACTCAGCATTGGTTATGTTCCAAAATCTTTTAAAGTAGCAGTTATCAAACCAATAATTCAGAAACCTGACCTCGACCCCTGTCAGCTGTCCAATTACAGGCCAATATCAAACCCCCCCTTTATCTCTAAGATTCTGGAAAAGATAGTAGCAGAGCAGCTATGCTCATATCTACATAGAAATGGCATACATGAACTGTATCAGTCAGGATTTAGGCCTCATCACAGCACAGAAACAGCACTCGTTAAAGTAGTAAATGACCTCCTATTGGCCTCTGATCAGGGTTGTGTAACTATGCTTGTATTACTCGACCTCAGTGCAGCTTTTGACACCATTGATCATGCTATTCTTCTTCACAGATTAGAAAATGTAGTAGGAATTAAGGGTACAGCCCTCTCCTGGCTCAGATCCTATTTGACCGATCGTTATCAGTATGTAGACTTAAATGGTGATTATTCTGCATGTTCTCTAGTGGAGTTTGGCGTTCCGCAGGGTTCAGTTTGAGGCCCACTGCTTTTTTCCCTTTACATGCTTCCTCTGGGCAACATAATCCGTAAGCATGGTATTAGTTTTCATTGTTATGCTGACGACACACAGCTATACGTCTCAACAAAACCTGATGAGAAAAACCAGCTTACTAAAGTTGAGCAATGTGTGCAGGACATAAGATATTGGATGCTAATTAACTTCCTTCTGCTTAATCCGGATAAGACAGAAGTTCTAGTCATAGGACCGCATACAGCTAGAAGTAAAATCTTAGATCACACCGTAACTTTAGATGGCCTTTCTGTTCCATCAAGTGCAACAGTAAAAGACCTCGGCATGATTATAGATTCCAGCCTTTCATTGGAAGCTCATGTAGATAATATCACCAGGATAGCATTCTTTCACCTCAGAAATATTGCCAAGATAAGAAATATATTGTCGCTAAACGATGCAGAAAAACTAGTTCATGCTTTTATCACTTCTAGGTTGGACTATTGTAATGCCTTACTGTCTGGTTGTTCAGTTAGGTGCATAAACAAGCTTCAGCTAGTCCAAAATGCAGCAGCGAGAGTCCTCACTAGAACCAGAAGATATGAGCACATCACCCCTATCCTATCTTCACTACATTGGCTCCCTGTGAAATTTCGCATTGATTTTAAAATACTACTCTTGACATATAAAGCATTAAATGGTCTCGCCCCGCAGCATCTGAGCGAACTGCTAGTGTCTTACGATCCGCCACGCCTACTTCGGTCAAAGGATTCAGGCTGCTTGTCAGTACCGCGTATTATGAAAACTACAGCTGGGGGCGGAGCTTTTTCTCACAAAGCCCCAAAATTATGGAATAGTCTTCCAAATAGTGTTCGGGACTCAGACACAGTCTCAGTGTTTAAGTCTAGGCTCAAAACCTATTTATTTAGCCAAGCATGTTTATAAATAGATTAGCCATAAGGTAAAGGAGCAGATCTGGGGGACTCATGGACGTAGAGTATTATGGTGAACTGGTATGTTTAGATGCTGTCTTCCTCAGTCTCATTTGATCACTCAGGTTTGTTGACGGTGAGGTGATTGTTTGCTTTACATCTCAGTTCCCCCTCATGTTTGTGTTTCCTTCTGGCTCCTCCCTTTTAGTTATGATGTCATAGTTAGTCCTGCCGGAGTCCCTGCTTGCACTCTACAATAAATATACATTCACATTTTACATTGTGACTGTGACCATACCTAACTGCCATCTCTCCTCCTCTTCTCTTTCTCCCCCTCTTTCTCTTTCCTCTCTCCCCCTGTCTCCCCCTTTCACTCTTTCTCTCTCTCTCTCTGTCGAGCTACACATGTCATTCCTGAGCTGCCAGTGATCCAGACTCCCTCTGCCCTCCGGACCTGTCTGATCCATCCTGGTGCCCCGTTTCTGGTTGGAGGTCTCATCGCATGGATGCCCCGTGTGTCTCTTTGGGATGCGTCTGGTGTCTGGGGATGATTCTCTCTACTTAGAAGATGGTTCTGGCCTCGACTGGTGTTGTCAGCTGTTTCTCTGAGGACTTGACAATTCGATAGTTCAGGACTGGAACTTTCTACAAGTCTATCTGAGTCTCCAATAACTACTGGACTCCGTTTTACATCAACTATTATAACATCAATTAACATCAACTATTGTGGTGTGGTGTGTTCAGTGTGTGTGGTGTGTGTGTGTTGTGTTGAGTGTGTGTGGTGTGTTCAGTGTGTGTTCAGTGTGTGTGCTGTTTGTGTGGTGTGTTCAGTGTGTGTGGTGTGTTCAGTGTGTGTGTGGTGTGTTGTGTGTATGTGGTGTGTTCAGTGTGTGTGCTGTTTTTGTGGTGTGTTCAGTGTGTGTGGTGTGTTCAGTGTGTGTGCTGTTTGTGTGGTGTGTTCAGTGTGTGTGGTGTGTTCAGTGTGTGTGGTGTGTGTGTGGTGTGTTCAGTGTGTGTGGTGTGTTCAGTGTGTGTGGTGTGTTCAGTGTGTGTGCTGTTTGTGTGGTGTGTTCAGTGTGTGTGGTGTGTTCAGTGTGTTCAGTGTGTGTGCTGTTTGTGTGGTGTGTTCAGTGTGTGTGCTGTTTGTGTGGTGTGTTCAGTGTGTGTGGTGTGTTCAGTGTGTTCAGTGTGTGTGCTGTTTGTGTGGTGTGTTCAGTGTGTGTGTGGTGTGTTCAGTGTGTGTGGTGTGTGTGTGGTGTGTTCAGTGTGTCTGGTGTGTTCAGTGTGTGTGCTGTTTGTGTGGTGTGTTCAGTGTGTGTGGTGTGTTCAGTGTGTGTGCTGTTTGTGTGGTGTGTTCAGTGTGTGTGGTGTGTGTGTGGTGTGTTCAGTGTGTGTGGTGTGTTCAGTGTGTGTGGTGTGTGTGTGGTGTGTTCAGTGTGTGTGGTGTGTTCAGTGTGTCTGGTGTGTTCAGTGTGTGTGCTGTTTGTGTGGTGTGTTCAGTGTGTGTGGTGTGTTCAGTGTGTTCAGTGTGTGTGTGCTGTTTGTGTGGTGTGTTCAGTGTGTGTGGTGTGTGTGTGTGGTGTGTTCAGTGTGTGTGGTGTTTGTGTGGTGTGTTCAGTGTGTGTGGTGTGTGTGTGGTGTGTTCAGTGTGTGTGGTGTGTTCAGTGTAGGGCTGCACGATATATAGAAAAAATATTGTTATCGCGATAATGGCATGCGCGATAACCATATCGCAAGGAGTTGCGATAAATACTTTATTTGCCAAGCATTTGTGTGTCTAAATTTGACCAATCAGATGGGCCCTTACTATGTTTATACCCGCTTATATATATATAATTCATATCTTTATACTTCATTCTGTCGCGAACTAACCCTGGATGATCAGAAGACAGCGATTAGCCGTTAGCCGCGATTAGCTGTTAGCCGCGATTAGATTAGCCGTTAGCCCTTCGTAGCGTGGACGGTAAACCTAAACGCGGAAGCAAGCGAGTAGGCAGGATAACCACACAAATTAGTCTAAGGACTCTCACAGAAGGGGAGAACAAGGGAAAAACACTAATTTAACCCGCGTCCTATAAACACACACTCGAATCAGAAAGTAAACAATCTGAACCGACATGCGTGAACTCAGTGACTGAGCTGTATGCAATGGTTTGTTTACTCCTCTTATACTTCCAGGTTCGCGGAGCAAGTGTGTGTGTGCGTGTGCGTGCGTGCGTGTGACAAATAGTATTTTTTTAATTTAATTTTTGTTTAATAATATTTATTTTTATTTAAAAAAAACAGGCAAGCCAAAGAGAATATTTAGTTTAAAAGATGCTCTTGTTGTAAGACACTATTGATGAGTGTTACACGGTTACATGTAAATAAACAGTAATGTTTGAAAGTAATTCATATTGTGTTGGCAGGTTTATAGTAACAGCAAACCAGAAGTCAGAATATCTGCTGAGGTGTTTAAGTCATTCAGTGTTTTGAAGTCTAAATATTTGCAACTTCCTTGACATATAGTTTCTTTTTAGCCTGAATTAGATTTAATTACATCAGACGAATATCTATTACCTGTTTATTTTAGTATCATCATTACATATAAATAAATAATTAAAAAATAGGCAATAATAATAATAAAAAATGCATTTCTCTAGGGAAATGTTATATCGCAAGAAATATCGTTATCGCAGTTTTCAACAACAATATCGCATATCGCATATTTTCCTAATATCGTGCAGACCTAATTCAGTGTGTGTTCATTGTGTGTGCTGTTTGTGTGATGTGTAGAGGAGGAGGAGGAGGATGATGGCGACAATGAAGAGGAAGAGCAAGGACAAGCTACAAGACAAATGGTCTCGGATGGAATTCGAGCCACTATAGTTGACCGTGTCCTGGTCCATGGTTTGACTATGAGGGTGGCTGGGCAATGAGTACAGACAAATTAGTGTCGCTTCACTGTTGCCTCCATCATGAGAACCTTCAGGGAGGAAAACAGGATGGTGTCCTTCAGTAAGACTCAGACTTATGTGTTACTGAACTCAAGTTTCTTGAGTTTCAGCATGTTTTCATTTTTCCGCTGTAAAAAGGATGTGTGACAGTTACAGTAATGAGTGCTTCTATTTCTGTAGGACACAGAGACGACCACCTGGTGGAGGCAGCTTGTAAACATGGTAATTACCAATAATGTAATCCTCCTGCGAGAGATTTAAGGGAGAGAGATTGAGGATGATAAATGTCATAATCCTCTCCACAATTGACCGCATCCTCCGAAAGAACCAATTCCGGATGAAACGGGCAAAACTCCGACAGAGTGAAAAACCAACGAGTGGAATATGTTCAGCTATGAGTTTTGATATTGTATGAAGTATTGTGTTCCAACACAGCATGACAGTTTATGCTGCCATTTGTTCAAACTGTGGTTTCGGGGTAACGCTTTAATCTACTGTGTTTTGCAGAGTGTGACGGTTGACCCCTAGAGGGCGCCTAACGCCCGTTTAGGTTTTTGTTTGTAGTTTGTTTTGTGTTGAATTATTGACTTCAGTTCCCAGTCTGCACCTCGGTCAGGTGACGTAAGAAGCTCACCTGAACCGAGGAAAACTAATTATGTTTAGTATAAAGAGCCTGGCTGAACAGCCTCCAGGCGTCTAGCCTTTGTTGTGGTTATAGCTCAGTTTGTGTTGGATGTTATGCCTTTTTATTTGAATAAAGAGACTTTATTGAACCGTCAGCTCGCCTCCTCTGCGATCATGCCACACACACACACACACACACACACACCCGACACAGACACGTGAAGGTTCATGACACAGAGAACCTTTGAAACTGAAGGACGGCCTGTTTGAATGAGTCAGGTTTTAACCTGAGCAGAAGGAGGAGAAGGAGGAGAAGGGGGAGGAACATAATGTCCCTGGTCAGCGTGGAGGGAAAGTCACTATGTGCACAGCCATCAGCCAGCGAGGGGTCCTCCACCACCATGCCATTCTAGAACCCTATAACACTACGCTTCTCCTTATATGTTCCAGCTGGACTACAGGGAACCAGCACAGCCTCACTACGTTGTTGTTTGGGATAACGTCATCTTCCATCGTGCTGCTCTGGTTCATGACTGCTTTACTAATAACCCAACCCATCAGTTAATAAATAACAAGTTTACTAACATCATGCTTTTACCAAATTTACCAGGTTTAAACTAATACTGTACCTGTAGATTCTAATATTAATGTCTGTCTGTGTTCACACACCAGTTTATATTTTAGTTTGTGTGTTTGTAAACATGTTTTGTTGAACATAAATAACATAATAACATAAATAAACTATAGTTGTGCTTTAGTTTGTGCAAATTCAATCTGTTGAACTCATGAATAAAATCTGCCTCATAATTACTGATGTAATGTGTTTCATAAACATGTAATAGTGTAGAAAATACATTTAGCTTTTGTAAATTATCCTAAACACTTAATGTACTGGTAACACATTTGCAATACAGTATTATAGAAGGTTGTGTGTACTGTATGTTACAATAAAGTATATTTGTATTAACCACAAAGTGTAATACAAATACACTGTGATAATACAAAGTATAACAGCTACTGCTGCAATAAGAATATACTCATAGTATATTAATCATGTATTTGTAACACAGTAAAAATAGCTATAATGCCCTTATAGTACATTAAATATATAATTAAATTGTATTAATTACTGTCAGGTATGTACGTTAGTACACACACAGCCATATACTCTAAGTGTACTAAGTATACGTAAAGTTGTTCCACTTTAGCACACAAAAGTATACTTAATACACTTACAGTGGTGTGAAAAACTATTTGCCCCCCTCCTGATTTCTTATTCCTTTGCATGTTTGTCAAACAAAATGTTTCTGATCATCAAACACATTTAACTATTAGTCAAAGATAACACAGTAAACACAAAATGCAGTTTTTAAATGAGGGGTTTTATTATTTAGGGAGAAAAAAAATCCAAACCTACATGGTCCTCTGTGAAAAAGTAACTGCCCCCTGAACCTAATAACTGGTTGGGCCACCCTTAGCAGCAATAACTGCAATCAAGCGTTTGCGATAACTTGCAACGAGTCTTTTACAGCGCTCTGGAGGAATTTTGTCCCACTCATCTTTGCAGAATTGTTGTAATTCAGCTTTATTTGAGGGTTTTCTAGCATGAACCGCCTTTTTAAGGACATGCCACAACATCTCAATAGGATTCAGGTCAGGACTTTGACTAGGCCACTCCAAAGTCTTCATTTTGTTTTTCTTCAGCCATTCAGAGGTGGATTTGCTGGTGTGTTTTGGGTCATTGTCCTGCTGCAGCACCCAAGATCGCTTCAGCTTGAGTTGACGAACAGATGGCCGGACATTCTCCTTCAGGATTTTTTGGTAGACAGTAGAATTCAGGTTCCATCTATCACAGCAAGCCTTCCAGGTCCTGAAGCAGCAAAACAACCCCAGACCATCACACTACCACCACCATATTTTGCTGTTGGTATGATGTTCTTTTTCTGAAATGCTGTGTTACTTTTACGCCAGATGTAACGGGACACGCACCTTCCAAAAAATGAAACTTTTGTCTCGTCGGTCCACAAGGTATTTTCCCAAAAGTCTTGGCAATCATTGAGATGTTTTTTAGCAAAATTGAGACGAGCCTTAATGTTCTTTTTGCTTAAAAGTGGTTTGTGCCTTGGAAATCTGCCATGCAGGCCGTTTTTGCCCAGTCTCTTTCTTATAGTGGAGTCGTGAACACTGACCTTAATTGAGGCAAGTGAGGCCTGCAGTTCTTTAGATGTTGTCCTGGGGTCTTTTGTGGCCTCTCGGATGAGTTGTCTCTGCGCTCTTGGGGTAATTTTGGTCGGCCGGCCACTCCTGGGAAGGTTCACCACTGTTCCATGTTTTTGCCATTTGTGGATAATGGCTCTCACTGTGGTTCGCTGGAGTCCCAAAGCTTTAGAAATGGCTTTATAACCTTTACCAGACTGATAGATCTCAATTACTTTTGTTCTCATTTGTTCCTGAATTTCTTTGGATCTTGGCATGATGTCTAGCTTTTGAGGTGCTTTTGGTCTACTTCTCTGTGTCAGGTAGCTCCTATTTAAGTGATTTCTTGATTGAAACAGGTGTGTCAGTAATCAGGCCTGGGGGTGACTACAGAAATTGAACTCAGGTGTGATAAACCACAGTTAAGTTATTTTTTAACAAGGGGGGCAATCACTTTTTCACACAGGGCCATGTAGATTTGGAGTTTTTTTTCTCCCTTAATAACGTAAACCTTCATTTAAAAACTGCATTTTGTGTTCAATTATGTTATCTTTGACTAATAGTTAACGGTTTTCGATGAGCAGAAACATTTAAGTGTGACAAACATGCAAAAGAATAAGAAATCAGGAAGGGGGCAAATAGTTTTTCACACCACTGTATAATTGTGCTTTTGTACAATTTAATTACAATTTAAATACACTTAGTACAAAATTAGTTGTTCAAAAATATACTAGTCATTAGTCTGGCTGCAAACACATTTAAATATGCTTGGATTTAATATACTTAGCATACTTTTTTTTTTCCACAAAGGTTTTCTAACACCTTTCTGCCTGCATGCTCTCCCTTTCTAAACCCAATAGAGGAGTTATTTTGGTGGCGGAAAGTGTACGACAGAGAACCTTATGTCTGTGTTCACCTCCTCCAGGCCATGGAAGAAGAAATCTGTCTAGACATAACAGTAGATGCATGCCAGGGATGGATCAGACATGCAAGACCTGAAAATACGATGTTTGGGAAATTAGATGAGACGTTCTGGATTTGTGTTGACTTTTTTGAGAATACGAGGCATAGTTTCAAGAAATGTGTTTAAGCAAATCGAGAAAAACTGTAATTCATTTTGCTTAAGTTAATTATGTTATTAAACTCTCAGGCAGACAAATTAGACTGGAGGTTTGACCTAGTGTGTGTGTGTGTGTGTGTGAGATAAGTTTGTTCATAAACTCATGCACACACACATACACACACACACACACACACACAAACACGTGCATACAGTTGGGTGGTTCAAGTTCAAAGTTCAAGTTCAAAGGCTTTTATTGTCATTTCAGCCATATACAGTTAGTACACAGTGAAACGAAACAACGTTCCTCCAGGACCAGGTGCTACATGCAACATACATTACAACATAAATTAACAGAAACACTAAACTAGCGAACTAAAGAGGCCCAGTTAGCTGGTTAGCAGAGACACAACAGATAGACCTAACATAAATTACAACATACATTTACAAAAACTAACTAGCTAAGTAAGACATGTGCAAACAAGAGCAACAACAAAGTGACAGTGCAGCGAACACGACATAACATAACAGAATACTATGGTGTTGAGGTCGTGACTGTAAACATTCCTTAATCATAGCAGCAAGAATTGAGGATTTAGTGCAAAAACTAGTCCAGTAATGATTATTGTGCAAAAGAGATAAACAGTGAAGCATTTACAGGTTGGTGTGTACGATAGTTTGGTGGTGTAGGTCAGTGTGTCTGCACTTGTGTTGATTAGTCAGTCCAGTCCCAATGTTTTGAGGTAGTTGAGTTAATCTGAGTGTGTTGTGTGTGTGTGTGTGTGTGTGTGTGCGTGTGTGTGTGTGTGTGTGTTTATCAGTCCAGTCTCTTTTTGTTGAGGAGACGGATGGCTTGTGGAAAAAAGCTGTTGCACAGTCTGGATGTGAGGCCCGAATGCTCCGGTACCTTTTTCCAGATGGCAGGAGTGTGAAGTGTGTGTGAGAGGGGCGTGTCCGGTCAGCCACAATGCTGGTGGCTTTGCGGATGTAGCATGCGGTGTAGATGTCCTGAATAGAGGGGAGAGAGACCCCGATGATCTTCTCTGCTGTCCTCACTATCCGCTGTAGGGTCTTGTGGTCCGATACGGCACAATTCCCAAACCAGACAGTGATGCAGCCGCTCAGGATGCTCTCGATAGTTCCTCTATAGAAGGTGGTCAGGATCGGTGGTAGAAGCTGGGCCTTCCTCAGTCTTCTCAGAAAGAAGAGACGTTGTGAGACGTTGGTGTGTCCTGTGCTGATAATACGTTCTGTGGAGTCGACTCCGGGTACTCCGGTTTCCTCCCACAGTCCAAAGATATGCAGGTTAGGCTAATTGGCGTTCCCAAATTGCCCGTAGTGTGTGATTGGGTGTGTGAGTGTGTGTGTGTATGTGTGCCCTGCGATGGATTGGCACCCTGTCCAGGGTGTACCCCGCCTAGTGCCCGAAGTCTCCTGGGATAGGCTCCGCCCCCGCGACCCTGAACACAGGATTAAGCGGTATAGAAGATGAATTAATGAATGACTCGTTGGGCCTGTGTATGTGTTTGTGCGTGGGGCACTACATTAAAATCAGAGGTGGAAAGTAACGAATTACATTTACTCGCGTTACTGTAATTGAGTAGCTTTTTTGTGTATTTCTACTTTTTAAAGTAGTTTTAAAAATCTGTAATTTTACTTTTACTTAAGTACGTTTTGTTTGAAGTATTGTAATTCGCTACATTTTAAATCATATTCGCTACTGAGTAAAAAATAAATGAACGAAAATGATAAAATAATGAAAATATAATGCTTTGTATAAATGCTCCGTTGCGCCGCGTGTGTGTATCATGTCCTGGTCGCGCGCCGCTCCAGACTCCACTCCAGGTTTTCTGACATCGGCATCTTCCTGACCTTCCACACGGTCGCTTCCGCCCTGAGTGACGTCATCGACTAGCGCGACCATTTATAAACCGGAGAGAGACGCGGGAAAGATGAAAGAGGTTGTGATTTTGGCGTTTTGATATTTGGTTGTGTATTCTGGTTTTGACTTTTTGCCTCCAATTAACTTTGATTATTGCTTTGTCCCTTTGGTTTGGTTGGTCTTTGTATATATTTGTAGATAATTTCACTGTTTTTGGTTTAGGGAGTCCGGGAAGGTACCTGTATTTTTGTTTGTGTGGTTTTTTTTGTTGTTGTTTCTTTTTGCAGGTAATCTAGCTACTAAATATAAATACCATTTTGTTTATTATTTTGGCCTGGGTCCATCCTGAATCTGATCCTCCTCCTGTTGTGTGTGTGTGTGTGTGTATACAAACCTCATTATTTCATCAGTTAATGATTGGATTTAGTTCTTTCTGCCATATACCACCATTTCCATACAGTTTAAAATAGAACCCTGAACCATTCTTTTGCTGTATGACCCTAGACTGGGACGTAACACCATATTTAAGTGACCACTTTGATTTTCAAGCACAAGAAAGACAACAGCTTTATTATGCAAAGGTGTTCCTTCAGTTAAAAACAACTAGTTTGAGATTTATATCTGCTCATCTTTTTTCAACTATGCTAGAATGCCTCATCCCATTGTTTGATATTTAACAAAAAAAAAAAAGCAGAGCCAGATCAATATACAATCGACACCCACAGCAAACATTTAAAAACAAACAATAATCTGTTAATATAAGAGTGAACATGGAAACACCCAAGGGCAAAACAATTCAGCAAAAGAATCACCCCCACTGTTAAAAAAATTAAAATAAAAAAGTAACTCGGTAACTTTTACTCTGAGTAAATTTTTTAATGAGCTACTTTTTACTTTTATTTGAGTAGATTTTTATAATGGTAACTTTACTTGTACTTAAGTAAAATTTCACTTAAGTAACAGTACTTGTACTTGAGTACAACATTTTATTACTCTTTCCACCTCTGATTAAAATGTACAACTGTGTGGCCTCTACCACTTCCACAACCATCATCAAGTTTGCCAACAATCAGACCTACCTGAAGGTTAGAGATATTAAACCTGGAGAACTGGTGCCAGAGGAACAACCTCCTCCTGAATGTAGGGTTAGGGTTAGTAAGCAGGAGAGGAACATCACCAACGAGAGCCCAGTGGAGAGATACCTCGGTGTTCATATCACGTAGGACCTGTCATGGTACAGTCACATCAACACTGTGGTAAAAAAAGGGCCTGGCAGCGTCTCTAGCACTTCAGACACTTGAGAGACTCCAGACTGCCCTCCAGGGAACTTCTACTACTGGACCATAGAGAGCATTCTGACGGGAAACATCATGACCTGGTTCAGGAACAGCACCATGCAGGACAGATGAGCTCTACAGAATGTGGTGAGATCAGGTGAAGCTCTCTGACCTGCACTCAATCTACAACAATCTACAATACAATCTTCCTGGCTTGGAAGGCCAGTAAGATCCTGATGGACCTCAGCCACCTTCAGAGACGGACTGTTCTCTCTGTTACAGTCAGAGAACTGCTTCCACTCACTGAAGACCGACAGAAACACACACACACACACACACACACACACACACACATTACACACCAGGGTCACTTCTACACATCTGGGTCATGATGGAGCACATTACTCACTACGTTGCACGTGTCTTCATCTTGTTTTACACATAAAGTGACTACTAACTGCTGACACATCTGGTTATAAAGTATTTGTGTGTGTGTGTGTGTGTGTGTGTGTGTGGCCCATTATGGATGTTTCATATTTCTTCTGTGAAGTTGACGCTTCAGATCTGTCCTTCCAGGGTTAATAATGTTTTGGACAATTCTTAAAACTATTTTAATCACTTCAGTGTTACCTCACTAGTTGTTGTCTTTGCTTTATGCAGGACAGTCATGTGATTCTGCTGAAACACAGTTAGATCTTTCTTATCACAGGTTCCTGATCAGGATGAAATGCTTACTGAAGAAGAAGAGAATGTTTGTGTAGTGATGGGAGGAAACCTGAGAAATCCCACAGAAACACCTGAACGAGAGACAGCAGGTGAAATTCCACACAGACTGAAACCTGAGCTCAGGATCGAACCTGTGTGTGTGAACTGTCAGATTTAGTATAAACAAGTAATAAATAAACAGTTTCACAGGAAAAGTGTTTTTCTTTGTTTTCCCGCTGGTCAGTAGGACGCTGATCTTGTAGCCTGGACTAGTAACGAGGTGAATGTTATGTTCTAAGAGGATCAAGAAAATGTAAATAATAGAAAAAAAATAAAATAGGAAATTTTACAGTTTTGTTGCTCTTTTTAATTTTCACACCACAACATTTCTTATTCAGTCACAACATGAAACACTAACAATAACACTGTGGAGCGGTGGCTGGGGCTCGATTAGGAGATTCGCAGTTTAAATGAGAAGTGATGTGATTAATGTTCAGGTATAACACCTGTATAGTGCAGCTACGCAGGGTTTAACATCATGTGGACAGCACGCTCCTCACTGCAGTGACAATATTAACATTTATAGAATATTCCAGGGTAAATAATTGTTCATATTTATGTTTTTTGGTTTTACTGTTTACATACTGTTATTCTTTCATATTTAATATGTTTATAATGTTTATATATGTTTTTAAATTCAGATAGATGTAATTTATAATGTAATTAAAGTCAAAGTCAACGTTATTGTCGATTCTGCTACGTGTACAGTACGTATGTATAGAGAATTGAAATTACGTTGCACTCAGTACCCTTACGAACAAAACTAAGTACAAAAATTTTAATGTAAAAGAACCGTGTAATTTTTTTTGTTAACATTCATGCCAATAAAGCCCAGAGGAACTGAACTGAGAGTGTGAGAGTGTAACGCTGCCCCCTGGAGGTGATAAGCAGAACTGCATATTGCGGATGAAACGCTGCAGAGTATCTAATAGCATCCGGAGTGATTTATAGCATTAGCACCATGAGCAGGTTTTATATTTATATATATATATATATATATATCACACACACACACACACACACACACACACACACACACATATATCAGAATAATAACTGAGTGTATAATTGATGTTAGTTAGGTTAAAGTGCAGGTGCGCTGTGAGTGGATCACAGGATCAGGAGAGAGCTCTGATTGGACTATATTCCCTCATTAGCATATTCGACCCGGATGAGGGTTCGTGCGCGCTTTATTTAGAAACAGCGCAGTGAGGACGACGTGCACGAGTAACGGAGAGGAGGCGCGTTCACGAGAGGGCTCGCGCTGGGCGGGGACGCGCGGTTGCGCGCGCGGGCGCAGGGCTGAGGAGGGGGAGGTGGGGAGAGGAACCCGGATGCTGATGGAGAGAGGAGAGGATAAAACCCTCACACACACACACACACGGAGGAGTGAGACAACACCGGACTGTGTTTGGACCAGCGAACAACTGAAACGAGGAGAAGCGGACACACACACACACGGTCCGGGGTCGCGGTTATTTAGTGTGTGTTTGGCGGTGAGGATGTTGCGGGAGCTCGAGGAGGAGCCGCTGTGAGGAGAACACACACACACACACACACACACTCTCTCCACCTGCTCAGCATCAGCACCATCATCCTGAGATGCCGGCTTTCCTCAGAGTAACGCTCTCTCACAGGGACAGGACCAGCGCGCGCTGTGTGTGAGACCCTGCCGGAGGAACTACACACGCACATACACACACACACACACAGCGGGGCGGCGGTCGCGCTCTCCCCGGCCTGCGGTGCTCCTCTCCCGGATGCGCGGCCTGGACAACACCGCGGCTCAGCTCGCGGGACACGCGCAGGCCTCACCGCGCGCACACGCACACGCGCACACACCCTCCATCCTCCTCCTCCGCGCGCCGCTGCTGGGCTTCTGCTGATCATCTCCATCATTACACACACACACACACACACACACACACACTCGGCATGGGTACGGAGCGCTCGGTCAGATGACACGCTTTTATTAGTCTTTATCTCTTTATTTTAATCACATCATCCCGTCAGTCTGTGAGGAATTGGGTCACTTCCGGTCTCTGAGTCACTCCTGTCCTCCTGATCAGAGAAGAAGAAGAAAAAGAAGACACACTCTGGACACCAGTTATTTATTTATTTAATCACAACCTTCTCAGTTTTTTCTTTCCACATCTGCTTCATCTTCATCATCATCATCATCATCATCACCTCAGACTTCCTGTCAGACACGCTGTCTCCTGGATCAGCTTTCACCTCCTCTCCTCTCACACACACACAGACACACACACACAGCCAGGCAGCTAGCGACCGGAACCGAACCGAACCCAACCGGAACCAGGCTCTCACTGTTCCTCTGCACCCCCCTCCCCCTCCCGTCTGTAATGTCGGACAGGCGCGTGACGTCATCACGCAGGACGCACTGACCCGGAAGTCCCAGTGATTCCCTTAATTGTCCCTCATTTGAACTCTGAGTCCCTGAGCATCATGTCCAGTAAAGAGGTGTCGAGCAGCCACCCGGCCCAGTATGTGGGTCCGTACCGCCTGGAGAAGACACTGGGCAAAGGACAGACAGGTAATACACACACACACACACACACACACACACACACCTCATCTCACACCTCAGTATGGTCCTTGTTAAAATACAATTTCAGTAATACACCTGTGTGTGTGGAGAGGAGGAGGCGGGTTACACCTACTGACACGGGTACACACCGGTACATCACACTACAGCACTGAGTTAGGTTTAACACTGTCCTGAGATCAGCTGGGATCAGGAAATTACAGTTTAATGGATCCACATGTTATAGATGTATGTGTGTGTGTGTGTGTGTGTGTGTGTGTGTGTGTGTGTGGCATTGACATTATTACAATGCCAAAATTAAGATTATAACCTAAACAGTAAACACTGTGACATGAGAGAGAGGACGTGTTACAGGTGATGTCTTTGTCCACGTGTTAAAGACTTCAGTGGTGTTTAAATACATTACTGAGGGAGCGATCTTTACCAAGTCCACTCTATCTAATCATTCCGGCACTTTCTTTAAACCCAGTAACTGACCAGAGTGTATAATGACATCACAACATCTCACAGGTTTGATTTGTTGTTGAAAGTGAGAATAGTTGTTTGTTTTTGTACAGTAGTTGTAGTGTACGCTGTCGTAATGTGTAAAATGTTCTAGCGCTTTCTGTAAGAGGTATCTGTGTCTCTGCACTGCTGCAGGGTTTTATTTATTTAACGCTGTTTTATTGTACTGTACGAAACTGCAGAGGTTGTGTTTCCACCTCAACATCATCATCATCCATCTCCCGCTCAGTCCAAAAATAAATCACTTTCATAATCACTTTTATAATAATAATAATAATAATAATAATAATAATAATAATCATCATCAAAAATATTATTATAGTCAGGATAAGGCGATTTGTCCTTTTATAATATTTTATTTCAGACAGTTTGTCCAAGCTTTAAATCAAGTATTTGGAAAAATTAAAGTAGAAACGTTCATTCAAATCATGTGACTTCGCACAGCATTGACTCCGCCCACAGTTATATGATTTAAATCAACGTTTCTACTTGATTTTTTCCAAATGTCCAAATATATTTATTTTATATATTGTGTGTGTGTGTGTGTGTGTGTGTGTGTATTAGTAATGGGAGTCAGTAACTGATCAGGTGTTTGAGTAAGCCGATCGATGGTGGATAATAATCAGTGTAACCGCACTGCGCGGTGCTTCTCACACTCGTTGTGTTTCCTGAAAATCAATCCCACCACCATTCACAATCACTATACCAAGAGTACATCACATACCCACACACACACATCTAGCATTACTCTCATAAGTACCTGTTACTGAATGCATTAACGTTACTACAGTTACACTGTAAGCCTGCTCATACTTACATCACAAGATTTTCCCTTTTTGGTGGTTTAATTCTATAATTTGTCCTAAATGGCGAGATTGGTGCATCGCTTCCCTTCTTACCCTGACACGCCCATCACTCTGGAATAGGCTTAATCTGGCTTAATCGCTCCGAAGTCCAGTCTTTATGCTCCCTGATAAACTGAAGTCTTTTTTTTGATAAGTCTCACTACCAAGTGGTTTTCTTGTGGACACCCAGCTGTTTAGTCCCAGTCCTGTGAGAAATCCTCTTACTGTCACTATTAATCATAGCCGTGAGTTCTACTGTAGTTCTCCTCATGATTTGATGTCATTAAGTGTGTAAGTGATCTCCCATCAGAATGTTTTTCCCAACACGCTGTCCTTACATGGTTTAATAATGAGTTTTACAGTCTTAACCCAGTTTCAGTAATTTCAGTAATTTCAGTAATCTCCTTAGTTGTTTTCTT
Source organism: Channallabes apus (assembly GCA_030522415.1). Lineage (NCBI taxonomy): Eukaryota > Metazoa > Chordata > Actinopteri > Siluriformes > Clariidae > Channallabes > Channallabes apus. The sequence goes on from CM060121.1 coordinate 35,220,770, forward strand.
TACTTGATTCAGGACAATAACTTGGCCCTTATGGAACAGAGGAACTTCTTTGCCCCGCCCACAGGATGTGTCTTCTGACATGGATATGTAAATAATGAGAAGCTCCTCACTGCATCAGTTAGGGTTAAATAAGTTGTTAACCTGTTTAGGGAGCATAAAGGTCATCTGATGAGTCCAGACTGATCCTATTCCAGAGTGATGGTCGTGTCAGGGTAAGAAGGGAAGCACATGAAGCGATGCTCCCATCCTGCATAGTGTCCATGTACAAGCCTCTGGAGACAGTGTTGTGATCTGGGGAGAAAGCAGACTGCTCCAGTGTGAGGGGGGTGTAGGGATTCACCTAAAGTTGATTTCTGCTGATCTTCCTGTTTGCTGCAGCCTGTTAACTCGCCGCTCTAAATCAGGTGATGAATGTGTGCAGGATGGACTCTGCAGTGTAGAACTGGATCAGCACCTCTCGGGAGACTGTACCTCCTCAGGTGGTCACAAAGTACATCCTCTGCTGGGTATTTTGGACGATGGATGTGATGTCGGTCTCTGAATTGAGGTCACTTCAGGTTTGGGCGGGGATTAAACCTCTACCACTGCGCCACTCGGAGGCCTTAGGTGTTAAGTGCTCGCCCTATCATCCGGAGATCACTGTTTCGGTTCCTGGATGATGCTGTAAAATCTCGCGGCCGGAGGTCTAGAGAGAGCTGATTGGTCAAGCTCTCTCAGAGGGACGGGATGAGAGGTACTTAGTGCTCCCACATTAATCACGTCTCTACAGCCAATCAGGGGCGTCTGTGAGGGAGCGGATAGCGGATAACGCTGTCCTCCGAGTGTGCGAGCGAGCAGTTCGAAAAGATGCGGCCGGCTGGCGTCACGTGGTTCAGAGGAAACACGTGATAGTCTTCGGCCCTCCCGACTGAGTGGTAGTAGTAGCCTTAATGTGGAGCCCCCTAGTGACAGGGAGGAATTGGGCACAACTAAATTAGGGAGAAAATCAGGGTAAAATCCCAAAAAATAATTAAAGTAAACCTCAACACCTAGATGGTATCAAAGCAGTTCAGTCGGTGCTCTATTGGTCAGATGTAGTGATGGTGCATCATGTATGAATATGTAGAACAGCATATGATGACCAATAAATAAGTATGATGTCATATTTTTGCTGAGTGGTGGTGTGTATGTGACGGCGCGCGCTGGTGTGTATGTGACGGCGCGCGCGCTGGTGTGTATGTGACGGCGCGCGCGCGCTGGTGTGTATGTGACGGCGCGCGCGTGCTGGTGTGTATGTGACGGCGCGCGCGCGCTGGTGTGTATGTGACGGCGCGCGCGCGCTGGTGTGCAGTGGTGTGTGTTGGTGTATGTTACCGTGTTTGGTGGTGTATGTTGGTGTGTGCGGCGGTGTATGTTGGTGTGTACATGTTGGTGGTGTGTGCGGTGGTGGTGTGTGCGGCAGTGTATGTTGGTGTGTGTGGTGGTGGTGTATGTTGGTGTGTGCGGCGGTGTATGTTGGTGTGTACATGTTGGTGTGTGTTGGTGTATGTTACCGTGTTTGGTGGTGTATGTTGGTGTGTGTGGTGGTGGTGTATGTTGTTGGTGTGTATGTTGGTGGTGTGTATGTTGGTGTGTGTGCGGTAGTGGTGTATGTTGGTGGTGGTGTATGTTAGTGGTGTGTATGCTGGTATGTATTAGGGCTGCACGATATATCGAAAAAATATTATCGCAATAATGGCATGCGCGATAACCATATCGTAAAGAGTTGCGATAAATACTTTATGTGCCAAGCATTTGTGTGTCCAAATTTGACAAATCAGATGGGGCCTTACTATGTTTATACCCTCTTTAATTTTTATATATATATATATATATATATATATATATATATATATATATATATATATATATATATCTTTATACTTCATTCTGTCGCGAACCGTTAGCCCTTTGTAGCGTGGACGGTAAACCCAAACGCGGAAGCAAGCGAGTAGGCAGAATAACCACGCGAATTAGTCACAGGACTCTCACAGAAGGGGAGCAAGGGAAACACACATTTAACCCGCGTCCTATAAACCAGTGGTTCTCAAAGTGTGGGGCGCGCCACTAGTGGGGAATACAGACATGACAGGTAGGGCGCAATGAACTGGAGGAAAAACAGGAAAGTGCTTTTCTTTATTGATAATGAAGAGCGTACGCTCAAAACTAAACAATCACACACAAATAAATGGATCATTAATACAAGTAAATTTAAAATAACATCAGTTGTGGGCCGGGAGAAAAAGTGGAACCATAGTGGAACAATAACGGTTTAACGTCGGACAAACTTGAGCAGCGCTGCTCAAATCACAAACCTGCGCGAGCCACTGGGCAGCACCGCGCCGCGCGACTCTGACAGAAATAAACCGCGCCGACCATCAAAATACATCTTACCCCGCTGGGATGCGCACGTATAAACCAGGCATGACAAGGCGGAAACAATATTAAACAGTCCTGGCATTTTAAATGAATTGTTTTTAAATAAAACACAGTGGGTCGCGCAGGTTTGTGATTCGAGCTTGTGATATCATTACATATAAATAAATAATAAAAAAAAATAGGCAATAATAATAAAAAATGCATTTCTCTAGGGAAATGTTATATCGCAAGAAATATCGTTATCGCAATATTCAACAACAATATCGCATATCACATATTTTCCTAATATCGTGCAGACCTAGTATGTATGTTGGTGGTGTGTGCGTATGTTGGTGGTGTGTGCGTATGTTGGTGGTGTGTGCGTATGTTGGTGGTGGTGTGTGCGTATGTTGGTGGTGGTGTGTGCGTATGTTGGTGGTGGTGTGTGCGTATGTTGGTGGTGGTGTGTGCGTATGTTGGTGGTGGTGTGTGCGATGTCGGTGGTGGTGTGTGCGGTGGTGGTTGGATGCTGGTGGTGTATGTTGGTGATGTGCGGTGGTGGTGTATGGTGGTGGTGTGTGCGGTGGTGGTGTATATGTTGGTGTGGTCGGTGGTGGTTGGATGCTGTGGTGTATGTTGTGATGTATGTTGTGGTGTACAGGGCTGATAGTGGAAAAAATTCCTGAGCCTGAACTTTTTCCCCTTGCCCCCGAGGTGAGTAGGAGTGGGGGTACTATGTATGCGACGCACTTTTAACACATAACTTGTTGGCCCCTGGGCCCAAATATATATAAACAGTCTATGTATAACCCTGATCTATGGAGCGATATCGCAGACAATATTCAAATGCAGTTGCTAACTCTGCATTACCGTTTGCTGTTTCGCCTTTGCGAGCGCACACTGACTGCCAAATTTCAAATGAAAAAGAAAAGTCCATTTGTATTTGTATTTCCCAGGTCTTACACGTCATGAACCTGTCATATTTAAACAGCAAAATCACAACATTTGCTTTTTCACTTTCTCTGCGCCGCGCGTCAAGCCGCCAAAACTCAAACGCAGTCGCTAATCCATTTGCAATTGCATTTCCAACACGTTACACAGAAACCTGTCAATCAGCGTCAGGGGCGGGTCTATACTGTGGGGCGGGATTGTATGGGGAGTGACGTCACTCACAGTCGCCGACCAAGAGGGGGATATTTGAGCACTGGAGGTGAACCGCGGTAAAGTTGGTGTTATGCGCTAAAATGCCCCCCTGCCACTGATTGCACCCCCACAAAATCTCTGTCAAATATATTAGGACATCACAATCAAAAATTCATGTTATTATTATGAAATATATTATATGAGTATTATCAAATATTTTATTACTATTATAATTAACCCTAAGCACGTGACATATTAATACACGGAAATTAAGACACATAATACAAATTCTCATTCTCATTTTGTGGCACATTTATTTTGCAGGGGTTTGTCATGTAATACAAAAATGTTTACATTAAACAAATATTGTTTATGATGAAAAATTACACGAAGCGATTTTTATTATAAATAAGAAATATAAAAATATACATGTATATGAAAAAAATATATAATTAATTAGGGCTGCACGATATTAGGAAAATATGTGATATGCGATATTGTTGTTGAATACTGCGATAACGATATTTCTTGCGATATAACATTTCCCTAGAGAAATGCATTTTTTCAAATTATTATTATTGCCCATTTTTTAAAATTATTTATTTATATGTAATGATGATACTAAAATAAACAGGTAATAGATATTCGTCTGATGTAATTAAATCTAATTCAGGCTAAAAAGAAACTATATGTCAAGGAAGTTCAAATTCAAATTCAAATTTTATTGGTCACATACACAATCATACACAGTATAATATGCAGTGAAATGCTTTATACGACCGCCAGTGTCCTTAAAAAAAGAAAATAAAAGCTTGTACGTAAAATAAATAATCAATAAAAAGGAAATACTGAAGAAATAATTTTAACTAGTAAAATTAACTGTGCAATAAGGGCATAATAAAATATTGCAAAAATATAGAATATAGGGTAGAGTATATATGTATATAGAATTAAAGTGTCTGTGGTTGTGCAAATATGCATGAAAGGTGACATGTGCAATTGTCCAGATGTATAAATATTTAGTGCAAGTGTGTATGAATGTGTCCATGATTGTCCAGTCAGTGTTGTGAGCTTAAAAGATGTTATTAGTCCTGTGTGGAGGTGTGATTGAGAGACCTTATCGCCTGCGGGAAGAAGCTCCTCCTCAGTCTCTCTGTATTGGTCTTTAGGGAGCGGAATCTCTTCCCAGACCGCAACAAAGAGAACAGTCCATTACTGGGGTGACTGAGGTCCTTCATGATCTTCCTGGCCTTAGTCCAGCACCGCTTGCTGTAGATGGAGTGCAGGTCAGGGAGCTCAGTGCGGATGATGCGCTCGGCTGATCGCACCACCCTCTGTAGAGCTCGTCTGTCCTGCATGGTGCTGTTCCCGAACCAGGTCGAGATATTTCCCGTCAGGATGCTCTCTATGGTGCAGGAGTAGAAGTTCCTGAGCACCTTGGAGGGCAGTCTAAAGTCTCTCAAGCGTCTGAGGTGGTAGAGACGCTGCCGGGCTTTTTTCACCACGGTGTTGATGTGACAGGACCATGACAGGTCCTGCGTGATGTGAACACCGAGGTATCTGAAGCTGTCCACTCTCTCCACTGGGCTCCTGTTGATGACGGGGGTCTGGTAGTTCCTCTCCTGCTTTGTACTAAAGTCCACTATCAGCTCCTTTGTCTTACTGACGTTCAGGAGGAGATTGTTCCTCTGGCACCAGTTCTCCAGATTTCCAATCTCCTCTAGGTAGTCCGACTCATCATTGTTGGTGATCAGTCCGACCACGACGGTGTCGTCAGCAAACTTGATGATGGAGGTGGAGTTGGTAGTGGCCACGCAGTCGTGGGTGTACAAAGAGTACAGCAGGGGGCTCAGAACACAACCCTGGGGGGCTCCAGTGCTGAGAGTGAGTGTAGCTGAGACATGTCCGCCCATCCTTACTGCCTGTGGTCTGCCAGTCAGAAAATTGGAGATCCACTGACATATAGATGAGCTCAGTCCCAGGTGCTCCAGCTTGGTGGTGAGTGTGGAGGGAATTATTGTGTTAAAAGCAGAGCTGTAGTCGATGAAGAGCATTTTAACATAATTCCCTTTCCTAGTGTCCAGGTGAGTGAGTGATGTGTGGAGGAGATGAGAGATTGCATCGTCTGTGGAGCGGTTCTGACGGTATGCAAACTGTAGTGGGTCCAGTGTGTCGGGTAGTGAAGAAATGATGAAGTCTCTGATAAGGCGTTCAAAGCACTTCATCACTACTGATGTGAGGGCTACAGGGCGATAGTCATTGAGAGAAGCAGGATGTGGTTTCTTTGGAACAGGAACAATGATGGACTCTTTGAAGCATGTGTGGATCACCGACTGAGATAAAGAGATGTTGAATATCTCAGTGAACACAGGTGCTAGCTGGTCTGCGCAGGCCCTGAGAATACGGCCTGAGATACCGTCTGGTCCTGCTGCTTTCCTGGTGTTCACTCTCTTGAAGGCTCTCCTCACGTCGTGCTCGGAGATGATGAGTGCGTTCCCGGTGCTGGCAGTGTCTTCCTGTCTGCAGCCGTTAGCGCCGCTAGCATTAGCGCCGTTAGCATTAGCGCCGTTAGCATTAGCGCCGTTAGCATTAGCATCGCTAGCGTCTTTAGCTGCAGCCTCGAAGCGAGCATAGAAGATGTTGAGCTCGTCTGCCAGAGTCGCGTCCGCGTTCGTCATACCGGATGCTGGTGCTTTATAGTCCGTTATTGTTCTCAGTCCCTGCCACAGGCTCCTAGAGTCACTCTGTTGAAGCTGTGACTCTAGTTTTCTCCCGTAGCGCTGCTTCGCCTCTTTCACCGCCTTCCGGACGTTATATGACGCTGCCTTGTACGGTTCCATGTCCCCCGACGCAAGTCCCGTGTTGTAGGCAGCTGTGCGAGATCTCAGAGCGTCGCGGATGCTTTTATCCACCCACGGCTTCTGGTTGGGAAACGTTCTGATAGTCTTTTTCTCTACCGTATCGTCTACCAGCTTTTCAATAAATCCCACAACCGCTTCCGTAAACACGCTGACGTCATCATCGGAGCTGTTTCTGAACATGTCCCAGTCTGCGTCATCGAGTGCGTCCTGTAACGCGGCCACCGATTGGTCCGTCCAGCGCGCGACCTCCCTCAGGACCGGAACTTCCTGTTTCAGCCTTTGTTTATATTTTGGCATGAGGAAGATGGCGGCGTGGTCGGATTTACCAAACGCTGGACGAGATTGTGCCTTGTAACCGTCTTTGACCGTGGTATAACAGTGGTCCAGTGTCCTTTCGCCCCTGGTGGGGCAGGTGATGTGCTGATAAAAGTTCGGCGCTGCGCGTTTGAGGTTGGCACTATTAAAATCCCCTGCCACAATGAGCGCAGCGTCCAGGTGTTGTGTCTGGTGCTGTGTGAGCGCCTCATGCAGCTCGCATAAGGCAGTTTCAGTGTCTGCTTGTGGAGGTATGTAAACGGCGCTGATTATGACCGATGTGAACTCCCGTGGAAGATAAAATGGACGACACATGATGGACAGGTTTGGTGTGCAGGAGCGTGTAAGAGGAACAACGCTCGCGCTGTTGCACCAGCTGTTGTTCACCATTAAGCACACGTCGCCTCCTCTTGACTTCCCCGAGTCCCGCGTCCTGTCCATGCGGTGAACCGAGAAGAACTTGGCCGGCTGTATGGCGTGGTCTGGCACCGCTGGGTTCAGCCATGTCTCGGTGAAGCAGAGGAGATTGCAGTCCCGAATGTCTCTCTGGAACTTTATCCTGGCCCTGAGGTCATCGAGCTTGTTCTCCAGTGACTGGACGTTGGCGAGCAGGATACTAGGCAGAGGTGTGCGGTGTGCACGGGCCCTGAGCCTGTTCCTCACACCAGCTCGTCTCCCTCGGGTTCGTCGCTTCGCATCGCGTCCATTGTTCTCCCTCAGGATCTCACTCGGCCAGCTCGGATCCGGAGTTAAAACTGTCGAATTGTGAGTACATTGTATACCAATAGAAACAAGAGTGTCTCGATCATACCTAAAGTACTCAATGGTGGTGATTTTGCCGATTTTAAAACACTGAAAACTAACTTAAAGAACAAAAACAAAGAAAAGGTGGTCGGAGCAGTCGTGACGGCAGCCGAACTCACCGGCGCCATCTTGGATCCTCCAAGTTGCAAATATTTAGACTTCAAAACACTATGAATGACTTAAACCCCTCAGCATATATTCTGACTTCTGGTTTGCTGTTACTATAAACCTGCCAACACAATATGAATTACTTTCAAACATTACTGTTTATTTACATGTAACCGTGTAACACTCATCAATAGTGTCTTAAAACAAGAGCATCTTTTAAACATAATATTCTCTGCGGCTTGCCTGTTTTTTTAAAAATAAAAATAAATATTATTAAACAAAAATTAAATAAAAAAAATACTATTTGTCACACACACACATGCACGCGCGCGCGCGCGCGCATGCCCGCACGAACCCAGAAGTATAAGAGGAGTAAACAAACTAGTGCATACAGCTTAGTCACTGAGTTCACCATGTCGGTTCAGATTCGAGTGTGTGTTTATAGGACGCACTTGTGTATGTATTTGTGTGTGCCCTGCGATGGATTGGCACCCTGTCCAGGGTGTACCCCGCCTAGTGCCCGAAGTCTCCTGGGATAGGCTCCAGGTCCCCCGCGACCCTGAACACAGGATTAAGCGGTATAGAAGATGAATGAATGAATGAATGAATAATAGACTGTACCAATGTGCAGTCATTTTCATACATATCTTTACAATTACAATAATAATTATTATTATTTTAATAATAAAAAACACCTCAACTCTCATTTAACAAATTATCTGTTTTATTGCCACAAGAATTGTCTGTGTAATCATTTATTTTAAAATGTACATTTAAATAATTATTATTCAATTAAACAAATAAATAAACAAATAATCCATACTGTAGCTTAACAGTGTAATATGTTTGATGTCCTGTGAGGTATTCCTCTGTAATCTTGTGTATTCTTCTGTAAATAAACGTTTGGGTCTTGGTCATGCACTTTTTAGACGGTCCCTTAGTGACTCCATCGGTATAAAGCGCCGGTAAGCAGCGTTTCTGAAAGATTTAGCTCCAGCAGGCTGTAACAGGAGAAGATCTAAAAATATTTTTATTTGTAAAAACTTCTCTGTCCACTCCGGAGCAAGAAAATATGCGATTTGTCATTTTTGTGTGTTTATTTCTTGATAAACAAATGAGATAATCTCGGTTCACCTCCAGTGCTCAAATATCCCCCTCTTGGTCGGCGACTGCGATTGACGTCACTCCCCATACAATCCCGCCCCACAGTATAGACCTGCCCCTGACGCTGATTGACAGGTTTCCGTGTAACGTGTTGGAAATGCAGTTGCAAATGGATTAGCGATTGCGTTTGAGTTTTGGCGGCTTGACGCGCGGCGCAGAGAAAGTGAAAAAGCAAACGTGGTGATTGATTTTGCTATTTAAATATGACAGGTTCATGACGTGTAAGACCTGGAAATACAAATGGACTTTTCTTTTTCATTTGAAATGTGGCAGTGAGTGTGCGCTCGCAAAGGCGAATCAGCAAACGGTAATGGAAAGTTTGCAATTGCATTTGAATTATGGCACAGTTTGTGCGTCCACATCTGGGAAACGCAATTGCAAATACAATTTGCAATTGCATTTGAATATTTTCCGCGATATCGCTCCATACTGATCATTACTGTCAAGTGGCTCTTTTTTTATTTTATTTATTTATTTATTTTTAGATATTTTCATATTTGCATTATGCCCCCAGTATTATTCAAGAAAACACAGCATTTTCTTCTCAACATGTTCAGTGCCTAGATTGACATTATTAGCCCATCTTAGTACATGCAACCATGAGGGGGCGCAATCCAGTGTCTTCTTGTGCCAGTCCCAAGTCTGAATAAATGCAGATGGTTGTGTCAGGAAGGGCATCCGACGTAAAACATTTGCCAAATCAATGATGCGAATCAGAAATATAATTTCCATACCGGATCGGTCGCGGCCCGGGTTAACAACGACCGCCACCGGTGCTGTTGACCTACAGGGTGCCGGTGGAAATTGGGCTACTGTTGGTCGAAGCAGGAGAGGAGGATCGCGTGTTCGAAAGCAGAGAGAGAAGAGGAAAGGCAAGAGTTTAGGAGTGAAAGTAGGGACCTTGAATGTTGGGACCATGACAGGGAAGGGAAGAGAGTTGGTTGATATGATGCAGAGAAGGAAGGTAGATATACTGTGTGTCCAGGAGACCAGGTGGAAAGGTAGCAAAGCTAGAAGCTTAGGATCAGGGTTCAAGTTGTTTTACCATGGTGTGGATAGGAAAAGAAATGGAGTAGGAGTTATCCTGAAAGAGGAGTTTGTAAGGAATGTCCTAGAGGTGAAGAGAGTATCAGATAGGGTGATGAGTCTGAAGCTGGAAATTGATGGTGTGATGTTCAATGTTGTTAGTGGTTATGTGGATGATGTGTGTTAGAAGAGAAGGAGAAATTCTGGAGTGAGTTAGATGAAGTGATGCAGAGCATCCCCAGAGGTGAGAGAGTTGTGATTGGTGCAGACTTCAATGGACATGTTAGGGAAGGGAACAGAGGTGATGAAAATGTGATGGGCAGGTTTGGTCTTCAGGACAGGAATGTAGAAGGACAGATGGTGGTGGACTTTGCAAAGAGGATGGAAATGGCAGTAGTAAATACTTTCTTCCAGAAGAGGCAGGAACATAGGGTGACATATAAGAGCGGAGGCAGAAGCACTCAGGTGGACTACATCTTGTGTCGACGTTGTAATCTGAAAGAGATCAGTGACTGCAAGATGGTGTATGTTAGCTAGCTAAGAAGAAGTGGGACACTGAGAGGACTGAAGAGAGTAGACAGGAGTACAGGAAGATGCAGCGTAAGGTGAAGGTAGAAGTGGCAAAGGCCAAACAAAGAGCATATGAGGACTTGTATGCTAGGCTGGACAGTAAGGAGGGAGAGGTGGATCTGTACAGGTTGGCGAGGCAGAGAGATAGAGATGGGAAGGATGTGCAGCAGGTTAGAGTGATTAAAGATGGAGATGGAAATGTACTGACGGATGCCAGGAGGGTGATGGGAAGATGGAAGGAGTACTTTGAGGAGTTGATGAATGAAGAAAACGAAAGAGAACAAAGAGTAGAAGAGGTGACTGTTGTGGAGCAGGAAGTAGCAAATATTAGTAAAAGTGAGGTGAGAAGGGCGTTGAAGAGGATGAAGAGTGGAAAGGCTGTTGGTCCTGATGACATACCTGTGGAGGTATGGAAGTGCTTAGGAGAGGTGGCACTAGAGCTTCTGATTAGTTTGTTTAACGAGATCTTGGAGAGTGAGAGGATTCCAGAGGAATGGAGGAGAAGTGCATTGGTGCTGATTTTTAAGAACAAGGGAGATGTGCAGAGCTGTGGCAATTACAGAGGTATAAAGCTAATGAGCCATACAATGAAGCTGTGGGAAAGAGTAGTGGAAGCTAGGTTAAGGGCAGAGGTGAGAATGTGTGAGCAGCAATATGGTTTTATGCCTAGAAAGAGTACATCAGATGCAGTATTTGCTTTGAGGATGCTGATGGAGAAGTACAGAGAAGGTAATAAAGAGTTGCATTGTGTCTTTGTAGATTTAGAGAAAGCGTACGACAGGGTGCTGAGAGAGGAGCTGTGGTGTTGTATGAGGAAGCCTGGAGTGGCAGAGAAGTATGGTAGAGTGGTGCAGGACATGTATGAGAGTTGTAAGACAGTGGTGAGATGTGCTGCAGGTGTGACAGAAGAGTTCAAGGTGGAGGTGGGTCTGCATCAAGGATCGGCTTTAAGCCCCTTTTTGTTTGCTCTGATGATGGACAGGATGACAGATGAAGTTAGACAGGAGTCTCCATGGACTATGATGTTTGCAGATGACATTGTGCTTTGTAGCCAGAGCAGGGAACAGGTGGAAGAAAATTTGGAGAGGTGGAGGTACGCTCTGGAAAGCAGAGGAATGAAGGTTAGCCGCAGCAAGACGGAATGCATGTGTGTGAATGAGAGGGACCCAAGAGGAACAGTGAGGCTACAGGGAGCAGAGGTAAAGAAGGTGCAGGATTTTAAGTACTTGGGGTCAACGGTCGAGAGCAACGGAGAGTGTTCAAAGGAGGTAAAGAGACGAGTACAGGCAGGTTGGAATGGGTGGAGAAAAGTGTCAAGTGTGTTGTGTGATGAAAGAGTATCAGCGAGAATGAAAGGAAAGGTGTACAGGACAGTGGTGAGACCAGCGATGCTCTACGGCTTAGAGACAGTGGCACTGAAGAAAAGACAGGAGGCAGAGCTGGAGGTAGCAGAGCTGAAGATGTTGAGGTTCTCTTTGGGAGTGACAAGGATGGATAGGATCAAGAATGAGTTCATCAGAGGGACAACCCATGTGAGATGTTTTGGAGATAAAGTCAGAGAGGCCAGATTGAGGTGGTTTGGACATGTTCAGAGGAGAGATGGTGAATATATCAGTAGAAGGATGCTGAGGTTGGAACTGCCAGGCAGGAGGTCTAGAGGAAGACCAAAGAGGAGATTTATGGATGCAGTGAGAGAGGACATGAAGTTAGTTGGTGTGAGAGAAGAGGATGCAGAGGATAGGGTTAGATGGAGGCAGATGATTGGCTGTGGCGACCCCTGAAAGGGAGCAGCTGAAAGACAAAGAAGAGTACAATCACTGGAAGTAAATGCTACAGATGCTACAGCCAAACCAAGACAGGTCAGTAAGTGGCAATAATAGTACTCCAAAGTACACAGGAATTAATTAACTAATTGATTATCCTCCACTAATTTCTTACATAAAGTCACGAGTGGGTGGTCGATAGTAAATGACAGGTCAAGCTCAGCAATGAAGGAGCACAAGCGAATTTTTAAATCAGCTACACGATCGGTCATTGAGGGTGGAATATTATGGCGTTTTATTCCTGCCACAATTCTGAGCGCGGGGTGACATTCATGTGCGGTGGTGTATGTTGGTGTGTGCGGTGGTGTATGTTGGTGTGTGCATATTGGTGGTGTGTATGTTGGTGTGTATTCGGGCTGCACGATATTAGGAAAATATGTGATATTGTTGTTGAATATTGCGATAACGATATTTCTTGCGATATAACATTTCCCTAGAGAAATGCATTTTTTATTATTATTATTGCCTATTTTTTAAAAATTATTTATTTATATGTAATGATCATATTAATATAAACAGGTAATAGATATTCTTCTGATGTAATTAAATCTAGTTCAGGCTAAAAAGAAACTATAGAAGAGGATGCAGAGGATAGGGTTAGATCAGTGGTTCTCAAAGTGTGTGTCGCCCACTAGTGGGGAATACAGACATGACAAGTGGGGCGCAATGAACGGGAGGAAATTTGTGGAAAATAATAGGAAAGTACCTATTCTAATTCATGCTTTTCTTTATTGATAATGAAGAGTGTACACTCAAAACTAAACAATCACACACGAATAAATGGATCATTAATACAAGTAAATTGAATTGAAACCTGCGCGAGCCACTGGGCAGCGCCGCGCGACTCTGACAGAAATAAACCGCGCCGACCATCAAAGTACATTTTACCCCACTGGGATGCGCACGTACAATCCAGGCATGGCAAGGCGGAAACAATATTAAACAGTCCTGACATTTTAAATAAACTGAGTCGCGCAGGTTTGTGATTCGAGCGGCGCTGCGCGATCCACCGGGCTGCGCGAATAAACCAGATCATCACTGCGCTATCCAGATAGTCGAGCGGCGCTGTACTGTATTTGCACAGGTATTTGCTTCAATCGGGTGCCGCGGTTTCGTCCCACTTTTGATGTGTTTGGCTTCACATACACTTTGCTGCTGCACCGTCTTCTTCCATTGTCAGTGAGTTTACTTACATGTGACAAAACCAACAACGAGGAGATTGTAAAGAAAAAAGCTGCCTCGTCTGTGGTGTGGAATTGGTTTGTGTAGAAGAAAAGTGATACGAATGAGACGAACGCGATTTGCGATTTTGCAGTGCACTGTTTTAACAAGTGGTGGAAACACGTCAAACCTTTTCTATCATCTGAAATCCAAGCATCCAAACGAATATGGCCAAAGTCAAAAAATGCCAGCAATTCACAGTTTAAATAAAATTACATCATGTAAAACAGTTTCTTTGTGTTTGAATTTTTATTTATGCATTTTCAGATACAAATTGCTATATTGTGATACAGTGGTGTGAAAAACTATTTGCCCCCCCTCCTGATTTCTTATTCTTTTGCATGTTTGTCACACAAAATGTTTCTGCTCATCAAACACATTTAACTATTAGTCAAAGATAACACAAGTAAACACAAAATGCAGTTTTTAAATGAGGGGTTTTATTATTTAGGGAGAAAAAAAATCCAAACCTACATGGCCCTGTGTGAAAAAGTAATTGCCCCCTGAACCTAATAACTGGTTGGGCCACCCTTAGCAGCAATAACTGCAATCAAGCGTTTGTGATAACTTGCAACGAGTCTTTTACAGCGCTCTGGAGGAATTTTGGCCCACTCATCTTTGCAGAATTGTTGAAATTCAGCTTTATTTGAGGGTTTTCTAGCATGAACCGCCTTTTTAAGGTCATGCCACAACATCTCAATAGGATTCAGGTCAGGACTTTGACTAGGCCACTCCAAAGTCTTCATTTTGTTTTTCTTCAGCCATTCAGAGGTGGATTTGCTGGTGTGTTTTGGGTCATTGTCCTGCTGCAGCACCCAAGATCGCTTCAGCTTGAGTTGATGAACAGATGGCCGGACATTCTCCTTCAGGATTTTTTGGTAGACTGTAGAATTCATGGTTCCTTCTATCACAGCAAGCCTTCCAGGTCCTGAAGCAGCAAAACAACCCCAGACCATCACACTACCACCACCATATTTTACTGTTGGTATGATGTTCTTTTTCTGAAATGCTGTGTTACTTTTACGCCAGATGTAACGGGACACGCACCTTCCAAAAAGTTCAACTTTTGTCTTGTCGGTCCACAAGGTATTTTCCCAAAAGTCTTGGCAATCATTGAGATGTTTTTTATCAAAATTGAGACGAGCCTTAATGTTCTTTTTGCTTAAAAGTGGTTTGCGCCTTGGAAATCTGCCATGCAGGCCGTTTTTGCCCAGTCTCTTTCTTATGGTGGAGTCGTGAACACTGACCTTAATTGAGGCAAGTGAGGCCTGCAGTTCTTTAGATGTTGTCCTGGGGTCTTTTGTGGCCTCTCAGATGAGTCGTCTCTGCGCTCTTGGGGTAATTTTGGTCGGCCGGCCACTCCTGGGAAGGTTCACCACTGTTCCACGTTTTTGCCATTTGTGGATAATGGCTCTCACTGTGGTTCGCTGGAGTCCCAAAGCTTTAGAAATGGCTTTATAACCTTTACCAGACTGATAGATCTCAATTACTTTTGTTCTCATTTGTTCCTGAATTTCTTTGGATCTTGGCATGATGTCTTGCTTTTGAGGTGCTTTTGGTCTACTTCTCTGTGTCAGGTAGCTCCTATTTAAGTGATTTCTTGATTGAAACAGGTGTGGCAGTAATCAGGCCTGGGGGTGACTACAGAAATTGAACTCAGGTGTGATAAACCACAGTTAAGTTATTTTTTAACAAGGGGGGCAATCACTTTTTCACACAGGGCCATGTAGATTTGGAGTTTTTTTTTGTCCCTTAATAACGTTAACCTTCATTTAAAAACTGCATTTTGTGTTCAATTATGTTCTCTTTGACTAATAGTTAACGGTTTTTGATGAGCAGAAACATTTAAGTGTGACAAACATGCAAAAGAATAAGAAATCAGGGAGGGGGCAAATAGTTTTTCACACCACTGTATATATCGTTATCGAGGTAGAAAATCGCTTCTACCGTGATAGAAGATTTTGGTTATATCGCCCCCCCCCCCCCCCCCCCCAATGAAGCCTATCTTGAGCTTGGATTCATGTTGGTGATGGTGGGGGCAGAAGAGAGACTCGTGTGTGTTTTGTGTCTTAAACCGCTGGCAGCAGACCGCATGAGACCCAACAAATTAGGAAGACACTTGGAGACAACACACTCCAGTCACGTTAATAAACCACTAGACTTCTTTCAAAGAAAGCTGGCAGAATACAGACAGCAGGAGAATCACATGGTAACATCTGAATCAGTGGACAGCAAAGCACAAATGGCTTCATTCAAAGTTGCATACAGAATTGGCCAAAAAACTACAAACGATTGCTGAGCAGCTAATAAACATGGGGTCAATTATGCAAAGATAAGTGACAACGTAAGCCTTTTATAACAATTACACGTGTATTTTATCTGTTTTTAACTTGGTGTTGTTTGATCTTATTGGTTTAGAAATTGATATTTCAATAAACAGTAAACTTGGCCGATTTCGTTATTATTTTGTTGACAAGTGGGGCTTGAAAATTCGCTCACCGCCTTAAGTGGGGAATGACAGAAAAAGTTTGAGAACCACTGGGTTAGATGGAGGCAGATGATTCGCTGTGGCGACCCCTGAAAGGGAAAAGACAAAGAAGAAGAAGGCTAGAAAGAAACGATATGTCAAGGAAGTTGCAAATATTTAGACTTCAAAACACTATGAATGACTTAAACCCCTCAGCAGATATTCTGACTTCTGGGGAGTCGGTTCTTCGTACGTCGCTTGACACATCCGGGATGAATTGACACATCTAAGATGAGATCATGGTGCTAATTACACTCCGGCTAAGTCGGTTCTTCCAGCACACCTGTTGTTGATGATTAGTCTGGCCGGATTGAGTTGTCTAGGATTATTGTGTGTTCGTGTGTTGGTTTAAAAGGCGATATGCATCGACAGTAGAAACACTGATCACAAGCCCTTTGATTGGTGACGAAATGACAAAAGAACGGCTCAATTTTTTTTGTAACACCTGTTATGCGCTGAAATGCTTCCCTGCCATGGATCCCCCCCCACCACACACACACACACATAATCACTATCAAATATTATATTAGAACATAATATGCGAATATGTTTTACAAATTACATGATAAAGTAATATAAAATAAGAAATATGAAAATAAATATGTTGCATATGGAAAAATAGAAATATGAATATTTTTTTCAAAAACATGTATACTTTTATATTGTTAATTTTATTATAAAATTAGTTTTGTCCAATTTTTCATTATAAAAAAATATTTTTATTATATATATATATATATATATATATATATATTTATTTGCATATTCATGATGAACCCCTGAGAAATTAAAATGTGTTACAAAATAAACATTATACAAGAATTTGAATTAATGGTCTTGACGGCTGTCTTGTGCGTAGAGTTTATTATAATAAAAAAAAAACCTATGAATTTATGTTCTAATATAATATTTGATATATATATATATATATATATATATATATATATATATATATATATATATATATATATATATATATATATATATATATGCAAGATACTTTTCTTTCCCCACGTGAGTCAGTCCACGTCAGTCGTGCACTTTAACCGATCAGATGTGACCTCACCATTTCAACCAATCATAACCCGGCAGGAGCGCAGCCTTAATCCTGGTTACATGAAATAAAGCTGCTACCGAGCAGGTTCAAGCTTACGGACATGTTGCTATGACAACAAGTGCGAGATGAGCATCGGAGAACGAAACAATCCAAGATCAGGACAAATCCACAACAATCAAATCCAGCTAACTGAGTTAGCGACGTACGAAGAACGGACACCTGGTTTGCTGTTACTATAAACCTGCCAACACAATATGAATTACTTTCAAACATTACATGTAACCATACACTCATCAATAGTGTCTTAAAACAAGAGCATCTTTTAAGCATAATATTCTCTTTGGCTTGCCTATTTTTTTGTTTTGTTTATTTTTTTTTAATTAAAATAAATATTATTAAACAAAAATTTAATAAAAAAAATACTATTTGTTACACACACACACACACACACACACGCGCGCGCTCTGCAACCGGCACTAGGACCCGGAAGTATAAGAGGAGTAAACAAACCATTGCATACAGCTCAGTCACTGAGTTCACCATGTCGGTTCAGATTGTTTACTTTCTGATTCGAGTGTGTGTTTATAGGACGCAGGTTAAATGTGTGTTTTTCCCTTGTTCTCCCCTTCTGTGAGAGTCCTTAGACTAATTCGTGTGGTTATCCTGCCTACTCGCTTGCTTCCGCGTTTAGGTTTACCGTCCACACTACAAAGGGCTAACGGCTAATCGCTAAGTCTTCTGATCATCCAGGGTTAGTTTGCGACAGAATTAAGTATAAAGATATAAATATAGATATATAGATAGATAGATAGATAGATATAAGTGGGTATAAACATAGTAAGGGCCCATCTGATTGGTCAAATTTGGACACACAAATGCTTGGCACATAAATGATTTATTACAACTCTTTGCGATATGGTTATCGCGCATGCCATTATCGCGATAATGATATTTTTTCGATATATCGTGCGGCCCTAGTGTGTATGTCGGTGTGTGCGTGTGGTGGTGGTGTGTATGGTGGTGTGTATGGTGGTGTGTATGGTGGTGTGTATGGTGGTGTGCGGTAGTGGTCTGCATGTTGGTGTGTATGGTGGTGGTGTGTATGTTGGTGTGTGCGGTGGTGGTGTGTGCGGTGGTGGTATGTGGTGGTGGTGTGTATGGTGGTGTGTATGTTGTCGGTGTGTGTGGTGGTGGTGTGTATGGTGGTGGTGTGTATGGTGGTGTGTATGTCGGTGTGTATGTTGTTGGTGTGTATGTTGTCGGTGTGTGCGGTGGTGGTGTGTGCGGTGGTGGTGTGTATGTCGGTGTGTATGTTGTTGGTGTGTATGTTGTCGGTGTGTGCGGTGGTGGTGTGTGCGGTGGTGGTGTGTATGGTGGTGTGTGCGGTGGTGGTGTGTATGTTGGTGGTGTGTGCGGTGGTGGTGTGTATGTTGGTGGTGTGTGCGGTGGTGGTGTGTATGTTGGTGGTGTGTATGTTGTCGGTGTGTATGTTGTCGGTGGTGTGTATGTTGTCGGTGGTGTGTATGTTGTCGTTGGTGTGTATGTTGTCGTTTATGTCGGTGTGTATGTTGTCGGTGGTGTGTATGTTGTCGTGTATGTCGGTGTGTATGTTGTCGGTGTGTATGTTGTCGGTGTGTATGTTGTCGGTGTGTATGTTGTCGGTGTGTATGTCGGTGTGTGCGGTGGTGGGGTGTATGACGGTGTGTGCGGTGGTGGTGTGTATGTTGGTGTGTGCGGTGGTGGTGTGTGCGGTGGTGGTGTGTGCGGTGGTGGTGGTGTGTATGGTGGTGTGTATGTCGGTGTGTATGTTGTTGGTGTGTATGTTGTCGGTGTGTGCGGTGGTGGTGTGTGCGGTGGTGGTGGTGTGTATGGTGGTGTGTATGTTGTTGGTGTGTATGGTGGTGTGTATGTTGTCGGTGTGTATGTTGTCGGTGTGTATGTTGTCGGTGTGTATGTTGTCGGTGTGTGCGGTGGTGGTGTGTATGGTGGTGTGTATGTCGGTGTGTATGTTGTTGGTGTGTATGGTGGTGTGTATGTTGGTGTGTGCGGTGGTGGTGTGTATGTTGTCGGTGTGTATGTTGTCGGTGTGTATGTCTGTGTGTATGTTGTCGGTGTGTATGTCGGTGTGTATGTTGTCGTGTATGTTGTCGGTGTGTATGTTGTCGGTGTGTATGTTGTCGTGTATGTCGGTGTGTATGTTGTCGGTGTGTATGTTGTCGGTGTGTATGTTGTCGGTGTGTATGTCGGTGTGTATGTCGGTGTGTATGTCGGTGTGTATGTTGGCGGTGTGTATGTTGGCGGTGTGTATGTTGGTGTGTGCGGTGGTGGTGTGTATGTTGTTGGTGTGTGTGTATGTCGGTGTGTGTGTATGTCGGTGTGTGTGTATGTCGGTGTGTGTGTATGTCGGTGTGTGTGTATGTCGGTGTGTGTGTATGTCGGTGTGTGTGTATGTCGGTGTGTGTGTATGTCGGTGTGTGTGTATGTCGGTGTGTGTGTATGTCGGTGTGTGTGTATGTCGGTGTGTGTGTATGTCGGTGTGTGTGTATGGCGGTGTGTGTGTATGGCGGTGTGTGTGTATGGCGGTGTGTGTGTATGTCGGTGTGTGTGTATGTCGGTGTGTGTGTATGGCGGTGTGTGTGTATGTCGGTGTGTGTGTATGGCGGTGTGTGTGTATGGCGGTGTGTGTGTATGGCGGTGTGTGTGTATGGCGGTGTGTGTGTATGGCGGTGTGTGTGTATGGCGGTGTGTGTGTATGGCGGTGTGTGTGTGTGTATGTCGGTGTGTGTGTGTGTATGTCGGTGTGTGTGTGTGTATGTCGGTGGTGTGTATGTCGGTGTGTGTGTATGTCGGTGTGTGTGTATGTCGGTGTGTGTGTGTATGGCGGTGTGTGTGTATGGCGGTGTGTGTGTATGGCGGTGTGTGTGTATGGCGGTGTGTGTGTGTATGGCGGTGTGTGTGTGTATGGCGGTGTGTGTGTGTATGTCGGTGTGTGTGTGTATGTCGGTGTGTGTGTGTATGTCGGTGTGTGTGTGTATGTCGGTGTGTGTGTGTATGTCGGTGTGTGTGTGTATGTCGGTGGGTGTGTATGGCGGTGTGTGTGTGTGTATGTCGGTGGGTGTGTATGTCGGTGGGTGTGTATGGCGGTGGGTGTGTATGGCGGTGTGTGTGTGTGTATGTCGGTGTGTGTGTATGGCGGTGTGTGTGTATGGCGGTGTGTGCGGTGGTGGTGTGTGAAGCTCGAACCCTCTCCAGTCTTCTCTCACAGCTGGACCAGATGTGTGACGTTCTTGATTTTTGTGACTGTACTTTTGAGTTCATTAATGTGAAATAATGTGTGTATTTACATTCATCTAACATTACATGTGTGTGTAACATTAACATTTGTGTGTGTGTGTAACATTGTGCGTGTGTGTGTGACGCATGAGCAAACTATATTCGTAAATGATACCAATAAAATATTTTAAAATAAGTTTCCCATTCAGGTGAGTCAGGCTCCTCCCATGGGATTGTGACGGCCCCTCATTAACATTTCTGTGTGTGTGTGTGTGTTTTCAGGTTTGGTGAAACTGGGTGTCCACTGTATCACAGGACAGAAAGTGGCGATAAAGATTGTAAACAGAGAGAAACTCTCAGAGTCTGTCCTCATGAAGGTAAACCACACACACACACACACACACACCACCTTCCTGTTCACTTATCAACACTCAGGTCTGAGTTCAGGACGGAGCCAGAAATACGTCAGTACAGCTGTACACAGACAGAGTGTGTGTGTGTGTGTGTGTGTGTGTGTGTGTGTGTGGTGTTTAACACTTTGGCTTTACACTTATTCACTTATTTTATATTAAAATGTCTTTTGTTTTAACCCTGGAATACTTCTGTAGTTGTACACCAGATGTTCTTCTCTCTAACTGTTCACTTCTGTGTGTGGGTGTGTGTATGGGGTGTGTGGGTGTGTGTATGGGGTGTGTGTGTGTGTGTGGGTGTGTGTATGGGGTGTATGGGGTGTGTGGGTGTGTGTATGGGGTGTGTGTATGGGGTGTGTGGGTGTGTGTATGGGGTGTGTGGGTGTGTGTATGGGGTGTGTGTATGGGGTGTGTGGGTGTGTGTATGGGCTGTGTGTATGGGGTGTATGGGGTGTGTGGGTGTGTGTATGGGGTGTGTGGGTGTGTGTATGGGGTGTGTGGGTGTGTGTATGGGGTGTGTGGGTGTGTGTATGGGGTGTGTGGGTGTGTGTATGGGGTGTGTGGGTGTGTGTATGGGGTGTGTGGGTGTGTGTATGGGGTGTGTGGGTGTGTGTGTGTGTGTGCAGGTGGAGAGAGAGATCGCCATTCTGAAGCTGATTGAACATCCTCATGTCCTCAAACTGCACGATGTGTACGAGAATAACAAATACCTGTAAGTGTGTGTGTGTGTGTGTGTGTGCAGCTGTGAGTCTCCAGGACCAGTACATGACCCGCCCCCCTTCCCCCCTTCCCCCGCAGGTACCTGGTGCTGGAGCACGTCTCCGGAGGTGAGCTGTTTGATTATCTGGTGAAAAAGGGACGACTGACTCCTAAAGAGGCGCGAAAGTTTTTCAGACAGATCATCTCCGCCCTGGACTTCTGTCACAGCCACTCCATATGGTACTGATCACCCATACTCAGCCAATCACAGCGCAGGAAACCTGTCTATTAGCACTGACTCCGCCCACTAATCTACTGTTTATTCATTCATTAGGGCGTTTAGTTCATGAGAGAGAGAGAGAGAGCGCTTCATAGTGCCTGTTATCTCAACACATCTGTCTCTTTCTCTGCCTTTCTGTCTCTCTCCCTGTTTCTCCCCTCTCTGTCTGTCTGTCTGTCTGTCTGTCTGTCTGTCTGTCTGTCTGTCTGTCTGTCTGTCAGTCACCGAGACCTGAAGCCGGAGAACCTGCTGCTGGACGAGAAGAATAACATCCGTGTGGCCGACTTCGGCATGGCGTCTCTGCAGGTGGGGGATAGTCTGCTGGAGACAAGCTGTGGGTGAGTTTCTGTGTGTGTGTGTGTGTGTGTGTGTGTGTGCTGGGGTGATTAAATTCAGTTCAATTCAATTTTATTTGTATAGCGCTTTTAACAATTGACATTGTCTCAAACCAGCTTTACACAATCAAAAGAATTATTTAAGTTTGTATGGAATGTGAATGTGTATGAATCAAAATGTTCAGATAGTCCCTGGTGAGCAAGCCGAGGGCGACAGTGGCAAGGAAAAACTCCCTGAGACGGTAATAGGAAGAAACCTTGAGAGGAACCAGACTCGACAGGGAACCCATCCTCATCTGGGTGAAACAGATAGCAGGAAATGATCTGCATTTATACAGTGTTAAGTGTTAGGTTCAGCTATAATAGTTGATGTTAATTGATGTTATAATAGTTGATGTTAAAATGGAGTCCAGTAGTTATTGGAGACTCAGATAGACTTGTAGAAAGTTCCAGTCCTGAACTATCGAATTGTCAAGTCCTCAGAGAAACAGCTGACAACACCAGTCGAGGCCAGAACCATCTTCTAAGTAGATAGAATCATCACCAGACACCAGACGCATCCTAAAGAGACACACGGGGCATCCATGCGATGAGACCTCCAACCAGAAACCGGGCACCAGGATGGATCAGACAGGTCCGGAGGGCAGAGCGAGTCTGGATCACTGGCAGCTCAGGAACCACATGTGTAGCTCGACAGAGAGAGAGAGAGAGAGAAAGAGTGAAAGGGGGAGACAGGGGGAGAGAGGAAAGAGAAAGAGGGGGAGGAAGAGAAGAGGAGGAGAGATTGCAGTTAGGTATGGTCACAGTCACAATGTCTAATGTGAATGTATATTTACTGTAGAGTGCAAGCAGGGACTCGGGCAGGACTAACTATGACATCATAACTAAAAGGGAGGAGCCAGAAGGAAACACAAACATGAGGGGGAACTGAGATGTAAAGCAAACAATCACCTCACCATCAACAAACCTGAGTGATCAAATGAGAGTGAGGAAGACAGCATCTAAACATACCAGTTCACCATAATACTCTACGTCCATGAGTCCCCCAGATCTGCTCCTTTACCTTATGGCAAATCTATTTATAAAAATGCTTGGCTAAATAAATAGGTTTTTAGCCTAGACTTAAACACTGAGACTGTGTCTGAGTCCCGAACACTATTTGGAAGACTATTCCATAATTTTGGGGCTTTGTAAGAAAAAGCTCCGCCCCCAGCTGTAGTTTTCATAATACGCGGTACTGACAAGCAGCCTGCATCCTTTGACCGAAGTAGGCGTGGCGGATCGTAAGACACTAGCAGTTCGCTCAGATGCTGCGGGGCGAGACCATTTAATGCTTTATATGTCAAGAGTAGTATTTTAAAATCAATGCGAAATTTCACAGGGAGCCAATGTAGTGAAGATAGGATAGGGGTGATGTGCTCATATCTTCTGGTTCTAGTGAGGACTCTCGCTGCTGCATTCTGGACTAGCTGAAGCTTGTTTATGCACCTAACAGAACAACCAGACAGTAAGGCATTACAATAGTCCAACCTAGAAGTGATAAAAGCATGAACTAGTTTTTCTGCATCGTTTAGCGACAATATATTTCTTATCTTGGCAATATTTCTGAGGTGAAAGAATGCTATCCTGGTGATATTATCTACATGAGCTTCAAATGAAAGGCTGGAATCTATAATCACGCCGAGGTCTTTTACTGTTGCACTTGATGGAACAGAAAGGCCATCTAAAGTTACGGTGTGATCTAAGATTTTACTTCTAGCTGTATGCGGTCCTATGACTAGAACTTCTGTCTCATCCCGATTAAGCAGAAGGAAGTTAATTAGCATCCAATTTCTTATGTCCTGAACACATTGCTCAACTTTAGTAAGATGGTTTTTCTCATCAGGTTTTGTTGAGACGTATAGCTGTGTGTCATCAGCATAACAATGAAAACTAATACCATGCTTACGGATTATGTTGCCCAGAGGAAGCATGTAAAGGGAAAAAAGCAGTGGGCCTAAAACTGAACCCTGCGGAACGCCAAACTCCACTAGAGAACATGCAGAATAATCACCATTTAAGTCTACATACTGATAACGATCGGTCAAATAGGATCTGAGCCAGGAGAGGGTTGTGCCCTTAATTCCTACTAAATTTTCTAATCTGTGAAGAAGAATAGCATGATCAATAGTGTCAAAAGCTGCACTGAGGTCGAGTAATACAAGCATAGTTACACAACCCTGATCAGAGGCCAATAGGAGGTCATTTACTACTTTAACGAGTGCTGTTTCTGTGCTGTGATGAGGCCTAAATCCTGACTGATACAGTTCATGTATGCCATTTCTATGTAGATATGAGCATAGCTGCTCCGCTACTATCTTTTCCAGAATCTTAGAGATAAAGGGGAGGTTTGATATTGGCCTGTAATTGGACAGCTGACAGGGGTCGAGGTCAGGTTTCTTAATTATTGGTTTAATAACTGCTAATTTAAAAGATTTTGGAACATAACCAATGCTGAGTGAGGAATTAATTATTCTCAACAGCGGTTCTGTTATTACTGGTACTATCTGTTTAAGAAAATGTGTCGGTTTAGGATCTAATATACAGGTTGATGAATTTGCAGAAGAGATGAGTGAAATTAGTTCATTCTCTTCAAGAGGAGTAAAGTATTCTAGGTTTGAATCTGACATGGCTAGGTTAACATCTGTATCAATTACATTGTTCGGTTTCAAAGCCTC
>CM060121.1:35247978-35282978 GCA_030522415.1 Channallabes apus
CTCTCTCTCTCAGAGAAAACCAGGAGAAGATGATCTACTACCTGCTGCTGGACAGGAAGGAACGCTACCCCAGTTATGAGGATGAAGATCTTCCACCCAGGAATGATATCGGTGAGAGAGGACACCCTGCCGAGACACCCAACCCCCCCCTCCCCCTCCCCCCCACCCCGAACACTAGATATAAACACATGTTATAACTAGGGCTGCAACTAACGATTATTTTGATAATCGATTAGTTGGCCGATTTTTGTTTCAATTAATCGATTAATCGGATAAGTGCCAAGCGCTTCTTTAATTTGGTGATTTGCGTATAAGTATATATAAAACCATACCAACATTTGTTTTGTTTTTAACAATAAGTGCAGATGGCAAGTTGACTGTTTTTTTTATACACAGTGCTGCTGGACAGTTTGTGAACCCTCCAGACATGGTAACGGTTTTTGTAAAAAACATTAAAAGAATCTTATTACACATACATCCAAATCCCAATGTGCAAAGCACACCTTCCAAATACACAAACACAAAAAGAGATATATTTTCATTATTTAATTTAACAAAGGCGGTTCATTTCACAAAAAACTGAATTTCACATGTGCAAAAGTATGTGAACCCTTGTATTAGTAGCTTGTGGCTCCTCCTTTTGCAGCCATTACTTCAACTAAACATCTCCTGTAACCACTAACCAGTCTCACATCTGCTTATGGGGATTTTTGCTCACTCCTCCTTGCAGAACTCAGCCAGCTGAGAGAGGTTGGAGGGACATCTGGTATGTACCAACTTCTTCAGGTCTCGCCACAACATTTCAATTGGGTTAAGGTCTGGACTTTGACTGGGTCAGTCCAGAGTGCGAATCCTCTTTCGCTGAAGCCATTCCTTTGTAGTTTTGCTGGAATGCTTTGGGTCATTGTCCTGTTGCATAATCCATTTTTGTCCCAGCTTCAACTTCCTGACTGATGGCAGGAGATTCTGGTCCAGAATTTGTTGATATGCCAAAGAATTCATGGTTCCTTTGAGTTGTCCAGGTCCAGAAGCAGAAAAGCAGCCCCAGACCTTCACATTTCCACCACCATACTTCACGGTTAGGAGGAGGTTCTTTTCTTCATATGCTGTGTTGGCTTTTCTCCAAACATGTCGTTTTGATTGTGACCAAATAATTCTATCTTGGACTCGTCTGTCCAAAGAATGAACTTCCAGAAGGCCTCTGGTTTGTCCAAGTGCCCTCTGGCAAAGTTGAAACGGGCAGCTTTGTTCTTTTCTGAGAGCAGAGGCTTCCTTCTAGCAACCCTCCAATGAATGTCATGGCTATTCAATTTTCGTCTGATTGTCGACCCATGCATATTTGTCCCAGATGCTGCCAGAGAGGTCTGCAACTCTCTAGCGGTGATGTGTGGGTTGGCCTTTACCTGATTTATTATTTTTCTGGTGCTTCTGGGTGATATTTTTGATGGGTGTCCACTTCTAGGCAAAGTTGCTGTCATGGTGAAGGCCCTTCATTTGTAAATTATCTGTCGAACAGTGGATGGATGAAGCTGGAATCTTTTAGAGATGGTCTTATAGCCCTTCCCAGACTGATGGGCTGTCACTACCCTCTACTTAATGTCCTCAGATATCTCCTTTGCTCTTGGCTTTGTTGATTTGTATGGGACCACAGTGGTTTGGTTGGTTTCCTCTCTTTTAATTAGTGCAGGCAGAATCCTTTCCCAAGGAGTAAAAATTTTTTATGTTTTGCTTAACTATATAAAACCCTAAATCAGGTTATTATTTATGTATAAAAGTAAACTTTAAAAAATGCAAAAGCCACATAGAGTTTAATTATCTTTAATTTTGACATTTAAACCTTATTTTATGTAAATCAACATTTTTGTTTTTAACAATAATTGCAGATGGCAAGTTGACTGTGTGTGTGTGTGTGTGTGTGTGTGTGTGTATGTATGTATGTATGTATGTATGTATGTATGTATGTGTGTGTGTGTATATATATATATATATATATATATATATATATATATATATATATATATATATATATATAGTTAAAAAATACACTGACATATTCAGTTGTTAATGACCTCAATTGTAAATTCTCTTAAATTAATTCAACTTAAGAAGAATAATAGACTTCTAGATTATGATATTTTTAATTGAAGTGTCTACTACATCCTTTTCACGGTTTATACATTATTTCGATCCTCTCGTGTATTTTATCCTATTTTTTTGTTGTCTCAATAAAAAAATAATAATAAAATATATAATATAGACCATTTTGCTATACTAGACATTCTCGTAATACGGCGACGTAGGGAGAAAAAGAAACTGGCCGCTACTGGGTTCAGTCTGTTTATTTTGCCCTTTTTCCCGCAGTTCCCTCTGTACAGCGTGTAGGATGATGGGATATATCCGGTCCTCCGAAGTGTAAAATGAACGTGAAGAAACGCACTAGAAGTGTTTTCCGTGTGTTCGTTGGGATTTGAACGCCGAGAAAAAGCTGCATGCAACGTTTTTTTAGCCCCGTATAACCGCGCAGCCGGACAAACGCACGTCACCAAAGCCCGTGTGAACACACACACTGACTCCTGTGTGTAGAAAACCCTCTGCGCTTCATCCGCGCTCACCGGACACTACGACTGGCAGAAAACCGCTCGCTTTTAACACCCGATAAGAAGCGTTTAATGTAAACTGCTCCTGTACCTTGAAGGACTTGGAGCGCGCGCTTTTTCCTGCAAACTCCATTGCGCGAGCGACTGTGTATCTGTGTGTGTATTTGTGTATCTTGTGGTCGCGCTCCTCAATAACGTGAGCAGCCCAACTAATCGATAACGGCATTCGTTGACAACGAATTTCATTATCGATAATTATCGATTAGTTGTTGCAGCCCTAGTTATAACACTGATATACACATGGCTGGTATTTAATGATGCAGTAAATCTTCTAGGTCACATGTTAAACCCTGACTACGTGGTGAGGATGTTCAGACTTCACGTCTACACACTCGTTTATTGATTGATGTTACTGAGCATCTGGAAAGTGTTCACAGCTTCACTTCTTCCAGGTCGTATTCCTTATTCCACAGCATAAGGACAATGTGAAAGGAGTTTGTATGAAATCTTTGCAAATAAAAGAAAAAAGTAAACAACAAAAACAAAAAAAACATAACATATCTATTCATACCCTTTGTCCACAGAGATGGTTGTTCTTCCAGAAGGTTCTCCTCTCTCAACAGAGAAACACATGAGCTCTTTCAGACTGATCATCGGGTTCTCGAGGCCCGCTCTAGGTCATGGTGGTTCCAAGTGGAGGCCTCTTGTCCATTTGGACCTTCAACGCTGCAGAAATGTTTCTGTTCCCTTCCCCAGACCTGTGCCTCGATACAATCCTCTGAGCTGCGCTGTTAACTCATATAGACACGTGTGTGTTTGTCTCTCCAAATCATGTCCAGTCAACTGAATTTCCCACAGGTGGACTCCAGTCGAGTTGTAGAAACATCTCAAGAGTAATCAGTGGAGACAGGATGCACTTGAGCTGACTTTGTTTTGTTTGCAAGGATTTTATACAAACTCCTTTTCCATTATTATGCAGTGCTGCTTGTAGAAGTTTGAGGCTGTGACACGACGTGGAAAAAGTGATGCTGTGAAATCTTTCCAGATGTTCAATACAGAACATCTGGAAAAGAAGGCGAAACCATATCAAACTCATGACTCACTGGACGTTTTGGTGGAGAGTTTGCTTTTGTACATTTCCATATTTAAATTCAGTTAATTATTCTCTGAGAGAATGCGCGGCTCTCTGCTGTAAAGTGTTTATAGAGAGTTTATAGAGAAGGTTTTACACTCGAACTTGACCTCCATGACCCCGGGTCACGTACACACACGGCTTTATCAGATGTACAGAGAGACAGTGAGACGTTCCTGCAGCACCTGAAATAACCTGGTCCTGACTGATCCACACACACACACACACACACACACACACACACACACACACACACAGCAGGTACTTATTACAGTGAGAGGAACAAAAGCAGTAAGACCACATGTTTTGTCTGATATAGTGTGTGTGTGTGTGTGTGTGTGTGTGTGTGTGTGTGTCATGTCCAGATCCTCCCCGTAAGCGTGTGGACTCTCCCATGCTGACCCGTCATGGCCGCTGCCGGCCGGAGAGGAAGAGCCTGGAGGTGCTGAGTGTGACGGACCAGGGCTCGCCGACCCCGCCCCGCCGCGCCCTTGACACCTCTGCCCACAGTCAGAGGTCACAGTCACACACACGCTCACTCAACTCAGGAACACACACACACACCCCGCTCGCTGTCTAACAACACACACTGTTCAGGATTACTGCAGGGCATCAGCACTCTGACCCACTGTGTTAGGGAACAGCTCTCTCAGCCCTGTGTGTACACATTATATACACACACACACACACACACACACTAACTATGTGTATAACCCTGCCGTGTGTGTGTGTGTGTGTGTGTGTGTGTGTGTGTGTGTGTGTGTGTGTGTGTGTGTGTGTGTGTGTGTGTGTGTGTGTGTGTGCATGTGCAGATCTCGCTCAGTGAGTGGAGCTTCGACTGGTCTCTCCTCCAGCCCCCTGAGCAGCCCGAGAGTAAGTTACACTCCACATTATTCTGTGTCTCTCACACACACACACACACACACACACACACACACACACACACACACACACACACACACACCACACCACACCACACGACACACACACACACACACACACACACACACACACACACCACACGACACACACACACAACACAACACAACACAACACAACACACACACACTACCGTTCAAAAGTTTTAGAACACTTGCAAATTTCTTTGTTTTTGTTTAGTGATTTATTTTCTACATTCTACAACAATACTGTGGATTTCAAAACTATAAAATAACACATATGGAATTAGGTAATTACGTAACAACAAGAAAAACAGCAGTTAGTTGTTATTGTAAGACACAGAGGTCGGCCTTTCTGTAATAGTTCCTGCAAGAACAGTATTGTGTCAAGTGCATTTGCAAAATCCGTCCAGCACCATAATGAAACTGTCTCTCATGAAGGCCGTCCCAGGAGGACGAGACCAAAACCTACCTCTGCTGCAGACGAGAAGTTCATTTAGAGTTATCAGCCTGAAAAATGACCAATTAACAGCAGCTCAGATTAGAGGCGTTATGAAGTCTTTACAGAGCAGAAGTAGCAGAAACATCTCAATATCAACTGTTCAAAGGAGATTCATGTACAAAGAAATAAACATCAGGAACCATCATGGAGTTAGGTAGTGACCCCAAATGTTTGAACGGTACACAACCATCAAACATCACACACACACACACACACACACACACACACACACACACACACACACACACACACACACACAATGTACAGTTTATTCATTAACCCTCAGCTAACACAATAACACAGATTAACATGTCGTGTGTGTGTGTGTAAAACATTCCGCTTGTGTTGTGTCATGTGACTTGTGTTCCCGCCCACTGTAACTCTGTTCTTTGCTAATCACGAGCCATAGCTCTCATTAACTCTCATCCTCATTGCTGTTCTCTTCACCTCTCCATTCTTCTGTCCTCCTCCATCCCTCTGTCCTCTCTCTCTCTCCCGCCTCGTCAGAGTCCGGTTTTCACCTTCAGCCCGTCCGAGGTTGCCTCCACACCCCAAGCCAAAGATCCCAAAGCGGGAAGCGGCCCCGCCCCTCGGGCGGCACAGCGCGTGTCCGACCAAAAGACCCAGACACTCCCGTCCAAGGCGGCGACAGAGCGACCGCATCTGCAGTCTATGAAGTCCCTCCCCCTGCAGACACCGCCCTCCCCCTCTCCTTCCCCGTCTCCACTCCTCTCCCCCATGCCTCGTTTCTTCTTCTTCCCCGCTCCCTCCGTCCTCAAGTCCGTCACTAAGTCCATCTATCCTAACTCTGCCCATGTGTCGCAGGTTACGCCCCAGGATTCCCCGCTTCCCACCCCCCTTGGAACCCCCCAGCACCCCCCTCCCACTCCACCGTCCTCCTCTTCCTCCTCCTCCTCCTCGCGGGCTGAAGGGGGCGGGGCCGGCAGCAGCGCAGGGGGTGGCTCCCTGTCTCTCACGCCCCCCTCCAGCCCCGGCGCAGGTGGAGGAATGGCTGCTAGCAGCTCCGCCCACTGGAGGAGTCGTCTCAACTCATTCAAGAACAACCTGCTGGGTTCACCGCGCTTCCATCGCCGCAAGCTGCAGGGTGAGACACGCAACGCTTAGTCCCACAGGGGTTTTACACACACACACACACACACACACACACACACACACACTCATATACACACACCAGTGGCGGCTGCTCTAAGACTACAAGGGAAGCTACGCCTCCTCTACTATGTCAGAAAATAAATGCTGATATATGCACTGTCGTGTTTATATTGGTTTTAATAACTGCGCTAGAACGCGTTCAACTTCATGACTAGCTCGTTCAGAATCAGGTATTTATTGTAGATTGTTTGAGGCGATTTTCTTGTCATACATTTCCGTGCAGCACAGCATGTTAAACCCTCCTGAAGCCCAGCTTCACTGGAGCTCTGTGGCGAAGCACAGACTAGTTTTTTTCACTGCAGAAAAGCTGGACGGTAATTGGATAAATGCACAGTGGGAAGCTCAGCTTCTCTGGGGGTGAATGGAATAGTGGGCGGGACAGGACGCTGGGCCGCTGCATGATGATTGGAGGAGCTGTTTAAAGGGCGGAACACCTTTTTTGATTGACAGCATGTCTTAAGTACACATCAGCGCTACAGAGATTCGAGTTCAGTCCCATGCGGATTTGCAGGTGAAGTGGTACGACGACCTGCTGCACTCTGTATTGTTTGCTGGTGATATAAACCATTTTTGTTTGTACAAATCATTCTTTAAATAATAAAAAAAACATATTATAGCGTTCTTGCCTTTGCTCCTTGTTTCAGCATTGTAAAGTTAGTTTGTTCATATAATTAAAGTAGCTTGTGGAAGGGGAAACTAGCCAGAATTTATGTACATAATGAATTTTATGATAAAGGCCTAATATGAGCTTCCCCTGTTTCAAAAGCTAGCAGCCGCCACTGACACACACTCGCACAACTGTTCTCTTCTGATTATAAGTCATGGTTACAGTGGGGCAAAAAAAGTATTTATTCAGCCACCAATTGTACAAGTTCTCCCACTTAAAAAGATGAGAGAGGCCTGTAATTTTCATCATAGGTGAACCTCAACTATGAGAGACAAAATAAGAAAAAACAAATCCAGGAAATTGGATTTTTTAATATATTTTTTTATTGTACCCCGATTTTCTCCCAGAATTTAGTCGTATCCAATTCCTCCCCGTCACTAGGGGGATCCCACATCAAGCTTCTACTATCACGTGTTTCCTCCGACCCACATGATGTCACCGACCGCATCTTTTCGAACTGCTCGCTCACGCACCATTGGTTTTCTGTAAGTCTTCACAAGCGTAACACACTTGGAGGTCAGCGTTATCCGCTCACTCTGCTTGCGTGAGCTCACAGACACCCCTGATTGGCTGTAGAACCATCAATAATGTGGGAGCCCGAAGTACCTCTCGTCCCTCCCCTGAGAGAGCTCGACCAATCAGCTCTCTATAGGCCTCCGGCTGTGAGAGGTTACAGCATCACCCAGGGTTCGAACTCGCGATCTCCGGATGATAGGGCGAGCACTTTACCACTGCGCCACTCTGAGGCGGATTGTAGGACTCCAAAGATTTTCTATGGGGTTGAGATCTGGAGACTGGCTAGGACACTCCAGGACCGTGAATTACTTCTTATGAAGCCACGTCTTCGTTGCCCAGGCGGTGTGTTTGGGATCGTTGTCATGCTGAAAGACCCAGCCACGTTTCATCTTCAATGCCCTTTGCTGATGGAAGGAGGTTTTCACTCGAAATCTCACGATACATGGCCTCAGTCATTCTTTCCTTTACACGGATCAGTTGTCCTGCAGAAAAAGAGGTTTCCACCCTCATGCTTCACAGTAGGTATGGTGTTCTTTGGATGCAACTCAGCATTCTTTCTCCTCCAAATACGACAAGTTGTGACAAGATGGTGCTAACAGTGTTAACGGCGACTGGAGTTGGATATTGTTTGTTTTACTATGTGGAATTTTTGGAAATGTCACAGGACTAGTGTATGATCGCCAGTCACTTCTTGGCATCAAAGCTTCTTATCAACTAATTCTGAAACAAGTTGCTAGAGGACAAGAGTATAGTTTCCCTCCTCCACCTTTTGAATCAACTGTTCCGGTTTACTTGCGCCGCATCCATTATGCCATACCGTAGAAAAAACGACCGAGAAAACGTGGAAAGTGAGCCCGTGTGCGTGTCAGAGCCAGGGCTTACCTTCGTGGCTTTGGCCATGTAGAGTTAGTGGATTACACTCTTCATTGGATCCTGCTTATTGTCTCTGGAGGTCTCGATCAGTTTCCTCCGGTCGGCCTTCTTACCTACCTCCGCTTCCTGGCTCATGCCTGTCCTTCGGAAGGCTTTATTCAATGCTAGATCACTAGCAAACAAGACTTTTATACTGAATGAACTGAACAAGGCAGTTAGATTTTCTGTTTTTGACAGAGACGTGGCTTCAATGTGGTGAGTCTGTAGCCTTTTCTGGATACTCCTGTCCTGTGTGCGCTTGTTTATCGTCCTCCCAAATTTAATAAAGATTTTATCCAAGAGCTTTATGATTTTATGGCGGGCATTGCTCTTAAATTTGATCGCTTTTTAATTGTTGGGGATTTTAAAATTCATCTCTGCTGTGACTCTAAACCCTTGGTCAAGGATTTCTGAATATCATCGGCTCTTTTAATTTGGTGCAGTGGGTCACTGCCCCCACCCACGAAAAAGGGACATATACTGGACTTGGTGTTGTCACAGGGCCTAGATGTGTGTATCACGGAAATATCTAACGTCTGCATTTCCGATCACTTTCTTGTGCTGTTTAATTTAACGCTACACTCTCCGGTGGATAACCAGCACCTCCCAGTTCTCTGATGCTTTTAATGCCTCTGGACTGATCAACTCTGGCTGTGAAAGAGTTGGCTGAACGTTTTAATTCCACCTGTGTTGATATATTGGACTCCATTGCTCCTCTCGCGCCCGCACGCTCTAAACCGATGGCTGAGCCTTGGTTGAACAAGCGTACGCGCGCTCTCGGACGTGAATGTAGACGTGCTGAGAGGAGATTGGACAAAGGACAGGTTGCATGTGTCTTTACAAATATTAAGAGTGTTTATATACCTACCAACATGCTGTGAAGACCGCTAAGACCCAGTTTATGTCTAACATTGTGTCTACTAATAGCCACAGGCCCAAAGTTCTTTTTATTGTATTTAATCGTATTATTAATCCATGTGATACTGCTGGTGCTGTGCCCTCACCTAGTATGTGTGAACAATTCTTGGCATTAAGGTTTTAATAATTAGGTCCTCTGTCTCTTTAACTTCTACTGTAGACCCTAGTGCTCTTCCAGTGTGCACAGCTGTCTTGGAGCAGTGTGAGCCCGTTTCTCTGAGGGAATTATCTAAATTAATTCATTACTTAAGACCCTCTTATTTCCCACTGAACTGTCTTCCACCCAGCTTGTTTAAAAACACTATTGGGCCCTATATTTAAAAATTAATTAATGCTTCCATTGCTACAGGTTTTGTTCCATCCTGCTTTAAACAGGCCGCACTTATTAAAAAACGTAATCTAGACCCGACCGTCATGTCAAATTATAGACCAATCTCGAAGCTGCCTTTTCTCTCAAAAATTTTAGAGAAAGTTGTCTATACACAGCTGCAGGCTTATCTTGATATTAATGACATTTCTGAAAAATTTCAGTTTGGTTTTAATTCAATACAATTTTATTTGTATAGCGCTTTTAACAATTGTCATTGTCACAAAGCAGCTTTACACAATCAAAATAATTATTTAAGTTTGTATGCAATGTGTATGAATCAGAATGTTCAGATAGTCCCTGATGAACAAGCCGAGGTCGACAGTGGCAAGGAAAAACTCCATGAGATGGTAATAGGAAGAAACCTTGAGAGGAACCAGACTCAACAGGGAACCCATCCTCATCTGGGTGAAACAAAGAGCAGGAAATGA
The DNA here is from genome assembly GCA_030522415.1 of Channallabes apus. Classification (NCBI taxonomy): domain Eukaryota; kingdom Metazoa; phylum Chordata; class Actinopteri; order Siluriformes; family Clariidae; genus Channallabes; species Channallabes apus. The sequence continues at coordinate 35,258,093 of CM060121.1, forward strand.
TCTACATTCATACTGATTGTGTAGGTGGCAGGCAGTTCAGCTATAACAGATAATGTTGACTGATGTTGACTGGGCCAGGGGTAGCTCAGTGGTTAAGGCACTAGACTACGGTTCGGAATATCCCAGGTTCAAACCCCACAACCACGAACATGTGACGAGATCTCCAACCAGAAGCGGGGCACCAGGATGGGTCAGACAGGTCCGGAGGGCAGACGGAGTCTGGATCACTGGCAGCTCAGGAATGTGTAGCTCAACAGAGAGAGGGAAAGAGTGAGAGAGGGGGACAGAAAATGAGAGGGGAGAGCAGAAGAGAAGGAGAGATAAAAGTTAGGTATGGTCACGGTCACATAATGTAAAGGCGAATGTATGTTTAGTGTAAAGTGCAAGCAGAGACTCCGGCAGGACTAAATATGACAGCATAACTAAAAGGGAGAGCCAGAAGGAAACAAAAACATGAGGAGTCCCTGAGGTGTAAAGCAAACAATCACCTCACCGTCAACAAACCTGAGTGATCAATGAGAGTGAGGAAGACAGCATCTAAACATACCAGTTCACCGTAATACTCTGTCAATGAGTCCCCCAGATCTGCTCCTTTACCTTATGGCAAATCTATTTATAAAAATGCTTTATATGTCAAAAGTAGTATTTTAAAATTCATGCGGAATTTCACAGGGAGCCAATGAAGTGAAGATAAGATAGGGGTGATGTGCTCGTATCTTCTGGTTCTAGTGAGGACTCTCGCTGCTGCATTCTGGACTAACTGAAGCTTGTTTATGCACCTAATTGAACAACCAGACAGTAAGGCATTACAATAGCCCAACCTAGAGGTGATAAAAGTATGAACTAGTTTTTCTACATGGTTTACCGACAATATATTTCTTATCTTGGCAATATTTCTGAGGTGAAAGAATGCTATCCTGGTAATATTATCTACATGAGCTTCAAATGAAAGACTAGAATCACACCAAGGTCTTTCACTGTTGCACTTGATGGAACAGAAAGGCCATCTAAAGTTACAGTGTGATCTAAAATCTTGCTTCGAGCTACATGCGGTCCTATGACTAAAACTTCTGTCTGATCAGGATTAAGCAAAAGGAAGTTAATTAGCATCCAGTCTCTTATATCCTTTATGCATTGCTCAATTTTAGCAAGCTGGTTTTTCTCATCTGGTTTTGCTGAGACGTATAACTGTGTGTCATCAGCATAACAATCAAATCTAATACCATGCTTACAGATTATGTTGCCCAGAGGAAGCATGTAAAGGGAGAAAAGCAGTGGCCCTAAAACTGAACCCTGTGGAACACCACACTCCACTAAAGACCATGCTGAATAATCACCATTCAAATCTACATACTGATAACGATCGGTCAAATAGGATCTGAGCCAGGAGAGGGCTGTACCCTTAATTCCTACTACATTTTCTAATCTGTGAAGAATACTATAATCAATGGTGTCAAAAGCTGCAATGAGGTCGAGTAACACAAGCATAGTGACGCAACTCTGGTCAGCTTTTCCAGAATCTTGGAGATAAAGGGGAGGTTTGATATCGGCCTATAATTGGACAGATGACGGGGGTCAAGGTCAGGTTTCTTAATTATCGGTTTAGTAACTGCTAATTTAAAAAAATTTGGAACATACCCAATGCTGAGGGAAGAATTCATTATTTTCATCAGGGATTCTGTTATATATCTGTTTGAGAAAATGTGTCGGTATAGGATCTAATATACAGGTTGATGAATTTGCAGAAGAGATGAGTGAAATTAGGTCTTTCTCTTCAAGGGGAGTAAAGTTGAGGTTCCGATCTGACATGGTTAGTTTAACATCTGCATCAATTATACTGTCCGGTTTCAAAGCCTCAATTTTATCGCTAATATTTCCAATTTTAATATTAAAAAAGTTCATGAAGTCCTCACTATTGCAAGAAGTTGTTGTGGAGATTTCTGAAGTGGTTTAATTCCTGGTTAATTTGGCCACGGTATTACATAAAAATCTAGGATTTTTTTCGTTATTTCCTATAAGAGTGGAGAGATACGTTCTAGCTACAGTAAGAGCTTATCTATAGTTCAGGATGCTCTCCTTCCATGCTATTTGAAATAGTAACAATTTAGTTTTACGCCATTTACGTTCTAATTTCCGAGCGGTCTGTTTTAAAGTGTGCGTGTGATCGTTATACCAGGCAGCGAATAGCTTTTCTGTAATAATTTTTCTTTTAACTGGAGCTACATATTCAAAGGTATAACTAAATGTCGACTCTAAATATTCAGTCGCCTGATCGAGTTCTGTGGGGTCAGAAGGTGATCTAATCGATGTTGCTTACCTCTGTGTGGTAGTTGATGTGAATGTACGTTTATTACAGTAGCGCGGTGCTGTGCATACATTATTACTATGACACACTTTAATTGAGACAAGATAGTGATCTGAAATGACTTCAGACAGTGGAATCGCTGATAATTTTTTTAATACTTAATCCGTAGAACATTATTAAATTTAAACCTTAAATTAAATTATTAAACCTGCTTTATGAGTGGGTCCTACGACACACTGATTTACTCCTAGCGAGTCTAGTATGGACATAAATGCTGTTCTTAGGGGGTCCTCTGGATTCTCAAAATTAATATTAAAATTGCCAGCAATTAACGCTTTGTCTACAGAAACGACTAGGTTTGAGATGAAATCTGCAAATTCACAGAGACATTCAGAGTACGGCCCTGGAGGTGTGTAAATGATAATTAGCGGGATCGACCAAACAGATCTAATATTTGTACCTACACTTATGTTACTATAGAGAGCTTCAAATGCATTAAATTTGTGTCCGTTTTTTTGTACAGTAATCAGATTATCATTGTGAATAATTGCGACGCCTCCTCCTCTACCAGTTAGCCGAGGCTGGTGTATGTATCTATATCCAGGAGGACTAGCTTCATTTAGAGCTACATACTCGTCCTGTTTAACCCATGTTTCAGTTAAACAGAGTATATTAAACGCCTGATCTGTGATAATTTCATTAACAATAACTGCTTTTGATGCGAGAGATCTAATATTTAACAATCCTAGCTTCAGATCAGAGGTGCCGGCTGCGCATTCAGTATGATCCGAGTTTGTGGTCTTTGTTAATCAAATTATTGAAACGGACTTTCTGAGTCTTTCTACATTTTTGCTTAGTTCGGGGGTTTAAAATCACGGCACAGCCCTGATCGATCTCCTTTTAACTACAGATTCTGGCAATTCTGCTGCCCTCTTATTGTTAGACCTAACAGCAGCTTTTGACTTTGAAGAGTTATGGAGACAATTATTAAGGCACGGTTACAAGAACATGTGAAACAGAAAGTACAAGAAGAAGATAAAATACAAAAAAGAAAAAAATATTAAATTAATGAATAAATAAATAAATAAAAAAGAGAAAAAATACAGACGTGTATACCAATGTCTTCCTAAGCCACTAAGGAATCGGTAAACCGAAGTGATTTGACATAATTAAGGACTGGTTGCCATAGTTTAGAAAATTTAACCTGAGTACCACGAAGTGAGTGTTTAATCTTTTCTAACTTCATATAAGTAAGGGCATCCTTTATCCAGAGGGAGTGAGAGGGAGGGTTAGGATAACACGTTAACAAAGTAAGAGGGCATGGAATACCCACCTGGCAAGACCCCAAACAGGCCAACCAAAGGTTCTGGGAGGATATTAACTGAGGTAATGGCTGAGAGAGAGTCAAAAACAGATAGCCAAAAAGAGTGTATAGCTGGACAAGACCAAAACATGTGGATAAGATTTGCAAGACCGCAATGATATTTATCACAGTTTGAGTCAGTGCTGGGATATACTGTATACGGGCCAATTTACTTTTGGACCAATGGACTCTATACACCACTTTGCACTGCAAAACTTCATGACGCGCACAGACAGAGGAGGTATGTATTCTTTTCAAAACTAGCTGCCAAACAGAAGGGCTAATATCAATACCAATGTCTTTGGACCAAACAGAACGCCAGGGGCCAGGAGTAGCTCAGTGGTTAAGGCATTGGACTACGGTTCGGAAGATCCCAGATTCAAACCCCACAACCACCAAGTTGCCACTGTTGAGCCCTTGAACAAGGCCCTTAACCCTCAACTGCTCAGATGTGTAATGAGATAAAAAATAAATTTAAGTCGCTCTGGATAAGAGCGTCTGCTAAATGTAAATGTAAACGCAGGCCGTCTGAAGCAGAGGAATGAAGTGGAATATAATGGGGGCTGTGGAATATAATGCTGAGATTGCACCTTTAAGGTTAGGATCCAGTTTAAGAACAGAATCAAGAGGAGTATAAACACAAATAGCAGGGAATGTAGAAAAATGAGTACGAGTAAAATCCCGGACCTGTATTTATCTGAAAAAGTGAGAGTTCAGTAGATGAAAAGCATCTTTTAATTGATCGAAAGAGGCAAAAACACCATTGATGTACAGATGCTCTACAGAAGCAATCCCGTAGCCTTTCCAGATCTCAAAAGTTTTATCTATAAGAGAAGGAGGGAATAGAGGATTTAAGTGTAGGGGAGATGACAAAGGTATGGCCTGGAGTCCAAAGTGTCGTCTAAATTGGGTCCAGATCTTAAGACTGGCTTTAACTATAGTATTTATGGAGTATGATGGAGCATGGTGTGTCGACGGAAGACACAACAGAGATGTAAGAGATGAGGGAGCACAGGAAGCAGCCTCAGTCTGTAGCCAGGGTGGTGGTTTATTACTGAAACACCACCAGTACAGAGTGGACAGAATGTTTGCAGCCCAGTAGTAAAATAGAAAGTTAGGTAGGGCTAGGCCACCCATACCTTTTTTGAAGAATGTCTTTTCGGATTCAGGGGATCTTTTTGTTCCATATAAAGTGAGAGATGCAGGAGTCGTTCATTCATTCATTTTCTATACCGCTTAATCCTGTGTCCAGGGTCGCGGGGGGCCTGGAGCCTATCCCAGGAGACTTCGGGCACTAGGCGGGGTACACCCTGGACAGGGTGCCAATCCATCGCAGGGCACACACACATACACACACTCACACACCCAATCACACACTACGGGCAATTTAGGAACGCCAATTAGCCTAATCTGCATATCTTTGGACTGTGGGAGGAAACCGGAGTACCCGGAGGAAACCCACCAAGCACGGGGAGAACATGCAAACTCCATGCACACAGAGACGGGAATCGAGCCTGGCCGGGGAATCGAACCCAGACCCTGGAGGTGCAAGGCGACAGTGCTAACCACTACACCACCGCGCCGCCTATGCAGGAGTCGATTGAATGCAAAAAAACTCTTCGGTATATAAACAGGCAGGCATTGAAAAAAGCATAAAAATTTAGGGAGCACATTAATTTTAATGCAGTTTATACGGCCAGCTAAGGATAAGGGTAGAAGTGACCAACGTTGGGTGTTGTGAATTAGTTTGGCCTGTAGTGAGGAGAAATTAGCGTTAAACAGATCTGAATATTTTCGAGTAACCCAGACACCTAAATATTTGAATGATTCCAGGGAGACCTTAAATGGTAATGAGGAGAAATTATAAGACAAAGCTGCGTCGTTAAGGGGCATAAGTTCACTCTTGTGTAAATTCAGTTTATAACCTGAAAATTGGTCGAGTCCTTCAGCAAATCCAGAAATGAGGGTATGGATCGATCTGGATCTGAGATAATCAATAAAAGATCACCAGCATACAAAGACAATTTATGCTCAATACCTGGTTCCACGCTTCAGAAGGAAATAGTCAGAGTAATTATTATTTGTACGAACCCGGGCCAGGGGGGATGAATACAAGAGCTTTATCCAAGAAATAAATATATCGCCGAAACCAATTTTTTTAAGATTAAAAAACAGGTAAGGCCATTCTACACGGTCAAATGTCTTCTCTGCATTCATTGAAATAATAAATTCGGGTGTATCCAAAGATAAAGGCGAGTACAGAATGTTTAGTAGCCGTCTAACGTTATGAAAAGAATGCCTGTTTTTAACGAAACCGGTTTGATCTGGGGAAATGATTGATGGCAAAATAAGCTCTAATCGTCTTGCCAACATCTTTGCTAATAACTTTACATCTGCACAAAGCAAGGAGATAGGGTGAAAGCTACTACAAAGAAGGGGTCCTTATCTTTTTTAAGTAGAACGGAGATAGTGGCTTGACGCAGTGTAGTGGGCAAAGTGCCAACCTGTAGAGATTCATTAAACATCATTAACAATAATGGGGAAAGTTTGTCAGTGAATGTCTTATAAAATTCTGCTGGGAAGCCGTCAGGGCCGGGGCTCTTTCCATTTTGCATCGCCATTAAAGCGCCCTTAAGCTCCTCGACTGTGAATGGTTCATCCAGTCTTGATGACATTACAGGATCAATAAGAGGAATGTCCAAAGGTCTAAAGAACTTGTTCAGCTGATTCTCATCAAATAGGCATTCAGAAGTATATAGTAAGGTGTAGAAATCCCTGAATTGGTTATTAATGGATTGAGGATTAAGTGTAATATCAGTATCGGTTTTGATTTGAGTAATATTCCGTGATGAAGCCGATTGGCGAATCTGATGAGCAAGCAGCTTACTTGGTTTGTCTCCGAATTCATAAAAATTGTGATGTGTTTTCTGAATCAATTCTGCAGCTTCCCTAGAGGACACAACATCAAACTCCGCCCCTTTTAATGAGCAGGTCTTTAAGTAGATCTGCATCCGGTGAGTGTGCATACCTTGTTTGTAATTCTGATATAGTTTTAGTAAGAGAAATGCGTTTTTTTGCTGCAAGTTTGGTTTGGAAAGCAGAGTAAGATATTATCCTCCCACGTAGAAAGGCTTTACATGACTCCCAAATGGTCGATGCAGATGTGACAGGGTTAACATTGGTATCGATGAAGAGATCAACGCTATCATTGATAGCTTTAATAAAGTCAGGATCAGTGAGAAGTAAAGGATTGAAGTGCCAGGGGGAGCGTGACAAGGGTATACCTGGGAGTAAAATGTCCAATACGACTGTAGCATGGTCCGAAATTACAATGGGATTATAAAAGCATGAACTGACTGAGGAGAGTAATTTATCATCGATGAGAAAGTATGATGGATCTGGCCTAGCATTGGGGTTGAAATAGCGCCAGACATCAAAAACTACATACTGCTCCAAACGTTTGAATAACTTTAGAAGATTTTGATGCAATATTCTTACTTGATGTACGGTCGAGAGTAGGATCAAGGCAACAGTTGGAGTCTCCCCAAGAATAAGTTGGCTGTATTTGAGATTGGAAAGAGCAAAAAAGAAGTTTTTGAAAAAGCATTCGTTATCCCAGTTAGGGCCATATACGTTCGCCAAAGTCAGAGATGCCGCATCAATTTTACCTACAATAATTATATAATGACCATTCGGATCAGATATAACCATGGAAACAGATAGTGGGACTGACTTATGGACAAGTATTGCAACACCTCGAGCTTTACTTGTAAATGAGGAATGATGAAGCTGACCCCACCCATCCAGTGCGAAGTTTAAGATGATCTGAAATATTAAGGTGGGTTTCCTGTAGAAAAGCCAGGTTAGTGTTCAGATGTCTCAGATGAGATATAATTTTGTGACGCTTTACTGAAGAATTGAGCCCTTTGACATTCCAGCTAACAAGTCTTAAAGCACCACATGGAGCCATATAGGTATTGGAGGCAAACATAGTGTAATGCTGTAGAAGCAGAAAACATGTCTATCGGACTCCGTCTCTCTGAGAGATACCCAAGGTCTAAAGGCTAGTGTCACAAAAAACACAAAGGAAGAGTAAATGGCTAGGCCTGACATAGTTAAATCCAAAGGCAGCACACAAGCAACAGTTCGCAAAAACCTCTGACATCTGAAACCCCAAACGAGCAAAAACAACAACATCACTAATCTTGTACAAGATGAATAAGAAATTATTTGACTTATCGACTTGGAGTGTGTTGAAATTGCAACATGTCTTAAAACTGGCGAAATTTTTCTTAATGTTCTTAACAAATGTAGCAGCTTCCAACGGTGAGAGGAGCCACTTCCCCGCTGGGCAGCGTGATGCGAAGCTTAGCTGGAAAAAGTAATGCTGGTTTATACCCGCGCTTGTACAGCTCACTAATGGAGCTTTTATATTCGGCCCGCTGTTTGACCACATCAGGACTGTAGTTGTCATAGATGCGAAGATTATGTCCGTTGTAGGTCAGATCGCGTCGCCTGCGAGCTTCGCGGATCACCAGGTCTTTAGCTTGGAAGCGGTGGAATCGCAGGATGACAGGTCGAGGCCTCTCTCCCGGAGCAGGTTTCGGCGCGAGGCTCCAATGTGCTCGATCAAACTCGGGGGGCGAAGCGAGAACTTTCTCACCAAATATGTCGAAAATAAGCTGGGAGAAGAATACAGTTGGGCGCAGACCTTCAATCTGCTCAGGTAGTCCAATGATTCTAATATTCTGGCGCCTGCTGCGACTTTCCAGATCCGCTACTTTGACCGTAAGAAGTTTGTTTTCTGCTTTCAAATTACAGCTTTTGAAGACGCTGATCAGTTGCGGTGGCGTTGTCCTCCAACAAAGAAATTTTTTGACCAAGGTCAGCAATTGTGGATTTTATACTGACCAGCGTAGATGACAGCGAGTCAAAAGATGACTTAAAGTTGGCCACGAGGGCCGTTCGATGCTCGTCTAGTAGCAGGCTAATCTCGGCCATGGTAATGCTACTGGATGGAGGGGAATCTCCGTCTTTTTCTGCAGTTTTCGTCAAACAAGATTGACTTAGAAACGCCTGATAATGGTTATTGGGAATTTAATGCATGGAGCGTTGAGGTTTAGTAGATTAACTGAAAAGTTGTATGTGGGAGCGAGCAAAACGCATCTACACCGCACGCCTCATACCGGATGTTTTCGGCCCTTACAATTCTAATGCAGCCCATCTTAACTGTGGTTTGCCACAAGGTTTTATCCTTGGCCCAACCCCTTTTTGGCCTTTATTTGATGCCCTTGGAATCAATCTTCTCCAAGTACAATATTACTTTTCATTGCTTTGCTGATGACCTACAAATTTATTTGCCGTTAAGATCAGTCACAGGCTCTTTTAGTAACCTAATGGACTGCCTTACCGAAATTAAAGAGTGGATGTCCATTAATTTTCTTAAGTTAAATGAAATTGTAATTTTTGGTGATCCTGCGGTTTCAAATGGAGTGGATTGTGCTTTGGGCACATTATCCATGTATTGCAAATCGCATGTCAAAAACCTGGGAGTGTTCTTTGACAAGTCCTTTAAATTTCATAAGCAAGTGAGTGCAGTTGTTCAGTCAAGTTTCTTTCAAAATAGCCAAGGTAAAGCCATACCTTTCAGCTCACGTTTTTTGAACAGGTTATTCACCTCTTTGTTACCTGTCGACTGGACTACTGCAACTGCCTTTATTACGGCCTAGACCAGTTGTCATTACAGCGTCTCCAACTTGTTCAAAATGCAGCTGCTCGGTTGCTGACTGGTACCAAGCGGCGAGAGCATATAACTCCGGTGCTTGCCTCTCTTCACTGGCTTCCTGTTGCATACAGGATCCAATTTAAAGCCCTGCTCCTTGTGTTTAAATCTTTGAATGGTCTAGCTCCTTCTTATCTTTCTGAGCTGTTGTCTATGCATACTCCAGCCAGAACCATGAAATCCAGCACTCGGCTCATTTTAAACACTCTAAGAACAAAGCTAAAAACCAGAGGGGACAGAGCATTTGCTGTGGCAGGCAAACAGTTTGCCTCTGAATGTTAGATCTGCACAAACTTTGGAGCATTTTGAATTATTAATAAAAACACACTTTTATGGACTGGCTTTTAGCACAGGTTGACTTGGATGTTTTTACTTATTTAATTTATTTTACTTTAACTGTTTTATTTTTTCTTAATTGCTTATTTTTCTCTTAAACCGTTTTATTTTCTCTTAACTAGTTTAATGTATTGTATTTTTGTATTTTTATTGTGTGGATCATGTGTTTTTTTTTATACTTTATTGTCTGCTTGTACAGCACTTTGGGCAGCACAAACTGTTGTAAATGTGATCTATAAATAAATTTTACCTTGACCTTTACCAAAAAGTTCTATTTTGGTTTCATCTGACATTCTCCCAATCCTCTTCTGGATCATCCAAACGGACCTGGACATGTACTGGCTTAAGCAGGGGGACACGTCTGGCACTGCAGGTTTTGAGTCGCAGGCGGCGCAGTGTGTTACTGACGGGTAGCCTTTGTTACTGTACTTTGGTTCCAGCTCTCTGCAGGTCATTCATTAGGTCCCCCCGTGTGGTTCTGGGATTTTTGCTCACAGTTCTTGTGATCATTTTGACCCCACAGGGTGAGATCCTGCATGGAGCCCCAGATCGAGGGAGATTATCAGTGGTCTTGTATGTCTTCCATTTTCTAATAATTGTCCCACAGTTGGTTTCTTCACACCAAGCTGCTTAACTACTGCAGATTCAGTGTCCCAGCCTGGTGCAGGTCTACAGTTTTGTTTCTGGTGTCCTTTGACAGCTCTTTGGTCTTGGCCATGGTGGAGTTTCGAGTGTAACGTAACGAATGTATTACGCAAATGATGTCTTTCTCTGATTTTCATAATTAGTAAATGCAAATGACAGTCAGTATAATTTTCTAGTCATCAACTATTAGGGTATTTATTGAACAAACCTCCTAATATTTATTTAAATAAATTAATAATTAAATAAATTATTTAAATTTTTTTTATTATTATTATAAAATAAAAATCTGAAAATGCACTGTTCCAAATTACTATGCAAAACCGAGTTAAAACATTTTATAGGTTGTAAATAACAGAAAATAGGCTTTTGTTGAATTTGAAGCATTATGAGGTCATATTTACTGAAATCAAAAACTATTTCAATCAATTTCTGCCTCCCACCCTCATAGATCTTTTGAGGATTCTCCAAAGGTTCTCAATGGGGTTGAGGTCAGGGGAGGATGGTGGCCACACCATGAGTTTCTCATCTTTTATCCCCATAGCAGCCAATGACACAGAGGTATTCTTTGCAGCATGAGATGGTGCATTGTCGTGCTTGAAGATGATTTTGTTACGGAAGGCACAGTTCTTCTTTTTGTACCGTGGAAGAAAGTGGTCAGTAAATATACTTTGCAGGTCATTTTCACACCTTCAGGGACCCTACAGGGGCCGACCAGCTCTCTCCCCATGATTCTGGCCCAAAACATGACTCCGGCACCTCCTTGTTGACGTGGCAGCCTTGTTGGGACATGATGGCCATCCACCAACCATCCACTACTCCATCCATCAGGACCATCCAGGGTCGCACGACACTCATCAGTAAACAAGACTGTTTAAAAACTTGTCTTCATGTATGCCTGGACCCACTGCAACCGTTTCAGCTTGTGAGCATTGATTAGGGGCCGAATAGTAGGTTTATGTACAACTGCAAGACTTTAAAGGATCCAACACCTTGAGGTTCGCGGGACTCCAGAGGCACCAGCAGCTTCAAATACCTGTTTGCTGCTTTGTAATGGCATTTCAGCAGCTGCTCTCTTAATCTGATGAATTTGTCTTGCAGAAACCTTCTTCATTCTGCCTTCATCTGCACGAACCTGTCTGTGCTCTGAATCAGACACAAATGCCTTCACAGTACGATGATCACGCTTAAGTTTTCATGAAATATCTAATGTTTTTATATCTTGTCCAAGGCATTGCACTATTTGAGGCTTTTCGGCAGCAGAGATCCTTTTTCTTTCCCATATTGCTTGAAACCTGCGGCTGTTTAATAATGTGGAACAACCTTCTTCAGTACTTTTCCTTTAATTGGCCTCATCTGGCAAACTAATTATCACACGTGTCTGAGATTCATTTCAGTGACCCAAAGAGCCCTGAGACACGACACCATCCATGAGTTTAATTTAAACACTAAACATTTAATGTTTATGACACTTACATCCAATTTACATAATAATTTGGAACGCGGTGTAGACTGATATCAGATGCCATTAATACAGGTAACGAGTGGAGGACAGAGGAGCCTCTTAAAGAAGTTGTTACAGGTCTGTAAGAGACAGAAATCTTGCTTGTTTGTTGGTGAACAAATATTTATTTTAAACCATAATTTGCAAATAAATTCATTAAAAATCATACAATGTGATTTTATGGATTTACTTTTTCTTATTTTGTCTCTCATAGTTGAGGTTCACCTGTGATGAACATTACAGGCCTCTCTCATCTTTTTAAGTGGGAGAACTTACACAATTGGTGGCTGAATAAATACTTTTTTGCCCCACTGTAAATCTATAAAGTCTGATTTAGTTAGGATTCACTTTTCATGTTGTCACACTTCACCATATACACACTACTACATCCAGACGTTATCCCCAGGTACCACCACCACCACCTCCTGACCTGTCTAGGACCTCGGGTTCGACCCTGACCGCTCTGAGTATCACCGGCTCGCCCAAGGGCTACACGGGTTTCATAAAATCTGAATGATTGGGTTGTTACACACGAAACCCGTATACAGTGGTGTGAAAAACTATTTGCCCCCTTCTTGATTTCTTATTCTTTTGCATGTTTGTCACACTTAAATGTTTCTGCTCATCAAAAACCGTTAACTATTAGTCAAAGATAACATAATTGAACACAAAATGCAGTTTTTAAATGAAGGTTTACGTTATTAAGGGAGAAAAAAACTCCAAATCTACATGGCCCTGTGTGAAAAAGTGATTGCCCCCCTTGTTAAAAAATAACTTAACTGTGGTTTATCACACCTGAGTTCAATTTCTGTAGTCACCCCCAGGCCTGATTACTGCCACACCTGTTTCAATCAAGAAATCACTTAAATAGGAGCTACCTGACACAGAGAAGTAGACCAAAAGCACCTCAAAAGCTAGACATCACGCCAAGATCCAAAGAAATTCAGGAACAAATGAGAACAAAAGTAATTGAGATCTATCAGTCTTTTAAAGGTTATAAAGCCATTTCTAAAGCTTTGGGACTCCAGCGAACCACAGTGAGAGCCATTATCCACAAATGGCAAAAACATGGAACAGTGGTGAACGTTCCCAGGAGTAGCCGGCCGACCAAAATTACCCCAAGAGCGCAGAGACAACTCATCCGAGAGGCCACAAAAGACCCCAGGACAACATCTAAAGAACTGCAGGCCTCCCTTGCCTCAATTAAGGTCAGTGTTCACGACTCCACCATAAGAAAGAGACTGGGCAAAAACGGCCTGCATGGCAGATTTCCAAGGCGCAAACCACTTTTAAGCAAAAAGAACATTAAGGCTCGTCTTAATTTTGCTAAATAACATCTCAATGATTGCCAAGACTTTTGGGAAAATACCTTGTGGACCGACGAGACAAAAGTTGAACTTTTTGGAAGGTGCGTGTCCCATTACATCTGGCGTAAAAGTAACACAGCATTTCAGAAAAAGAACATCATACCAACAGTAAAATATGGTGGTGGTAGTGTGATGGTCTGGGGTTGTTTTGCTGCTTCAGGACCTGGAAGGCTTGCTGTGATAGATGGAACCATGAATTCTACTGTCTACCAAAAAATCCTGAAGGAGAATGTCCGGCCATCTGTTCGTCAACTCAAGCTGAAGCGATCTTGGGTGCTGCAGCCGGACAATGACCCAAAACACACCAGCAAATCCACCTCTGAATGGCTGAAGAAAAACAAAATGAAGACTTTGGAGTGGCCTAGTCAAAGTCCTGACCTGAATCCTATTGAGATGTTGTGGCATGACCTTAAAAAGGCGGTTCATGCTAGAAAACCCTCAAATAAAGCTGAATTACAACAATTCTGCAAAGATGAGTGGGCCAAAATTCCTCCAGAGCGCTGTAAAAGACTCGTTGCAAGTTATCGCAAACGCTTGATTGCAGTTATTGCTGCTAAGGGTGGCCCAACCAGGTATTAGGTTCAGGGGGCAATTACTTTTTCACACGGGGCCATGTAGGTTTGGATTTTTTTTCTCCCTAAATAATAAAACCCCTCATTTAAAAACTGCATTTTGTGTTTACTTGTGTTATCTTTGACTAATAGTTAAATGTGTTTGATGATCAGAAACATTTTGTGTGACAAACATGCAAAAGAATAAGAAATCAGGAGGGGGGCAAATAGTTTTTCACACCACTGTAAACCTAATGAATAATCAGACATCAGTCTGAACACCTGGCCGTGCTCAGGGGTTAGATCAGATCTCTCGTCATTCCACAGTTACACCTCTACCCGACTACAAAACACATCATCTACGGAATTATACTGTTTACAGCTTGTGTGTGTGAGTGAGTTCATGATGATGTCAGTAATGTGTACAGAATGTGTGTGTGTGAGGGAGCGCAGCAGGAGCATCTGATCTCTTTTTGTTCCTGTAGTTCCCACATCAGAGGACATGTCGAGCCTCACGCCGGAGTCCAGCCCAGAGTGAGTAATCACACGTGTGTGTGTGGGAGTGTGTCTGTGTGAGAGTGTGTGTGTGAGATAACTCTGTCGTGTGTGTGCGTGTGCGCTTTACAGGTTGGCTAAGAAGTCCTGGTTTGGGAACTTCATCAGTCTGGAGAAAGAGGAGCAGATTTTTGTGGTGATCCGAAACAAACCTCTGAGCTCCATCAAGGCTGACATCGTCCACGCCTTCCTCTCAGTCAGTGCTCCGCCTCCTCGTCCCCTTCCTCATTATAACTGTATGATTCCTCTTTACCTTTCCTTCACTCCACTCCACCCTTCACATAATCTCCCTCTTTCTTCAGATCCCGTCTCTCAGCCACAGCGTCATCTCCCAGACCAGTTTCCGTGCAGAGTATAAAACCGTCGGGGGTTCCTCCGTCTTCCAGAAACCCATAAAGTTCCAGGTGGACATCGCCTTCTCCGAGGTGGACAGAGAGAGAGAGGGGAAGAGAGACAGTGGAATCTACAGCGTCACCTTTACCCTCATCTCAGGTGCAGTGCTGACATCAGGAGGGTGTGTGTGTGTGTGCGTGTGTGCGCTCTCAGACTCTCAGTCCTGATCATGGTGTGTGTGTGTGTGTGGTGGTGTTGTGCAGGGCCCAGTCGCAGGTTTAAGAGAGTGGTGGAGACGATTCAGGCTCAGCTCCTCAGCACTCATGACCAGCCCTCGGTGCAGACGCTCGCAGGTGACAGCACGCCGTCTGGCCACGCCCACTACAGTTCATAACCTAGAGATTAAGTGTCTAGACGTGTCTGGGATGGTCCTGACCGTTTGTCTTTAACAGATGAGAAGAATGGGATCTCCTCACACACCCCTCCCACTCCCACTCGCCAGAACTCACGCCGCTCTGAAGGGGGCGGAGACCGCACCGAGAGGGCGGAGCGTGCGGACGGGGCGGGTACGGGTGGCAGCGGTAGCGTCATCCAGCGCAAAGGGTCGGGCAAGGACAAGACCCGCCTTGTGTCGTCCAACGGAACCCAGTCTCAGCCTTGAGAGAACTCTAAAGACGTGGTTCTTTGGACTCTCAGCCCACTTCCCACCCTGAAAATCCCACAATCCCCCAGTATCTCACCCAGACTCACCAGTAAAACCTGTAGCTCCAGTCCAGCTGGGAGAAAACTCGGAGCGTATAGACCAGGAAAATGATGTAACCCACCGACACCATGAATCACACACACACACACACACAAACACACACACACACAAACACACAAGACGTGGGAGGATGATGTCACTCTGGAGCTGGAGTGTGCAGAGCATCTCAACTCCAAATACACTTGAACAACGCTAAATAATCAGCACTGAGCGTCTGAAGGCTGCGCTCGTTAGTCTCTCATCACCTGGACGGAGGTGGGGGGCGGGGGGATTGTTTTCTTCATCATCATCATCATCATCATTAAAGATAAAGACCCAGACCAGACAGACCCGAGAGCACGCTGGACGTCACGGCTGGTCAGCACAGACGCGCTCAGATCGACTGGTGTCTCTCCAGAGGCAGACGGGGAGACGAGCAGACGGTCAACAGACACAGACGACTAAAATCTCTAAACGCGTCCAATCAAGTGAATGTGAAAGATTTGAGTGCATTTATTTATTTATTTGTTTGTTGATCAAATTATTTATTTATTGATTGACCAAACTGTTTATTTATTTACTTGTTTGTTTGTTGATCAAACTTTATTTATTGAGTGATTTAATTTATTGATTAAACTGTTTATTTATTAATTAATTAATTAATTAGTTTGTTTATTTGTTAGTGTTTTGAAGGGTTGCTGTAACGTTTGCAGGCGTCTCAGAGGTGAACAGAAGTCGGTGATGGACAGAAACATTATGACACTCGTCCTGTTTTGAAACATTAAAACGATGCTGCAGAAGTTTTGCATTTAATCTTCAGTTCAGTTCAGGTTGTGTTTCTGTTCTTCCTCGTCTCACTTCATCTGAATTAATAAAAATAATAAACTGCTGCAGCGGACGAGGAGGAGTGAAGGACACAACTCGGGCTTCCTGATCCTCAGTGTGGTGGAAATGATGAAGAACTGACCCGGTTCTAATCTCAACTCAATCTCGTGAAGAGGAGGAGGAGGAGGAGGAAGAGGAGGAGGAGTGAAACTCTGCCTTTTCCAGCATCATTAAGAATGTACATGTACTGAATGTGAGCAGTATTCTCACACACACACACACATGCACACACACTCTCTCTCGCTGTCTCTAAGCCCCGCCCCCTTTGATCACTTTGACTGTACATGTGAGTAACACACACCACATGTAGTGTATCAGACCTGTATGTTGAGTGTGTGTGATTGCGTTGCTCTCGACACTGTGTGTGTGTGTGTGTGTGTGTGTGTGTGTGTGTGTATGTGTGTATGTGTGTGTGAATGAGAGAAGGCTGTAACATTAGAATCTCACACTGCGTTCCTGCTTCATCCACTGAGCCGGGGCGATTCAGAGAGTCAGCACAACTTCACCACACACACACACACACACACACACACGCTACATGCTACTACTTTTTCTTAAACATGAACCCAGGCAGTGTAGCAGCACACACACACACATGGAGAGAGAGAGAGAGAGTGTTGTGAGATGTTTCCTGTGAGGAGTAACGGAGAGGTGATGGAGAGACCTGCTGAAGGACAGAGTGAAGGACAGACTGGATCCAGTGTGGAATTGACGAGTTAATGAACTAATGCCTTAATCACGAGCTGACCATGTGGAACACACACACACACACACACACACACACAGTTCTCCCTCAGGGTGTGTGGACGCCTCGCGTCTCGTCCTCACCGTCGTGTCTCACCTCCATCACACCTGTATCACATTTATATACCTCATGTATCTACTCGTTCTCTCATTATTATACTTTTATCTTTTTATATCATAATCCTGCCTGCCTGCACCCCCCCCCCCCCCGCCCCCCCTGTACTCATTACTCTCTCTGTTCTTTATTCATGATGTACTTATGATGATTATTAATTCTCGCCATCACTTATTGATTATATCAGATGCGATTGTAAATCTGTACTCCCCTACATGCCCCCCCCCCCGCACACACACACACACACACACACACACACACACACACACACACACACACACACTCCTCCACACCTCCTGCCCCCAACAGCACAGTAGAAACCATGTTTTTGAGAAGACGCTGGGAGGCGATTAATCTGGGGAAGAAAACCATGAAGGAGGATTAAAAAATGAAATGTCTGTATTATAATTCAAATAAAAAGTGCACTATTATTATTGCCTGTGATAAATAAAGAACAATAAACATCGTAAAGAAAAAAAAACTCCTCGTCTGTTGCATCTTTAATTTCATTAGTTTTGCCCGTCTTCCTGTCTGGGAAGAAATTGAATAGATTAAATGTTGAAATATGAGAGTAATGAAGTGTCAGTAATACTGCTGTTTTATAGGGTAATACACATGAGTGGGCGGGGCAGTGGTTGGAACAGTGGGCGGGGTTTATCACCATTAACACTGTGTTATAATAAAAGGATGTAGTGTGCAGTGAGCAGTTGAGACTCACCAGGGGCCTCATGTACAAAGACTTGCGTTGAATTGATACTAAAACATTGCGTACGGACAAAGCTGTAAATGTTCGTAAGCAGTAAAAAAGTCTGATGTATGAAACACTGCGTACGCGGAATCCCACGCAGATTCTCTTTGTACGTCTGAATTAACGTGAAACTGAGTGCATGTGCACGAGTGTCCAAGAGCTCCAGGAGGATAGCGCTTGGAAATCTGCAACGGCTAATAAGCCAGTCATCATCATGGACCAGAAATCACTGTGATCACTAAAAACGCGTTCCCTTCAGATTCAGCCATCGACAATGTCCTCTAATAAGGCCAACACTGCCACTGCCATAGACTGAGGGTTGGATACATTTGCAAATGCTTTTATATGTTCTAAATCACATAATTGGTAGAAAAATATTGTGTCAATTAACCCATTTTATCAATTATAAATGAATAGCAATGTTTTTCACATGTGTTGGTGCGATACTCTGTAGTGTGCAACTTAACATAATTGCCTCTAGGAGTCGCCAACGGAAATAAAACAAACACACACAAGAAGAAATACACGTTCGCCAGACATGAAGTTGGTGTGGAAGAACGCACATTCTCACGTTAATTTCACTGTTAGTAAATCCGACCGTGAGCGTGAAAACTGCACATTAGCAGGAGCACATTAACCAATCACAGCACAGGGGGAGGTACTTGTTGGAATGTTGGTGGGAAAGTAAGGCCATATGTGTTTTTTTGTTTTGTTTGAAACAAACCCAGGGCGAGAAGAAGGAGCAGAAAGACCCGGTGTGTAGTTACAGTTACACATTGTCTCAGTGTGTGTGTGTGTGTGTGTGTGTGTGGTGTGAGAGAGAGAGAGAGAGACAGAAGACTGAAATTAGTTTTTTGTTAACTAAATATATAGGTTTAGGGTTAATTAAAGGAGCACACACACACACACACACACACACACACACACACACACACACACACATCAGTAATGAAAAGAAACTCCAGGAGTGACTTTAGACAGTATTTACAGTTACGGTTTTAAAAAATCTAAAATTCTGCTTTACTGATTTCTGATCTTCATACACACTGTAGAGGAATGCAGAGTCTAATCTCCACACAGAGTCTAATCACCACACAGAGTCTAATCACCACACAGAGTCTAATCTCCACACAGAGTCTAATCACCACACAGAGTCTAAGGACAAGAGAGTGGAATATCAAACCTGTGTGTGTGTGTGTGTGTAGTTTGGGGTGTGTCATGGTGTGACCAGATTGCTGTTAATGTACAAAGGAGTGATGGAAACTCACACATCAACACACTTACAACATTATTATTATTATTATTATTATTATTATTTTTATTATCGCCAAGATAAGAAATATATTGTCACTAAACGATGCAGAAAAACTAGTTCATGCTTTTATCACTTCTAGGTTGGACTATTGTAATGCCTTACTGTCTGGTTGTTCAGTTAGGTGCATAAACAAGCTTCAGCTAGTCCAGAATGCAGCAGCGAGAGTCCTCACTAGAACCAGAAGATATGAGCACATCACCCCTATCCTATCTTCACTACATTGGCTCCCTGTGAAATTTCGCATTGATTTTAAAATACTACTCTTGACATATAAGGCATTAAATGGTCTCGCGCCGCAGTATCTGAGCGAACTGCTAGTGTCTTACGATCCGCCACGCCTACTTCGGTCAAAGGATGCAGGATGCACACTTGAGAGGAACCAGACTCAACAGGGAACCCATCCTCATCTGGGTGAAACAGATAGCAGGAAATGATCTGCATTTATACAGTGTTAGGTTCCCTGTTGAGTCTGGTTCCTCTCAAGGTTTCTTCCTATTACCATCTCAGGGAGTTTTTCCTTGCCACTGTCGCCCTCGGCTTGCTCACCAGGGACTATCTGAACATTTTGATTCATTCACATTCCATACAAACTTAAATAATTCTTTTGATTGTGTAAAGCTGTTTTGAGACAATGTCAATTGTTAAAAGCGCTATACAAATAAAACTGAATTGAATTGAAGAAGCTTCTAGCCAACTGACACCACACTGTTCTGAACAGACAGACCTGCAGGCAGGAGTTCTGAGCGGGCGGATCTGTTGCCACCCTCACACCCTGTTGCTAGACGATGCCGCTGTAGGGGCAATCAGGAGAAACCCCTGAAAACTGTCAACATTAGGAAGCGCCAGGTGTGAGAGTGAGTCGCTCCGGTAACAGGGCGAAGATCAAGGCAAAGACAAAGTCCTCAAAAAGTGAAAAAAATGTTGAAAAGAAAGCAGCAAGTGAGAAAGAGAAAGTGTGCGCAACCAAAAGACTGAAAAGATAACGAAAAGAGAAAACCCAGAAGAGAGATAAGCTCTCTCCGAGTGGTGCAGTGGTAAAGTTCTCGCCCTATCGTCCTGAGATCGCTGGTTCGATTCCCGGGTGATGCTGTAACCTCTCACAGCTGGAGGTCTAGAGAGAGGTGATTGGCTGAGCTCTCTCAGAGGGGAGGGACGAGAGGTACTTAGTGCTCCCACATTAATCACGACTCTACTCAGTCAGGGGCGTCTGTGAGCTCACACAAGCGGAAGGAGCGGATAGCGCTGTCCTCCGAGTGTATGACAACTAGGGTTGGGTATCGTTTGGGTTTTTTTCGATACCGGTGCCAAATCAATACTTTGAAAACGGTACCGGTGCCAAAACGGTGCCTGAACCGATAGTTTGAAGCCACAAAATTATAGTGGATGACTCAAGAATTAATTTTTATTGAACAAAAAATTTTATGCTTAAATTTGAACAATATATTAAAAGTTTAAAGTATATATGAATATATAAGCTTAAAATTTTAGCAATTCTTTTGCAGAAATTTCACCATATTTGCCTTTTCTGTCAAAATACGACTCCTTTCCTGACTTATTGCTCTGCACAGGACATGTATAGCCTCTTTACAATGGTACATGGGGTCACTGTTGTAGTGCTACTAGTACAGGCTGGAAAGCCATAATTATAAACAGAATCCATGTTACATTAGTTTTTTACAAATCGTTTGACTATTTGTTAGCATGAATGCAAGATTTGCATTTTGCTATTAACATTACATTATCCTACTACTAATCTGCAGAAAGGCTGCTGACGTCATCATAATCAGTGACTCCTTTTAGCTACAGTTGGTGTGACTGGGACTGAGGGTCGTCCACACTGATAGCGCCAGCTGTTGTCCACAAGCTGTTAAACACGGTGCCTCCCTCTGCTTTTAACTTTATTCCGTGTGTTTATTCTGCTTTTAACTTTATTCCGTGTGTTTATTCTGCTTTTAACTTTTTTCCGTGTGTTTATTCTGCTGTTAACTTTATTCCGTGTATTTATTCTGCTTTTAACTTTATTCCGTGTGTTTATTCTGCTTTTAACTTTATTCCGTGTGTTTATTCTGCTGTTAACTTTATTCCGTGTGTTTATTCTGCTTTTAACTTTATTCCGTGTGTTTATTCTGCTTTTAACTTTATTCCGTGTATTTATTCTGCTTTTAACTTTATTCCGTGTATTTATTCTGCTTTTAACTTTATTCCGTGTGTTTATTCTGCTTTTAACTTTATTCCGTGTGTTTATTCTGCTTTTAACTTTATTCCGTGTGTTTATTCTGCTTTTAACTTTTTTCCGTGTGTTTATTCTGCTTTTAACTTTTTTCCGTGTGTTTATTCTGCTGTTAACTTTATTCCGTGTATTTATTCTGCTTTTAATTTTATTCCGTGTGTTTATTCTGCTTTTAACTTTATTCCGTGTGTTTATTCTGCTTTTAACTTTATTCCGTGTGTTTATTCTGCTTTTAACTTTATTCCGTGTGTTTATTCTGCTTTTAACTTTATTCCGTGTGTTTATTCTGCTTTTAACTTTATTCCGTGTGTTTATTCTGCTTTTAACTTTATTCCGTGTATTTATTCTGCTTTTAACTTTATTCCGTATGTTTATTCTGCTTTTAACTTTATTCCGTGTGTTTATTCTGCTTTTAACTTTATTCCGTGTGTTTATTCTGCTTTTAACTTTATTCCGTGTGTTTATTCTGCTTTTAACTTTTTTCCGTGTGTTTATTCTGCTTTTAACTTTATTCCGTGTGTTTATTCTGCTGTTAACTTTATTCCGTGTATTTATTCTGCTTTTAACTTTATTCCGTGTGTTTATTCTGCTTTTAACTTTATTCCGTGTGTTTATTCTGCTGTTAACTTTATTCCGTGTGTTTATTCTGCTTTTAACTTTATTCCGTGTGTTTATTCTGCTTTTAACTTTATTCCGTGTATTTATTCTGCTTTTAACTTTATTCCGTGTATTTATTCTGCTTTTAACTTTATTCCGTGTGTTTATTCTGCTTTTAACTTTATTCCGTGTATTTATTCTGCTTTTAACTTTATTCCGTGTGTTTATTCTGCTTTTAACTTTATTCCGTGTATTTATTCTGCTTTTAACTTTATTCCGTATGTTTATTCTGCTTTTAACTTTATTCCGTGTGTTTATTCTGCTTTTAACTTTATTCCGTGTGTTTATTCTGCTTTTAACTTTATTCCGTGTGTTTATTCTGCTTTTAACTTTTTCCCGTGTGTTTATTCTGCTTTTAACTTTATTCCGTGTGTTTATTCTGCTGTTAACTTTATTCCCTGTATTTATTCTGCTTTTAACTTTATTCCGTGTGTTTATTCTGCTTTTAACTTTATTCCGTGTGTTTATTCTGCTTTTAACTTTATTCCGTGTATTCATTCTGCTTTTAACTTTATTCCGTGTATTCATTCTGCTTTTAACTTTATTCCGTGTGTTTATTCTGCTTTTAACTTTATTCCGTGTGTTTATTCTGCTTTTAACTTTATTCCGTGTATTTATTCTGCTTTTAACTTTATTCCGTGTATTTATTCTGCTTTTAACTTTATTCCGTGTGTTTATTCTGCTTTTAACTTTATTCCGTGTGTTTATTCTGCTTTTAACTTTATTCCGTGTGTTTATTCTGCTGTTAACTTTATTCCGTGTATTTATTCTGCTGTTAACTTTATTCCGTGTATTTATTCTGCTGTTAACTTTATTCCGTGTGTTTATTCTGCTTTTAACTTTATTCCGTGTGTTTATTCTGCTGTTAACTTTATTCCGTGTATTTATTCTGCTGTTAACTTTATTCCGTGTGTTTATTCTGCTGTTAACTTTTTTCCGTGTGTTTATTCTGCTGTTAACTTTATTCCGTGTGTTTATTCTGCTTTTAACTTTATTCCGTGTATTCATTCTGCTTTTAACTTTATTCCGTGTGTTTATTCTGCTATTAACTTTATTCCGTGTGTTTATTCTGCTTTTAACTTTATTCCGTGTGTTTATTCTGCTTTTAACTTTTTTCCGTGTGTTTATTCTGCTTTTAACTTTTTTCCGTGTGTTTATTCTGCTTTTAACTTTTTTCCGTGTGTTTATTCTGCTTTTAACTTTATTCCGTGTATTTATTCTGCTGTTAACTTTATTCCGTGTATTTATTCTGCTGTTAACTTTATTCCGTGTATTTATTCTGCTTTTAACTTTTTTCCGTGTGTTTATTCTGCTGTTAACTTTTTTCCGTGTGTTTATTCTGCTTTTAACTTTATTCCGTGTATTCATTCTGCTTTTAACTTTATTCCGTGTATTTATTCTGCTTTTAACTTTATTCCGTGTGTTTATTCTGCTTTTAACTTTATTCCGTGTGTTTATTCTGCTTTTAACTTTATTCCGTGTGTTTATTCTGCTTTTAACTTTATTCCGTGTGTTTATTCTGCTTTTAACTTTATTCCGTGTATTTATTCTGCTTTTAACTTTATTCCGTGTATTTATTCTGCTTTTAACTTTATTCCGTGTGTTTATTCTGCTTTTAACTTTATTCCGTGTGTTTATTCTGCTTTTAACTTTATTCCGTGTGTTTATTCTGCTGTTAACTTTATTCCGTGTGTTTATTCTGCTGTTAACTTTATTCCGTGTATTTATTCTGCTTTTAAC
Organism: Channallabes apus; assembly: GCA_030522415.1. Taxonomy (NCBI): domain Eukaryota; kingdom Metazoa; phylum Chordata; class Actinopteri; order Siluriformes; family Clariidae; genus Channallabes; species Channallabes apus. The sequence continues at coordinate 35,282,007 of CM060121.1, forward strand.
TTTTTTCCGTGTGTTTATTCTGCTGTTAACTTTATTCCGTGTGTTTATTCTGCTGTTAACTTTATTCCGTGTGTTTATTCTGCTTTTAACTTTATTCCGTGTATTTATTCTGCTTTTAACTTTATTCCGTGTATTCATTCTGCTTTTAACTTTATTCCGTGTATTTATTCTGCTTTTAACTTTATTCCGTGTATTTATTCTGCTTTTAACTTTATTCCGTGTATTTATTCTGCTTTTAACTTTATTCCGTGTGTTTATTCTGCTTTTAACTTTATTCCGTGTGTTTATTCTGCTTTTAACTTTATTCCGTGTGTTTATTCTGCTTTTAACTTTATTCCGTGTGTTTATTCTGCTATTAACTTTATTCCGTGTGTTTATTCTGCTTTTAACTTTATTCCGTGTATTTATTCTGCTTTTAACTTTATTCCGTGTGTTTATTCTGCTTTTAACTTTATTCCGTGTGTTTATTCTGCTTTTAACTTTATTCCGTGTGTTTATTCTGCTTTTAACTTTATTCCGTGTGTTTATTCTGCTTTTAACTTTATTCCGTGTGTTTATTCTGCTTTTAACTTTTTTCCGTGTGTTTATTCTGCTGTTAACTTTATTCCGTGTATTTATTCTGCTTTTAATTTTATTCCGTGTGTTTATTCTGCTTTTAACTTTATTCCGTGTGTTTATTCTGCTTTTAACTTTATTCCGTGTATTTATTCTGCTTTTAACTTTATTCCGTCTGCCCTCGAATGTTTCATTAGATTTGACGTGTTTCCGCCTTTACACGTAACTGCTGTAAAACATTCGCTGCACGTCGCGGTGTCGGAATCCTTTCTTGTGAAATACAGCCACACTTTCGACCGTTTAGTTTTAGGCATTTTAACGAGAGTTGTTTACTTTAGCATGCTAAGCTATCGGTAGACCGCCTGCTGCCGTCAGAGCGAGTGTAACGTTAGTTACTGCATTCACGCGCATGTCGGA
>CM060121.1:35290478-35420478 GCA_030522415.1 Channallabes apus
GTGTGGCATGGGCAGCTTGCATGTCTGGAAAGGCACCATCAATGCAGAACAATATATTCAGCTTCTAGAACAACATATGCTCCCATCCAGACGTCATCTCTTTCAGGGGAGACCCTGCATTTTTCAACAAGATAATGCCAGACCACATTCTGCATCAATCACAACATCATGGCTGCGTAGGAGAAGGATCCGGGTACTGAAATGGCCAGTCTGCAGTCCAGATCTTTCCCCTATAGAGAACATTTGGCGCATCATAAAGAGGAAGGTGCGACAAAGAAGGCCCAAGACGATTGAACAGTTAGAGGCCTGTATTAGACAAGAATGGGAGAGCATTCCTATTTCTAAACTTGAGAAACTGGTCACCTCGGTCCCCAGACGTCTGTTGAGTGTTGTAAGAAGAAGGGGAGATGCCACACAGTGGTGAAAATGGCCTTGTCCCAACTTTTTTGGGATTTGTTGACACCATGACATTTTGATTCACCATATTTTTCCCTAAAAATTATACATTTTCTCAGTTTAAACTTTTGTTCCGTGATTTATGTTCTATTCTGAATAAAATATTGACATTTGCCATCTCCACATCATTGCATTCAGTTTTTATTCACAATTTGTTTAGTGTCCCAACTTTTTTGGAATCCGGTTTGTACTCATACACACCTTATACACACATTATATACTCATACACACATTATACACACCTTATACACACATTATATCATAATGTCAGCTGAGATCAGCTGGTTGTGTGTAGGTTGGTGATGTAGCTGTTGGTGACGTAGCTTCCTGTTTTCGTATCGTTGCCGCGAAAGTTTCGCAACGCGCGAGTTTCCTCGTCTAAGAACAACAAACGGAATTCATCTCCAAACAACTAAAACTCCGACACAGAGGTACGTTATAATGTCTACCGTTCAGCTTGTTCAGTGTGTAGAGTGCAGGATGTTTAGACATTCTTCCTCCGTCATTAGCGATAATTTTATTTGTGATAGGTGTGTGTTAGTGAGCACTCTGACGGAGAAGATATCAGCATTAGAGGAGCGCATCCAGACTTTAGAGAGTGTTAGACAGTGTGAGAGCAGCGTTATTCCTGTAGCGGACAGTCTGATGTCTCCACAGGCGGAGATAAACAGCCCCCGACTCCGGCATTAGAGCCCTCACAGCGGGGCGAGTGGGTGACGACTCGGCGGCATACTCGTTCAGCCAAAGCTAACGCTAAGGCTAGCCCACCGGAGCACACCTCCTCTGTGCGTCACGTGTCCAACAGGTTTGCTCTCCTCAGTGCTGCACCCGCTGAGAAACCTGAAAGAGCTCTGGTTATAGGAGACTCTATACTGAGACACGTGACATTAGCTAGACCTTTAGGGGCGCCAGCGGCAGTGGTTAGGTGTATCCCGGGAGCCAGAGCACCGGACATAGCAGGTAATCTTAGGGCTCTAGGACAGCACAGGTTCTCTAAGATAGTGGTACATGCTGGAGCTAACGATATACGCCTTCGTCAGTCAGAGGTTAGTAAGAGTAACTTTACAGAGGTGTTTAAATTAGCGAAGGCGATGTCCGATGAAGTAATATGCTCTGGTCCCATCCCAATGAGACGTGGTGACATAGGTTACAGCAGGTTATGGTCGCTGAACCGCTGGATGTCCAGGTGGTGCTCCGAAAATAATGTGGGCTTCATAGACAATTGGAAGACCTTTGAGGGCAAAGCTGGCCTGTTAGGGCGGGACGTTGTCCATCCCACTCGGGAAGGTGCTGCTCTCATTTCCTGTAGTATAGCTCATAGTCTCAGTAGAGGTCTAGTTAATCGGTGACAATCCAGAGCCCAGGCCAGGGAGCAGACAGACAGGCTAAACCAACCGTCTGCTAGCTGCATAGAGTCGTCACTCAGGGTTCACCATATTGAGACTGTGTCTGTTCCCCGATCTAAGCAAAAATGTAGAAAGACTCAGAAAGTCTGTTTCAATAATCTAATTAACATAAAGACCACAAACTCCGATCATACTGAATGCGCAGCCGGCACCTCTGATCTGAAGCTAGGATTGTTAAATATTAGATCTCTCGCATCAAAAGCAGTTATTGTTAATGAAATTATCACAGATCAGGCGTTTGATATACTCTGTTTAACTGAAACATGGGTTAAACAGGACGAGTATGTAGCTCTAAATGAAGCTAGTCCTCCTGGATACAGCTACATACACCAGCCTCGGTTAACTGGTAGAGGAGGAGGCGTCGCAGTTATTCATAATGATAATCTGTCTATCGTACAAAAACACCGACACAAATTTAACTCATTTGAAATTCTCTATAGTAACATAAGTGTAGTTAAGTATATTAAATCAGCTCAGTCGATTCCACTAATTATAATTTACAGACCTCTAGGGCCGTATTCTGAATTTCTTAGTGAATTTGCAGATTTCATCTCAGACCTGGTCGTTTCTGTAGACAAAGTGTTAATTGCTGGAGATTTTAACATTAATTTTGAGAATCCAGAAGACCCTATGAGAACAGCATTTATGTCCATACTGGACTCCGTAGGCGTAAATCAGTGTGTAGTAGGACCCACTCATAAAGCAGGTCACACTTTAGATTTAGTAATATTCTTCGGATTAATTATAAGAAATTTATTCACAATTCCACTGTCTGAAATTATCTCAGATCACTATCTTGTCTCCATTCAAGTGTGTCACAGTGATAATGTACGCACAGCACCGCGCTACCGTATTAAACGTACATTCACATCAACTACCACACAGAGTTTTATCAGTAATCTCCCAGAGTTACCAACTTCGATTAGGCCACCGTCTGACCCCACAGAACTTGATCAGGCGACTGAATATTTAGAGTCGACACTTCGTTGTACCTTAGATAATGTAGCTCCAGCTAAAAGAAAAATTATTAGAGATAAGAAACTCGCTCCCTGGTATAACGATCACACGCGCACTTTAAAACAGACTGCTCGGAAATTAGAGCGTAAATGGCGTCAAACTAAATTGTTGGTATTTCAAATAGCATGGAAAGAGAGCATCCTGAACTATAGGAAAGCTCTTAGTGTAGCTAGATCAACGTATCTCTCCACTCTTATAGAAGAAAATAAAAATAATCCTAGATTTTTATTTAATACCGTAGCCAAATTAACCAGAAATAAGACCACTACAGAAATCTCCACAACAACATCATGCAATAGTGAGGACTTCATGAACTTTTTTAATAATAAAATTGTAAATATCAGGCATAAAATTGAGGCTTTGAAACCAAACAATGTAATTGATACAGATGTTAACCTAGCCATGTCAGATTCAAACCTAGAATACTTTATTCCCCTTGAAGAGAATGAACTAATTTCACTCATCTCTTCTGCAAATTCATCAACCTGTATATTAGATCCTATACCGACACATTTTCTTAAACAGATAGTACCAGTAATAACAGAACCGCTGTTGAGAATAATTAATTCCTCACTCAGCATTGGTTATGTTCCAAAATCTTTTAAAGTAGCAGTTATTAAACCAATAATTAAGAAACCTGACCTCGACCCCTGTCAGCTGTCCAATTACAGGCCAATATCAAACCTCCCCTTTATCTCTAAGATTCTGGAAAAGATAGTAGCAGAGCAGCTATGCTCATATCTACATAGAAATGGCATACAGTACATGAACTGTATCAGTCAGGATTTAGGCCTCATCACAGCACAGAAACAGCACTCGTTAAAGTAGTAAATGACCTCCTATTGGCCTCTGATCAGGGTTGTGTAACTATGCTTGTATTACTCGACCTCAGTGCAGCTTTTGACACTATTGATCATGCTATTCTTCTTCACAGATTAGAAAATAGATTGGGAATCTGGAGAACTGGTGCCAGAGGAACAATCTCCTCCTGAACGTCAGTAAGACAAAGGAGCTGATAGTGGACTTTTGTACAAAGCAGGAGAGGAACTACCAGACCCCCGTCATCAACAAGAGCCCAGTGGAGAGAGTGGACAGCTTCAGATACCTCGGTGTTCACATCACGCAGGACCTGTCATGGTCCTGTCACATCAACACCGTGGTGAAAAAGGCCCGGCAGCGTCTGTACCACCTCAGACGTTTGAGAGACTTCAGACTGCCCTCCAAGGTGCTCAGGAATTTCTACTCCTGCACCATAGAGAGCATCCTGTCGGGAAACATCTCGACCTGGTTTGGAAACAGCACCATGCAGGACAGACGAGCTCTACAGAGGGTGGTGCGTTCAGCTGAGTGCATCATCCGCACCAAGCTCCCTGACCTGCACTCAATCTACACCAAGCGGTGCTGGACCAAGGCCAGGAAGATCGTGAAGGACCTCAGCCATCCCAATAATGGACTGTTCTCTCTGTTGCGGTCAGGGAAGCGCTTCCGCTCCCTGAAGGCCAACACAGAGAGACTGAGGAGGAGCTTCTTCCCGCAGGCAATAAGGTCTCTCAACCATAACACATTCACACCACAAACACAGAACTAATACAACCTGTTAACGTCAACGGACACTATGGACACATTCATGCACATCTACCCTGACATTGGAACTCATATTTATGTTTACATTCTGGACCCCTGCACAAAGTCACTTTAATAAGGCACCTTAACACATGTTTCCATGCAAATTACTTGCACACCATACAGTACATCCTCCACCAAATTTCAATTTTAAAAGAAAATGTCTATTGTACAGTATATCTCTATTTTTATTTCCATTTTATGTACAGTATACTTTTATTTTTTATTTCTATTTTTATTCTAGTTAAGTTAAAATTTTCCTATTTCTTTATTCATATTTATTCCTTACTGTAAGATTTAATTCTCTTTTTAAGGTCACTGGCGGTCGTGTAAGCATTTCACTGCATATCATACTGTGTATGACTGTGTATGTGACGAATAAAATTTGAATTTGATTTGAATTTGAAATGTAGTAGGAATTAAGGGTACAGCCCTCTCCTGGCTCAGATCCTATTTGACCGATCGTTATCAGTATGTAGACTTAAATGGTGATTATTCTGCATGTTCTCTAGTGGAGTTTGGCGTTCCGCAGGGTTCAGTTTTAGGCCCACTGCTTTTTTCCCTTTACATGCTTCCTCTGGGCAACATAATCCGTAAGCATGGTATTAGTTTTCATTGTTATGCTGACGACACACAGCTATACGTCTCAACAAAACCTGATGAGCAAAACCATCTTACTAAAGTTGAGCAATGTGTGCAGGACATAAGAAATTGGATGCTAATTAACTTCCTTCTGCTTAATCCGGATAAGACAGAAGTTCTAGTCATAGGACCGCATACAGCTAGAAGTAAAATCTTAGATCACACCGTAACTTTAGATGGCCTTTCTGTTCCGTCAAGTGCGACAGTAAAAGACCTCGGCGTGATTATAGATTCCAGCCTTTCATTTGAAGCTCATGTAGATAATATCACCAGGATAGCATTCTTTCACCTCAGAAATATCGCCAAAATAAGAAATATATTGTCGCTAAACGATGCAGAAAAACTAGTTCATGCTTTTATCACTTCTAGGTTGGACTATTGTAATGCCTTACTATCTGGTTGTTCAGTTAGGTGCATAAACAAGCTTCTGCTAGTCCAGAATGCAGCAGCGAGAGTCCTCACTAGAACCAGAAGATATGAGCACATCACCCCTATCCTATCTTCACTGCATTGGCTCCCTGTGAAATTTCGCATTGATTTTAAAATACTACTCTTGACATATAAGGCATTAAATGGTCTCGCGCCGCAGTATCTGAGCGAACTGCTAGTGTCTTACGATCCGCCACGCCTACTTCGGTCAAAGGATGCAGGCTGCTTATCAGTACCGCTAATTATGAAAACTACAGCTGGGGGCAGAGCTTTTTCTTACAAAGCCCCAAAATTATGGAATAGTCTTCCAAATAGTGTTCGGGACTCAGACACAGTCTCAGTGTTTAAGTCTAGGCTCAAAACCTATTTATTTAGCCAAGCATTTTTATAAATAGATTTGCCATAAGGTAAAGGAGCAGATCTGGGGGACTCATGGACGTAGAGTATTATGGTGAACTGGTATGTTTAGATGCTGTCTTCCTCACTCTCATTTGATCACTCAGGTTTGTTGACGGTGAGGTGATTGTTTGCTTTACATCTCAGGGAGCCCTCATGTTTGTGTTTCCTTCTGGCTCTCCCTTTTAGTTATGCTGTCATAGTTAGTCCTGCCGGAGTCCCTGCTTGCACTCTACAGTAAATATACATTCACATTAGACATTGTGACTGTGACCATACCTAATTGCAATCTCTCCTCCTCTTCTCTTCCTCCCCCTCTTTCTCTTTCCTCTCTCCCCTTGTCTCCCCCTTTCACTCTTTCTCTCTCTCTCTCTGTCGAGCTACACATGTGGTTCCTGAGCTGCCAGTGATCCAGACTCCCTCTGCCCTCGGGACCTGTGTGATCCATCCTGGTGCCCGGTTTCTGGTTGGAGGTCTCATCGCATGGATGCCCCGTGTGTCTCTTTAGGATGCGACTGGTGTCTGGGGATGATTCTATCTACTTAGAAGATGGTTCTGGCCTCGACTGGTGTTGTCAGCTGTTTCTCTGAGGACTTGACAATTCGATAGTTCAGGACTGGAACTTTCTACAAGTCTATCTGAGTCTCGAATAACTACTGGACTCCATTTTACATCAACTATTATAACATCAATTAACTTCAACTATTATAGCTGAACCTAACACTGTATAAATGCAGATCATTTCCTGCTATCTGTTTCACCCAGATGAGGATGGGTTCCCTGTCGAGTCTGGTTCCTCTCAAGGTTTCTTCCTATTACCATCTCAGGGAGTTTTTCCTTGCCACCGTCGCCCTCGGGCTTGCTCGCCAGGGAATATCTGAACATTTTGATTCATACACATTCACATTCCATACAAACTTAAATAATTCTTTTGATTGTGTAAAGCTGTTTTGAGACAATGTCAATTGTTAAAAGCGCTATACAAATAAAACTGAATTGAAAAATTTTATTGAATTATATACTCATACACACCTTATACACACATTATACACACATTATATACTCATACACACCTTATACACACATTATACACGCATTATACACACATTATATACTCATACACACATTATACACACATTACATACTCATACTGTCATACACACTCAATCTGCGCCCGGCACTAGGACCCGGAAGTAAGACGGGCGCAAAACCAGGAAGTATAAAAGAGGTAAACAAACGATGGCTTACCGCTCAGTCATTGAGTTCGGCCCATGTCAGCTCCAGTTGTCGTTTCAGCAAACCGTGAGTACTCACATGTTGGTTCCGTTGTCTTTTGCTATTGTGTGTGTATCTACAGGACGCGGGTTAAATTTGTGTTTTTCCCTTGCTCCATTTTTGTGAGAGTCCTTAGACTAAATCGCGTGGCTATCCTGCCTACTCGCTTCTTTCCGCGCTTGGGTTTATCCTCCACGCTACATTGGGCTAACCGCTAAAGTTACGTCTTCTGGTCACCTCAGGTTAGTCCATCTTGACAGAATGACTGAGCCCTCCGCGGTGAACCCAGCGGATTATGCGAGTCTCTGCGACGTTGTGGATCAGCATGCCGCGCTAATCAATCAGCTAACCGGGGATCTCGCTTCTCTCCGCCGCGAGGTCGCTGAGCTCCGGCGGGAGAATGCGGATCTCCGCGCAGCTGTTGATGGCGTCACTGCTTGATCGCATGCCGCGGGGGCCGCGGCGGCGCATCATCCCCCCTGCCCCCCCCTTCTGATGTTTTTCTTTCTCTACCAGAGAAGTGGAATGGCACGGATGGGAAGTGCAGTGTATTTCTGACAGCTCTCGATCTGGTGTTTGAGTTCAATGCCACCAAGTACTCCACCGATCGCCTTCGCATTGCTCTTCTCGTCTCGTTGCTAAAAGGGCAGGCAGCTGAGTGGGCCACGGCAGTTCTCCAAGCAGATACGGACACCGCCCACTCATACAATGAGTTCACCCACCAACTCAGACTCACCTTCGAACACCCAGCGGGCGAGGTGGAGACCGACACCAGACTCTACCACCTGAGGCAGGGAGGATTGCCCGTGAGCTGCTACACAGCGGAGTTTCGCACCCTCGCCGTTCAGACCACGTGGGGCGATGCAGCGCTCCGGACGTCCTACTACGAGGGCCTGGCTTCTCGAATCAAGGACGAACTAGCCGGGCGAGAGCTTCCTGCGACCTTGGAGGGCCTGATCCAACTCGCTCGCCCGAGGCCAGCCCCTCGCACCCTGCCACCCGCACCCACCTTCACCGTCACCATTCCACGACCCGCAGACTCCGTCACCTACTCCACCCCTGGACATGTCGGTTCTCCACCTCCTGCCGTGGTTGACACAGGAGCCGGGGAACCCATGCAACTAGGACGCGCCTCCTTGACCGCTGCAGAACGGGAGAGACGCTTCCGTGAAGGACTCTGTGCCTATTGCGGGTCAGCCACACATCACCGGGCATCCTGTACTCTCAGCGCCCAGGCCCGGTGAGAGGAGAGAGATATTCGCCGGGTCACCTTCGTCTCTCCGCCATCACCACCAACTCCTCCCGTCTCACAGTTCAGGTACACCTCCAGGTTGGCCACAAACGAGTCCGAAGTGCTGCATTCATCAACTCCGGGGCAGCAGGTAACTTCATTGACTCCGCATATGCCAAAACCCTGGGGGTAAAACTCGAGGCGTTATCCCAGCCCGTTCGTATCACATCTGTAGACGGTCGCCCCCTATCCACCAGCCCAATCAGCACCCGGACCGAATCTATCACCGTCTCCATTGACCAACATCACGAACAGCTAAAATTTTTCGTCACCTCCATCTCCTCACCTCCCATCATCCTAGGACATCCCTGGCTGCTCCAGCATGACCCTCTAATTTCCTGGACCCAGAACCGGATCCTCCAGTGGGGCGCGACCTGCAACGAACTATGCCTACGGGCAGCAGCTGGGACGTGCTCTAGGGAGTCCGAGGCCCCCGACGTCGACACCAACTCCATCCCCGAGCCGTATCGAGACCTAGCGGAGGTCTTCTGCAGACGACGAGCCACCCATCTTCCTCCACATCGTCCATACGACCTCGCCATAGACCTCCAACCCGGTACGGTCCCACCCCGCGGCCATCTCTACTCACTCACATCCACCTAGACCCAGGTGATGGAGGAATATGTAAACAACGCCCTGCGCCAAGGCACCATCAGGCCCTCCTCCTCACCTGTTGCCGCGGGGTTCTTCTTCGTGAAGAAGAGAGGCGGTGAACTTCGCCCTTGTGTCGACTATCAGGGGCTCAACAACCTCACCATCAAAAACCGACATCCTCTGCCTCTTACCAACTCAGCCCTGGATGCCCTCTCTGGCGCCACCGTCTTTACGAAGTTGGACCTCCGGAGCGCCTACAACTTGGTGCGCATCAGGGAAGGCGATGAGTGGAAGACGGCATTCATCACCCCCACCGGACACTATGAAACCCTCGTCATCCCATTCGGACTGTGCAATGCCCCCGCCGCATTCCAACACTTCATCAATGATGTCCTTCGGGACATGCTCGGTCGGTGGGCATTCGCTTACCTGGACGATATTCTGATATATTCACGCACCATGGAAGAACACACCCAGCACGTCAGGGCGGTTCTAAAGAGATTACTCGCCCACCAACTGTACTGTAAGTTGGAAAAGTGCGCTTTTCACGAGCGCTCCACCACGTTCCTGGGTTTTGTCATCTCGCCCCAGGGTGTGGCCATGGACCCGCAGAAACTAGAAGTTGTGCGTCATTGGCCCCTGCCCAAGACCCTCAAGCAGCTTCAACGGTTTCTCGGGTCCTCCCCAATTTCAGGCCATCCGGGCACCCGACGATCCCTCCAATTCCTCCAGCGGGACTTCTGGTGGCCGTCCATGACGAGGGACGTCCAAGAGTTCGTTCAGGCATGCCAACCAACCATCCCCAGGAGAACTGCAACCGCTCCCAGTCCCTCGACGGCCCTGGACGCACATTGCCGTTGACTTCATCACGGGCCTGCCGGCCTCCGAAGGAAAGGACACCATCCTCACGATCGTGGATCGGTTCTCTAAGACCGTGCATCTGGTGGCTCTCGCCGGACTCCCGTCCGCAAAGGAAACCGCAGAACTGATATTAGAGCACGTAGTCCGTCTGCATGGGTTCCCCAAGGATATTGTCTCGGACAGAGGGCCCCAGTTCACAGCCCGGTTCTGGAAGGCCTTCTGCCGTCTGATCGACTCCACCTGCAGTCTGTCCTCCGGATACCACCCACAGACTAACGGTCAGACGGAGCGGACCAACCAACAACTGGAGCGCTACCTGAGATGTTTCGTAGCGGACCGCCAGCGCTCCTGGGCACGCTACCTCATCTGGGCAGAGCTGTCATACAACCTCCACATCTCCTCTGCCACCAACCTAAGCCCATTTGAGGTATGCCACGGTTTCCAACCCTCCGTGTTCAACCACCCAGAGCCGGAGGTTGATGTACTGTCGGCCCAACAGTTGGTCCGCAGATGTCGGCGGCTCTGGATTACGACCAACCAGGCCATCCAACGTGCCAATGCCTGCTACACCCACCAACATCGCCGCCGACATCCTCCGGGACGACTATACCACGTAGGTGACAAGGTATGGCTTTCCACAAAGAACCTCCACGTCCACCTCCGAGTCAAAGAAGCTTTCCCCCAGATTCATCGGACCATACCACATCACCCACAGAATCAACCCTGTCACCTACCGGCTCCAGCTGCCTGCGGCGCTCCGGATTCACCCAGTATTCCACCTATCCCAGTTCAAGCCCTTCATCACCTCACCCATGATTACACCCACCCCCCCAGCTCCTCCTCCTCGGATCATCGACGGCGGTCCCGCCTACACCGTGCGCCGAATCCTCGACTCGCGCCCTCGGGCAAAGGTACGCAATACCTGGTGGACTGGGAGGGCTATGGCCCCGAGGAGCGATCTTGGATCCCGGCCCGGTTCATTCTCGACTCTCAGCTAATTCGGGACTACCGTCACAGGGTATCCTCCACCCCAGGACCGTCAGGAGCCAGTCCTGGACAGGGGGGTACTGTCATACACACTCAATCTGCGCCCGGCACTAGGACCCGGAAGTAAGACGGGCGCAAAACCAGGAAGTATAAAAGAGGTAAACAAACGATGGCTTACCGCTCAGTCATTGAGTTCGGCCCATGTCAGCTCCAGTTGTCGTTTCAGCAAACCGTGAGTACTCACATGTTGGTTCCGTTGTCTTTTGCTATTGTGTGTGTATCTACAGGACGCGGGTTAAATTTGTGTTTTTCCCTTGCTCCGTTTTTGTGAGAGTCCTTAGACTAAATCGCGTGGCTATCCTGCCTACTCGCTTCTTTCCGCGTTTGGGTTTATCCTCCACGCTACATTGGGCTAACCGCTAAAGCTACGTCTTCTGGTCACCTCAGGTTAGTCCATCTTGACACATACACACCTTATACACACCTTATACACACATTATATACTCAAACACACCTTATACACACATTACTGTATATACTCATACACACATTATACACACATTATATACTCATACACACACTATACACACATTATATACTCATACACACCTTATACACACATTATACACACATTATATACTCAAACACACCTTATACACACATTATATACTCATACACACATTATACACACATTATACACACATTATATACTCAAACACACTTTATATACACATTATATATACACACCTTATACACACATTATATACTCATACACACCTTATACACACATTATATACTCATACACACCTTATACACACATTATATACTCATACACACCTTATACACACATTATACACACATTATACACACATTATATACTCATACACACCTTATACACACATGATATACTCAAACACACCTTATACACACATTATATACTCATATACACATTATACACACATTATACACACATTATATACTCATACTGTACACATTATACACACATTATACACACATTAGATACTCATACACACCTTATACACACATTATACACACATTATATACTCAAACACACCTTATACACACATTATACACACATTATACACACATTATATACTCATACACACATTATACACACATTATATACTCATACACACATTATACACACCTTATACACACATTATATACTCATACACACCTTATACACACATTATATACTCATACACACATTATACACACATTATATACTCATACACACCTTATACACACATTATACACACATTATGTACTCAAACACACATTATACAGTACACACATTATATACTCATACACACATTATACACACATTATATACTCATACACACCTTATACACACATTATATACTCAAACACACCTTATACACACATTATATACTCATACAAACATTATACACACATTATGCACACATTATATACTCATACACACATTATACACATATTATACACACATTATACACACATTATATACTCATACACACTTTATATACACATTATATATACACACCTTATACACACATTATATACTCATACACACTTTATATACACATTATACACACATTATATACTCAAACACACTTTATATACACATTATACACACATTATATACTCAAACACACTTTATATACACATTATATATACACACCTTATACACACATTATATACTCATACACACCTTATACACACATTATACACACATTATATACTCATACACACCTTATACACACATTATACACACATTATATACTCATACACACCTTATACACACATTATACACACATTACAGTAGGTTTCATCATGTTTTCCTTTCGGCTGGATTTTTGGTTGATTAGGCTGATCGTGCTGAATCGCCTGCTTTTTTGTGGTCCATGTAACAAATGTATCCAGTGACGTTATTATGCCCACTACATACAGTACGCTACCGACCCGGTTTGTGTCCATTCGTTGTAGAGGTGGATGCTTCAGATGTGGGCGCTGGAGCTATCCTCTCACAGCAAGGTCCAGATCAAAAACTAACGGTAAAGTTAGTTTTATATTCGCATCTCCGAATTCAATAGCTGCATAAATAAACCCGCAAATAAGATACCCACATACATTTCCTCTCTACATTGTCTTTAAGCTACATCCACCTTAAATTATACATGTTTAAAAGTAACACCAGAGAAAATAAAACTTTGGATTTATTATATGCAAATGTGAAGAATGCATATACACTTAAGCATTTGACAGACACTCTTATCTCATTACACATCTGAGCAGTTGAGGGTTAAGGGCCTTGCTCAAGGGCCTAACAGTGGCAACTTGGTGGTTGTGGGATTTGAACCTGGGATCTTCTGAACCGGAGTCCAATGCCTTAACCACTGAGCTACCCCTGGCCGATACATCGAGTATCCTCCCCCCTCTTGGAGAATCTGATCACAACCTAGTTCTTCTCACCCCCACCTGGACACAGGATGCTAATGAGACTCTGCAGTGCTGCATTGAAGTTACAGACTGGAATGCACTCTGTGAGACCCATGGAGATGACATTGACTCCATGACAGATTGCATAACACAAATTTCAAATTCAAATTTTATTTGTCACATACACAGTCATACACAGTATAATATGCAGTGAAATGCTTACACGACCGCCAGTGACCTTAAAGAAAATAAATGCTTGTACGTAAAATAAATATCAATAAAAGGAAATACTAAAGAAATAAATTTAACTAGTAAAATTAACTGTACAATAAGGGCATAATAAAATATTGCAAAATATAGAAATATAGGGGGGGGGGAGGTATATGTATATATAGAATTTAAAGTGACCAGGTTGTGCAAATATGCATGAAAGGTGACTAATGAAAGTGACATGTGCAATTGTCCAGATGTATAAATATTTAGTGCAAGTGTGTATGAATGTGTCCATGATTGTCCAGTCAGTGTTGTGAGCTTAAAAAGATGTTATTAGTCCTGTGTGGAGGTGTGATTGAGAGACCTTATCGCCTGCGGGAAGAAGCTCCTCCTCAGCCTCTCTGTGTTGGCCTTTAGGGAGCGGAATCGCTTCCCAGACCGCAACAAAGAGAACAGTCCATTACTGGGGTGACTGAGGGCCTTCATGATCTTCCTGGCCTTAGTCCAGCACCGCTTGCTGTAGCTCGAGTGCAGGTCAGGGAGCTCAGTGCGGATGATGCGCTCGGCTAATTGCACCACCCTCTGTAGAGCTCGTCTGTCCTGCATGGTGCTGTTCCCGAACCAGGTCGTGATGTTTCCCGTCAGGATGCTCTCTATGGTGCAGGAGTAGAAGTTCCTGAGCACCTTGGAGGGCAGTCTAAAGTCTCTCAAGCGTCTGAGGTGGTAGAGACGCTGCCGGGCTTTTTTCACCACGGTGTTGATGTGACAGGACCATGACAGGTCCTGAGTGATGTGAACACCGAGGTATCTGAAGCTGTCCACTCTCTCCACTGGGCTCCTGTTGATGACGGGGGTCTGGTAGTTCCTCTCCTGCTTTGTACAAAAGTCCACTATCAGCTCCTTTGTCTTACTGACGTTCAGGAGGAGATTGTTCCTCTGGCACCAGTTCTCCAGATTTCCAATCTCCTCTAGGTAGTCCGACTCATCATTGTTGGTGATCAGTCCGACCAGGACGGTGTCTTCAGCAAACTTGATGATGGAGGTGGAGTTGGTAGTGGCCACGCAGTCGTGGGTGTACAAAGAGTACAGCAGGGGGCTCAGAACACAACCCTGGGGGGCTCCAGTGCTGAGAGTGAGTTAGCTGAGACATGTCCGCCCATCCTTACTGCCTGTGGTCTGCCAGTCAGAAAATTGGAGATCCACTGACATATAGATGAGCTGAGTCCCAGGTGCTCCAGCTTGGTGGTGAGTGTGGAGGGAATTATGATATTAAATGCAGACCTCAAATTCAAATTCAAATTTTATTGGTCACATACACAATCATACACAGTATAATATGCAGTGAAATGCTTTCACTGCATATCGACCTGTAGTCGATGAAGAGCATTTTAACATAATTCCCTTTCCTAGTGTCCAGGTGAGTGAGTGATGTGTGGAGGAGATGAGAGATTGCATCGTCTGTGAAGCGGTTCTGGCGGTATGCAAACTGTAGTGGGTCTAGTGTGTCGAGTAGTGAAGAAATGATGAAGTCTCTGACCAGGCGTTCAAAGCACTTCATCACTACTGAGGTGAGGGCTACAGGGCGATAGTCATTGAGAGAAGCAGGATGTGGTTTCTTCGGGACAGGATCAATGATGGACTCTTTGAAGCACGTGGGGATCACCGACTGAGATAAAGAGATGTTGAATATCTCAGTGAACACAGGTGCTAGCTGGTCTGCGCAGGATCTGAGAATACGGCCTGAGATGCCGTCTGGTCCTGCTGCTTTCCTGGTGTTCACTCTCTTGAAGGCTCTCCTCACGTTGTGCTCGGAGATGATGAGCGCGTTCCCGGTGCTGGCAGTGTCTTCCTGTCTGCAGCCGTTAGCGCCGCTAGCATTAGCGCCGTTAGCATTAGCGCTGCTAGCATTAGCACCGCTAGCATTAGCATCGCTAGCGTCTTTAGCTGCAGCCTCGAAGCAAGCGTAGAATGTGTTCAGCTCGTCTGCCAGAGTCGCGTCCGCGTTCGTCATACCGGATGTTGGACGATACCGTGGAGAAAAAGACTATCAGAACGTTTCCCAACCAGAAGCCGTGGGTGGATAAAACCATCCGCGACGCTCTGAGATCTCGCACCGCCGCCTACAACACGGGACTTGCGTCGGGGACATGGAACCATACAAGGCTGCGGCATATAACGTGCGGAAAGCAGTGAAAGAGGCGAAGCAGCGATACAGGAGAAAACTAGAGTCACAGCTTCAACAGAGTGACTCTAGGAGCCTGTGGCAGGGACTAAGGACAATAACGGACTATAAAGCACCAACTAATATATCAACTACTGTGTGGACAAGAAGCTACTGAACAAGAAGAAGAGAGCCTTCACAGATGGGGACAAAGACCTGCTGAAGAGAGTTCAGAAAGAACAGAAAGTGAAACTGAAGGAGTGCAAAGATGGATACAGGAGGAAGCTGGAAAATAAACTCCAGGTGAACAACGTGAGAGATGTGTGGTCTGGTATGAGGATTTTTACAGCTATGTGGGTTTTTACAGCACCTGTTTACCCTCAGCCTGACTAAGGAGAAGGTTCCCACACTGTGGAAGACATTCTGCCTTGTTCCAGTCCCAAAAATGTCTCCATCCATCTTAAATGACTACAGAACAGTTGCCCTTACATCCCATCTAATGAAGGTTTTGGAGAGAATAGTGCTGGCTCATCTGAGACCCCAGGTCAGCACTTTCCTAGACCTTCTGCAGTTTGTCTACCGTCCTCAGGTCAGTGTGGATTATACCATCATTCACCTTCTTCAGTGTACACTGTAACAAATTGATGTAAATTTACAGGACTTTTTTTTACAGTTTCCGACAGTTTTTTTTCCGAAATACTGCACATTACTGTAAAAGAAACAGCATTACTGTGATTTACAATATTTAACTGTAAATATTGTATTTACAGTTTAATACACTACAGTATACAGTATTTAACTGTAAATTAGATAATCAACACACTTTAATGAAAACTTCAGTAAGTGCAAGTACTTTTGCCAATTTTGTGGGCCTCCGAGTGGCGCAGTAGGTTAAAGCACTTGCCCTATCATCTGGAGATCGCAGGTTCGAACCCTGGGTGATGTTCAATTGGACACGACTAGATTCGGGAGAAAATCAGGGGGAAAGAATTGGGCAGGACTAAAATATTTTTTTTTTTAAATATTCAATTCAATTCAATTCAATTTTATTTATATAGCGCTTTTAACAATGGTCATTGTCTCAAAGCAGCTTCACAAAAATTAAAGAAATTTAACAAAAAAAAAAAAAAAATCATATATTATATATATATATATAGAGAGAGAGAGAATAATTATATATAAAGTAATAAATAAATAAATAAAATTATAATAGAAAATAAATAAATAAAAACAAATAATAATAATAATTATAGAAAAGAAAATAATTGGAAGTGTGGATGTGTGAGAAAAATGTGCAGATAATAATGAGACGAATGAATGAAATTTCTCTGATGAGCAAGCCAAGGGTGACGGCGACGGTGGCAAGGAAAAACTCCCTGAGATGGCATTAGGAAGAAACCTTGAGAGGAACCAGACTCAACAGGGAACCCATCCTCATTTGGGCGATAACAGATAGAAATGATATAACATCTTGTGTGTTGTGCAGGTGAAAATTCAATATGACAGAAATTATTTAAATTGTCATGAAGACCAGTTCAGCATAGGGACGAGTCAGTAGGTGCAGAGGGCAGATGAGGTCTGGATCACTGGAAGCACAGGAGCAGCATGTGTAGCTCCAACCATCATAAGGCTGAATCCAGCTGGAGCTGCTCCTTCTCTGGATGCCTCAGGAACCTCGCAGGGTCGGCCTTTGTCTACTGAAGCTGGCAAAATCTCCCGATGCCTCGGGATGGGTAGAGAAATACAGAACAGATGGGGAGAATTAGCGTAGTTGCCATTCGGTATAGGTGTACTGGAGTATGAGATTATGGGATGAGTTATGTGTATGCCAGATTAAAAAGATGCGTCTTGAGTCTACTTTTGAACTGAGAAACCGTGTCTGCTCCCCGAACACTGTCTGGAAGGCTATTCCAAAGCTTTGGAGCTAAATATGAAAAAGCCCCGCCCCCTTTTGTAGATTTTGAAATTCTGGGAACTACCAGAAGTCCGGAGTTTTGTGATCTTAAGGCGCGTGGTGGATTGTAGCGTATCAGAAGACTGGTTAGGTATGTGGGAGCTAAACCATTTAAGGCCTTGTATGTAAGTAATACTATTTTGTAATTTATTCTAAACTGAACAGGTAGCCAGTGCAGGGATGATAATATTGGGGTTATATGATCATATTTTCTGGATCTAGTGAGAACCCTGGCAGCTGCATTTTGGATTAACTGAAGCTTGTTTATTGAGGATGCAGGACAACCACCTAGTAATGCATTACAATAGTCCAGTCTGGAGGTCATGAATGCATGAACTAGCTTTTCTGCATCAGATACGGATAAGATGTTCCTAAGTTTAGCAATATTTCGAAGATGGAAAAAGGCTGTTTTTGTGATATTTGAAATGTGATTTTCAAAAGACAAGTTACTGTCTAATATTACTCCCAGGTCTTTTACTGCTGAGCTGGTAGTAACAGTACATCCTTCTAAGCGCAAGCTGAATTGTGAAAGCTGTTGTGTGCTGGTTTTTGGGCCAATAAGTAATATCTCTGTCTTATCTGAATTTAATAAAAGAAAGTTATTGGTCATCCAATCTTTTATGTCCTGGACACACTCAGTTAATCTAGACAGCTTAGGTATTTCGTCTGGTTTAGTTGAGATATATAATTGGGTATCATCAGCATAACAATGGAAACTAATCCCATGTCTTCTAATGATGTTACCCAAGGGAAGCATGTATAAAAATAAATACAAGTTGTCCGAATAATTATTTACCACTAAAATACAGTAAACTGTACAAAATCACAGTAATAAACTGTATATCAAATTACAGCAATTTACTGTAGTCTATTTCTACAGTTCAAATACTGTAATAAAACAGCATTTTACTGGCAAAACTGCTGCCAGTAATTTACTGTAATTTTACATGAAATTTTTTTACAGTGTACTCTTTCTCACCTGGATAAAGCGGGTAGCACTTTGAGAATCTCTGCAGTTCTTTGATTTCTCCAGTGCTTTTTAACACAATTCAACCTACAGTACACTGCTACAAGAGAAGCTGGAGAAGATGCATGTCAACACCTCCCCAACTCCCTGGATCACCAACTATCTGACAGACAGATCGGTTTGTAAGGTTGTGGCAATGTATGTCAGAAAAAGTGATCAGCAGCACCAGAGCACCGCAGGGGACAGTATGCTCTCTTTTCCTTTTTACATTATACACTTTGGACTTTGCAGTTGTGGGGTGTGTTAATGGTGGTCAGGAAACAGAGTACAGAGGCCTAGTGGACAGCTTTGTGAATTGTTGTGATAAGAACCATCTCATCCAAGATGATAGAGGTGGATCTCAAGAGGACCAAGTCTACCACATTCTGGGTGAGGAGGTGGAGATGGGGAGCTTGTAGTGGAGAGAAGGATGTTACACAAACTGTTAACCATCATGGAGAACACCTCACATCCCCTCCACAACTGGCTATACAGCGAGTATGTTGTGAACTAAAAGTGCTCACCTCCGCTTCACCTCCGCTGTGATGGAGAATGCTACAGGAAGTCTTTTCTGCGAACTGCAATTAAACTTTACAATAACTCTGTTCCTGGTGCACCTTATGTACAGTTTCATTCCCATCTGTATATACAATCATCATGCATGTGTACATAGAATCAGTATTTTCATATTCATATATTATTTGATTGCATTTTCTACCTCATTTAAAGCAACTTAAATTGTTAACAGTGTTCATTAATGCACCTTAATTTATAACTTTTTTTTACCTCCTCCCTCATTGCAATTCTTTTTTGCTGTTTACTTGTTATATATTATGTGAACTGGCTGCTCTCTCTCTCTCTCTCTCTCTCTCTCTCTCTCTCTCTCTCTATCTATCTATCTATCTATCTATCTATCTATTGTCACAGCATACACCTGTGATGGGTGTGAGCTCTTCGCACACTCGTCGCTCACTAGCTAAACGGCCTTCCCTTTTCCAGGTGTGCGAAGGGGCAGGGCCGCGGAAATAGGCACAGCAGGTGAGCTATCTCCGTTAATGGGGTTCTCCCTGCGCTATAACACACAGTGGGGAGTGCAGCTCGGGGTCTATTGGGCTGCTGGGCTTCTAAAACGGAGTGTGCGATGCACGAGCTAAAATGCAGAAGAGCGGCATGCAGGTGGGGCAATAGAACGAGCCCCAGGGACTTCAACGAGGCAAGTGGAATGCGCCTTTGTTCTCCTCGTCAAGGACAGCCACAAGCTCACTGCCGGCGCTCTCGCAACTCTTCAACTCTGGCATGGAGTCGGATTTTGTGACCCTGTCACCGAGGAAGAAAAGGCTGTAGGATGTACATGTCACAGCCCCTATTCCCAGCTGGGGAAAGCCGCCGAGCCATTACCATTTTTTTAATTACCATAAAAAAAAATTTTATTACCATTTATTCTGACTCCATTCCACACAAAAATGACATAAATATATACCTACTGTTCTTGTACAGCTGTTCTATGCGGTTTCGCGCGGTGGCCGTAAGTATGGTTCATTATGATTCACCGCGAGTTTTTGCCGCTGTGAGTACGTTTCCATCTTTCCGCGCAAAAAATTTAATGTTTAATTTTTTTGCCGGTCCTCGCGGAAGCTTGCGGTCCTTACAGAACTTCACGGAGCGGCAGCGAAACGTTGGTGGGCAATCGCGGCGACTCACGGTGCCTAACACCGCAGTTCTCATGGATTTTAATCAGCCTACCTCCTTTTATTTGACTCAGTGCATGGGACACCTGACAGTCCTTGGTTTCCACAATCTTTTTTAAGTCTGGCTTGTATTCAGTTGTGGTTACTCGTAGTAAATCTTTCACTTGTGACAGTAAGCAGAGCGATGGTTTGATTTCACTTGTTTCAGTGTCAAAAAAAGGGATTCACAGACATTGACAGTACAGTAGTTTGAGTGCAGCCTGTTTGACATTGGGATATCTTTCAATCGGCACAATTTTCCAGAACTCCACGCTTCGTTCCTTCCATTCGGACAAAAATGTTCTGTGCTCATCTTCGTATTTGCGCTTAGCTGTACGCTTCCCTGACTCTGCCATGATGATTGACAGGTTACTAACGAACTTCATGTCAATCGTGTTAGTCTATGTTAAATCGCGCGAGAGGTTGTGTAAAAAAATCATTTAAATGCATACCCCTTTATTGGAAAATTATGTTTTGACATTTTTTAAATAATTTGCAAGTGTAAACACAGAACGTGGATAGATCAAAGAGCGACAGACGAGCAGTGAAAGAGCCGCGGGTTCGCCACCCCTGGTGTAGTGTGTGAATGAGTGTGTTTCCCGCCTATGTGCCCAAAGTCTCCTAGAACATTCTTCTCTTGAACCTGGACAGGATGTCAGGTCAGTGTTATAGAGAATGAATCATGAAAACAACAAATCATGAAAATTTTAAATCCAGTTTATTAGTATATTAGAAAATTTCCTCAGGTCATTAAAACAAAAAGAATTTACAGTACAGACGTTTTGAAAAGAATTTAAATTTATGCAACAGTACTTGGTCAGGGGTCCTTTAGCATGAATTACTGCATCAGTGTGGCATGGCATGGAGGCGATTGGCCTGTGGAGCGCTGAGGTGTTGCTGAAGACCAGATTCCTTTGATAGCTCATCTATGTTGTCAGTTCAGGCGTTTATTTTTTTCCATTTGACAATAACCTATGGACATTTCTCTTGATGCGCTCTTGATGTCTCCAGCCTTCAGGCTGCCGTCATCCCTGTTGTGTGTGCACCTTTTCCTACCATACTGTTCCCTTCTAGTCAACTCTTCATTAGTATACTTTCATACAGAACATTCTGTGGCTTACACTCCATGTGGAGGGAATCAGTGATTGTCTTCTGGACAACTGTTGAGTCAGCAGGTGAGTAAAAGGAATTTAGTGCTTTTTGTATAGACATCGCCATGAGGGAGCTGTTACATTTAGTCATTTGGCAGACACTCTTATCCAGCGCGACACTTTTATCTCATTACACATCTGAGCAGTTGAGGGTCTTGCTCAAGGGCCCAACAGTGGCAACTTGGTGGTTGTGGGGTTTGAACCTGGGACCTTCCGAACTGTAGTCCAATGCCTTAACCACTGAGCTACACCTGCTGTTGATGTTTAGTGGTGAGTCTCTAGACACTGAGTAATCAGATGAGTCCAGCTTGTTGTCCAGGTAGCAGCTGTTGAATTAGAGGATGGAGGACTAAAGCCAGTTGACTCTGGTGGGTCGTTAGTGCTTGAGTCCTAGCATGAACTCCCCTCCCAGGCTGAGCCGCGGGACTGCGCGTTTGCTGTGTGGGTTAATCAACGATTGGCCCCAAAGACGTACTGACCTTTACGGTGTGTGTGTCTGTGTGTTTGCCTGCATCTTGGGGTTAAAGGTCAGGGTTTGTAGGCAACATTTTGGACAGAGATCTCAGAAATGACTCTGCGCTTCCCACATGATCTGTTTGTTCTTTTGTGTCTTCTGTTATGACTGTGTCTTTGTTTTTTCCGTTGTGGGCAGAAACCCACGCTACTGCAGCAGTCCACTACATCACTCTAGCAATTTAATTTGTGTGTGCGTGTGTGGTTACTAGCTCTAAATATGGAACTCCCCAGCTCAACTTTCTGTGTCACAGAAGAGAATAGACTCATCACAGATTCTGCTTAGACTTTTAAATAAATGCTTTAGCTGTGATTTAAACACTGTATTTTAGTTTAAAGTGTGTGTGTATGTGTGTGTGTGTGTGTGTAACATGGGTGTTGTGTGGGAGTTTGTAGAAAGGGTATATACGCGGAGGTAAATTGAACTAAGAAGTCTTTTAATCAAGAGAACAGAAATATGAACACTTCCGAACAGAAGCAAACATGATCCGAGCTACTATAAACAAGAAGCCTAACTAGGACTCGACTAAACAAGAACTAAACACAATACGAAGCAAACCATAACCCTGAGTTCAACACCACACTGAATTAAACCTAAGAGCTTAACTAAGCTAGACATGAGATGCAGCTAGACTTTGACTAGGCTAAACCCTAGCTGCAAAAGGTTAAGCTTTAGCACGGTTAAACATTATCACGGCTGAACATTAGCAAGGCTAAACAATAGCTAGGATAAACATTAGCTAGGCTACTGAAGATGTGGAGCTAAACAAGAATAGAATGTAAACAGAACCCGGAACTTAATATAAGGAACTAAACATCACAAATAACTAAACATGATTAAGGACAACATACAACCAGGAGCTAGGGAAGTGGCGTGACACCAAGAACCTGGAAACATTTACAACAACCTTACTTCACAGATGCCAGACAATGAAACTGAACAGAAACAGACTACTTATAACAAACATAATTAGCTAATCCTCGGACCAGGGGCCGCATGTACAAAGACTTGCGTTGAATTCATACTAAAACATTGTGTACGGACAAAGCTGTAAAAAGTCTGATGTATGAAACACTGCGTACGCGGAATCCCACGCATATTCTCTTTGTACATCCGAATTTACGTGAAATTGAGCGCACATGCACGAGCGCAAAACCCCTCCCTGCCTCCTCCCCCGTATAAATATGGTAATGACTCCACTTTGGCAAAACCAAACGAAAAAGCAATGGCAAAAGCAAGCAAGAAGAGAAACTTCACAGAATGTGAATTGGAGGTGCTCCTATCGGAGGTAGACCGGAGAAAAAATTTTATTTTCAAGTTTGTCCTCCGGAATTAATAAAAAAAAAAAAACTTAGCTGGAATAAAATCTTTAAATACATCACTCACCAAGAAGCCACCCATGGCGCACCCTGCCACCTTGGAGCCTCATCCCAGCCTTGCTGTTTGTGAGGATGAATGAATCATGGGTTGACCCAGGCCACCTCGCCACAATATTTGTTAGGCGCATTTGAGCAGGGCCGGTTCTAGACCTGACCATATGGAGGGGCAATGAGAAATTTGAAGGGGGCATCCTGGTCTAGCATTGTTTTTTCCCCAGATCATGCGATGGGGCGCGCGGTCAGATCATGCAACGTGGCAGGGGCGTGTGCGCGCAGTCAGATCATGCAACCTGTTTGAGCATCACATATTATTTGCACATTTATTCAATGGAAATGTTTCCGATTCACGTATGAAAATTCGTCTTCAGATGGCGCCTTTATAGCAATGTGCGTGCAGTCGATGGCTCCGATTACATTAGGAAAACCGGCGATCGCTGCAAATTGCGCTTTAATGCGCTTTAATATATAACTGCTAGACATGCGGATGATCCCGTCCCATACAGCTGGCATTGCACGGCTCAAAGACGACTGGCTTAACCCCGAGCGGTCTGCCGGTTCCCTCTGGAAAGAACCAGTTGCCAGGAAACCAAGCGTTGTCAGCACCTGTAAGGGAACGGGTAATGCGCGGCTCCTCGCTGTCTCTCTTTCCAAATTTGGACCCAACTCAGCACAGAGCTCCAGGAGGATAGCTATTGGAAATCTGAAACGGCTAATAAGCCAGTCATCATCATGGGCCAGAAATCACTGTGATCACAAAAAACGCGTTCCCTTCGGATTCGGCCATCGACAATGTCCTCTAATAAGGCCAACACTGCCACTGCCATAGACTGAGGGTTGTATACATTTGCAAATGCTTTTATATGTTCTAAATCACATAATTGGTAGAAAAATAGTGCGTCAATTAACCCATTTTATCAATTATAAATTAATAACAATGTTTTTCACATGTGTTGGTGCGATACTTTGTAGTGTGCAATTTAACATAATTGCCTCTAGGAGTCGCCAACGGAAATAAAACACACACAAGAAGAAATACACGTACGCCAGACATGAAGTTGACGTGGAAGAACGCACATTCTCACGTTAATTTCACTGTTAGTAAATCCGACCGTGAGCGTGAAAACTGACGTAAGCAAAATTTTTGTGCGTACGCAGCGTTGATACATGAGGCCCCAGGTGTGCTCCCATCACCTGACCGAGGTGCACTCTGGGAACCGAAGTTCAAAGGAAAACAAGAAAACACAAAAGAACACATACAGTAATGGAGTCCGGGAGCATGGCCCCATCTGGTGTTTAACTGTGACAGTGTGTGTGTGTGTGTGTGTGTGAGTGTGTGTGTACGTTTGTGTGAATCATATGGTGAATTACTTGAATTGAGATGAAGTCAAAACCAGAATGATGTGTAGCTGAGACACACCTCTGTTTCAGACAAACTCCACCTTTATACACAGTTTACTTTAATTCACACAGTGTTGAAATTACACACACACTCAGCACACCTGGTATTTGGGTGAAGCATATTTCACCTTTTGGGTGTCATCAACAAGCTCATGGCAGAATTCTGGATGGATAGCTGATCACACTTCTTGGCAGAATTGGTAATGTTTGGACTCGTCGTCCAGTTCAAGTTTTAACTTTTTGGAGCAAGACCTTTACCTTTTCTTTCAGTCCATGGTGATGTAAACCAGGTCTAACTGGAGACAGAGACACTGGTGTTCAATTCAATTCAATAAAATTTTATTTGTTTAGCACTTTTAACAATCGTCATTGTCGCAAAGCAGCTTTACACAATCAAAAGAATTATTTAAGTTTGTATGAATGTGCACGAATCAAAATGGTCAGATAGTCCCAGTTCCAGATGTTGATGGCAGGCCTGTGCCTTGATGATTCCTGGGTTGTTCCTGACCATCAGAACCAGCTGAGTGGGAAGTTAGGGTCTTTAATCCAGACCTGAGCAAAAGTGGCTCCATCTCCCAGGAACTCCTTGAAATCTTTAGTCTTTTGGAGTTCTTTAGAAATGACTTAAAGACGTTGCTGACTCGTGTAACTCTACATCCTCTTTCTGCACTGAGCTTCTTGGAATGGGGTTTGATCTTCTGATTAGCGCTTAAGAGCGAAATTATGACTGACCTCGGAAAACTGATGAAGTGGCTTAATGGCAGATTTTTTTTAAATCTGGGAATTTATAAATCGAATTATGTCCTCTGCCTTCTGTCATTAGCACCAAATTTCACTAGCAAATAGACCAGCTGTAACTTAGCGATAAGACGCTTCCTGAGAACCCACTGAAGTGCTGTGTGGAGTGTTTACTCCATTGGCGATCGATGGAACAGTATTCTGTAGGGAAATATGTGAGTCATTTTTAATCAGTGTGTGTGTATACATGGCATCCTAAAATGGTTGTTTTCCTGCCTCGTGCTCCAAGCTCCCAGGATTGCTTTCAGGTTCGCCACTCTGCATTACATACTGTATGCAGTAATGGATTGATAGGTTTATTGATGTTTCCTTATAATTATCATAACTATACTACATGGCCAAAAAGTGACAAACCCAAAGATTTTATTCAGTCCCTTTAGCTTAGACTACAGCACACTGTGGTGTCCAGTTCATGTGTATAAATGATTCCTCATACTCCCAGAGTCAGCTGACTTAATTTCACCCATCATGCAAAGTGTCCACTTTACAAGCCTTTTCAGGCAGTGTTATGATCTGGGGTTGCTTCAGTTGCTCAGGTCTAGACTCAGCAACGCTATGTGGCAATATAATGAAGGCAAGGGTATATTCAAATTTCAAATTCAAATTTTATTTGTCACATACACAGTCATACACAGTACAATATTCAGTGAAATGCTTGTATGGCCGCCAGTGACCTTAAAAAGAAAATAAAAGCTTATACATAAGGAATAAATATTAATAAAAAGAAATACGAAAGAAAATAAATTTAAATAAATTTAAAATTTTTAAATTAAACTGTACAAATAAGGGCATAATAAAAATATTACAATATAGGGGGGAAAAAGTATATATAAAATTTTTAAAGTGGCAATGGCTGTGCAAATATGAATGAAAAGTGACTTATGAAAGAGTCATGTGCAATGGTCCAGACATATAAATATGTAGTGCATGAATGTGTCCATGATTGTCCAGTCAATGTCAATGTTTAAAAAGATGTTATTACTCCTGTATGGTGGTGTGATTGAGAGACCTTATCACCTGCGGGAAGAAGCTCCTCCTCAGTCTCCCTGTGTTGGCCTTCAGGGAGCGGGATCGCTTCCCAGACCGCAACAGAGAAAACAGTCCATTGTTGGGATGGCTGAGGTCCTTCACGATCTTCCTGGCCTTGGTCCAGCACCACGGTGTTGATGTGACAGGACCATGACAGATCCTGCGTGATGTGAACACAGAGGTATCGGAAGCTGTCCACTCTCTCCACTGGGCTCCTGTTGATGACGGTGGTCTGGTAGTTCCTCTCCTGCTTTGTACTAAAGTCCACTATCAGCTCCTTTGTCTTGCTGACGTTCAGGAGGAGATTGTTCCTCTGGCACCAGTTCTCCAGATCATCTCCTCATCATTGTTGGTGATCAGGCCCACCACGACAGTGTCGCCAGCAAACTTGATGATGGCGGTGGAGTTGGTAGTGGCCACGCAGTCGTACAAAGAGTACAGCAGGGGGCTCAGAACACAATCCTGGGGGGCTCCAGTGCTGAGAGTGAGTGAGGCTGAGACATGTCCGCCCATCCTTACAGCCTGTAGTCTGCCAGTCAGAAAATTGGAGATCCACTGACACATTGATGAGTCCCAGGTGCTCCAGCTTGGTGGTGAGTGTGGAGGGAATTATGGTATTAATGCAGAGCTGTTGTCGATGAAGAGCATTTTAACATAATTAATTTTTCTAGTGTCCAGGTGAGTGTGCGATGTGTGGAGGAGATGTGAGATTGCATCGTCTGTGGAACGGTTCTGGCTGTATGCAAACTGTAGTGGGTCGAGTGTGTCCGGTAGTGAAGAAATGATACCAGGCATTCAGAGCACTTCATCACTACTGAGGTGAGGGCTACAAGGTGATAGTCATTAAGAGAAGCAGGGTGTGTTTTCTTCAGGACAGGAACAATGATGGACTCTTTGAAGCATGTTGGGATCACTGACTGAGATAAAGAGATGTTGAATATCTCTGTGAATGCAGGTGCTAGCTGGTCTGCGCAGGCTCTGAGGATACGACCTGAGATGCCGTCTGGTCCTGCTGCTTTCCTGGTGTTCACTCTCTTGAAGGCTCTCCTCACGTCATGCTCAGTAATGATGAGCGTGTTTCCGGTGCTGGCAGTGTCTTCCTGTCTGCAGCCGTTAGCGCCGCTAGCATTAGCATCGCTAGCATCTTTAGCTGCAGCCTCGAAGCGAGCATAGAAAGTGTTCAGCTCGTCTGCCAGAGTCTCGTCCACGTTCGTCATACCGGTTGTTGGTGTTTTATAGTCCGTAATTGTCCTTAATCCCTGCCACAGGGTCCTAGAGTCACTCTGGTGGAGTTGTGACTCTAGTTTCCTCCCGTAGCGCTGCTTCGCCTCTTTCACCGCTTTCCGCACGTTACAGTATATGCCGCAGCCTTGTATGGTTCCATGTCCCCCGACGCAAGTCCCATGTTGTAGGCAGCGGTGCGAGATCTCAGAGTGTCGCAGATGGTTTTATCCACCCACTTTTTTCTCCACGGTATCATCCACTAGTTTCCGTAATCACGCTGACGTCATCGGAGCTGTTTCTGAACATGTCCCAGTCTGCGTCATCACGTGCGTCGTGTAATACAGCCACCGATTGGTCTGTCCTGCGCGCGACCTCCCTCTGAACCGGAGCTTCCTGTTTCAGCCTTTGTTTGTATTTTGGCATGAGGAAGATGGCGGCATGGTTTGATTTACCAAACGGTGGACGAGATTGCGCCTTGTAACCGTCCTTGACCGTTGTATGTAACAATGATCTAGTGTCCTTTCACCCCTGGTGGGGCAGGTGATATGCTGATAAAAGTTTGGCGCTGCGCGTCCCGATGTTGTGTCGGGTGCTGTGTGAGTGCCTCATGCAGCTCGCATAAGGCAGTGTCCGTGTCCGCTTGTGGTCGAATATAAACGGCACTGATGATGACCGATGTGAACTCCCGAGGTAGATAAAAACGATGGCACATGATGGACAGTAGTTCCAGGTTTGGTGTGCAGGAGCGTGTAAGAGGAACCACGCTCGCGCTGTTGCACCAGCTGTTGTTCACAATTAAACACCCGGCGGAGTGAAACAGAAGGAAACACAAACATGAGGCGGAACTGGGATGTAAAGCAAACAATCTCCTCACCGTCAACAAACCTGAGTGATCAATGAGAGTGGGGAAGACAGCATCTAAACATACCAGTTCACCATAATACTCTACGTCCATGAGTCCCCCAGATCTGCTCCTTTACCTAAGGCAAATCTATTTATAAAAATGCTTGGCAAGCAGCCTGCATCCTTTGATTGGAGTGGGAGTGGCGGATCGTAAGACACTAGCAGGTCACTCAGATACTGTGGCGCGAGTCCATTTAATGCTTTATATGTCATGAGTAATATTTTATAATCAATGCAAAATTTCACAGGGAGCCAATGCAGTGAAAATAAGATAGGGGTGATGTGCTCATATCTTCTGGTTCTAGTGAGGACTCTCGCTGCTGCATTCTGGACTAGCTGAAGCTTGTTTATGCACCTAGCTGAACAACCAGACAGTAAGGCATTACAATAGTCCAACCTAGAGGTGATAAAAGCATGAACTAGTTTTTCTGCATCGTTTAGCGACAATATATTTCTTATCTTGGCAATATTTCTGAGGTGAAAGAATGCTATCCTGGTAACATTATCTACATGAGCTTCAAATGCTTCAATCTATAATCACACCGAGGTCTTTTAGGTCTTGTTCACATGGGCATTAAAATCGACCGTTTTTCTGCCGTTCGCAGCGTCTGGTGACTGCGGATGAAGCGCCGAGGGTTTTCTACACATAGGAGTCAATGACGTTGTTCACACGGGCTTTGGTGACGTGCGTTTGTCCGGCTGCGCGTTTATACGGTGTTAAAAAAACGTTGCATGCAGCTTTTTCTTGTCGTTCAAATCCCAACGAACGCAAGGACAACGCGTCTAGTTCGTTTTCTCCACGTCCATTTTACGCTTCGGAGGACCAGATATATCCCATGATCCTACATACTATACAGAGGGAAATGCGGAAAAAAGGCAAAAATAAAATGCTTAAAAAATAAAACTTGCGCGGAAATGTTCGCATTTCTTCATAAACCACAAAAAACTTCCTTTAATCCGACGTTGTGCAGTCAGAGGGTGAACCCAGTAGCGGCGGCGATTTTTTTCTTTCCCTACGTCGCCGAATTATTTTTAAAAATATTTTTATATATTATATAAAAATATAATAATTTAATTAGAATTTTTAACACAATAAGATTAATGTCTAATATAGCAAAATGGTCCATATTAAAAGGAGGCACCTCAATTAAAATGACAAGGGCTTTCATATCCAGTTCCCAACACACTGCCCCCACAGGTTAAACACACAAACTACAATTTGGGCTGCAGGCTGTCGTTAGACAGAGACAAACGAACGCTATTGTAGAAGTCAATCGAGCGGCACTACAAAACGCAAAATAAACGTATAGGACGTTCAGAGCATGTTCGTTTATCCAAATATTTAACGCCTGTGTGAACAAGGCCTTACTGTTGCCCTTGATGGAACAGAAACACCATCTAAAGTTACGGTGTGATCTAAAATTTTACTCCTAGTTGTATGCGGTCCTATGACTAGAACTTCTGTCTTATCAGGATTAAGCAGAAGGAAGTTAATTAGCATCCAGTGTCTTATGTCCTGCACACATTGCTCAACTTTAGTAAACTGTTTTTTCTCATCAGGTTTTGCTGAGACATATAACTTTGTGTCGTCAGCATAACAATGAAATCTAATACCATGCTTATGAATTATGTTGCCCAGAGGAAGCATGTAAAGGGAAAAAAGCAGTGGGCCTAAAACTGAACCCTGTGGAACGCCAAACTCCACTGCATGCAGAATAATCACCATTTAAGTCTACATACTGATAACGATTGGTCAAATAGGATCTGAGCCAGGAGAGGGCTGTACCCTTAATTCCTACTACATTTTCTAATCTGTGAAGAAGAATATTATGATCAATGGTGTCATACAAGCATAGGTACAGTACACAACCCTGATCAGAGGCCAATAGGAGGTCATTTACTACTTTAACGAGGAATGTTCTGATCACATTTCTTCTGTGTGGTTGATGTTTCAGCTTAATAATGTGTAAAGATCCTCTTCTTTGTCTTTCGTCTGTTCCCTTTCAGGGGTTGCCACAGCGAATCATCTGCCTCCATCTAACCCTATCCTCTGCATCCTCTTCTCTCACACCAACTACTGTACCTTCATGTCCTCTTTCACTGCATCCATAAATCTCCTCTTTGGTCTTCCTCTAAACCTCTTGCCTGGCAGTTCCAACCTCAGCATTCTTCTACCAATATATTCACAATCTCTCCTCTGAACATGTCCAAACCACCTCAATCTGGCCTCTCTGACTTTATCTCCAAAACATCTAACATGGGTTGTCCCTCTGATGAATTCATTCTAGATCCTATCCATCCTTGTCACTCCCAAAGAGAACCTCAACATCTTCAGCTCTGCTACCTATAGCTCTGCCTCCTGTCTTTTCTTCAGTGCCACTGTCTCTAAGCCGTAGAGCATTGCTGGTCACCACTGTCCTGTCCACCTTTCCTTTCATTCTCGCTGATACTATTTTATCACACAACACACCTGACACTTTTCTCCACCCATTCCAACCTGCCTGTACCCGCCTCTTCACCTCCTTTCCACACTACCCTTTGCTCTGGACCGTTGACCCCAAGTACTTACAATCCTGCACTTTCTTTACCTCTGCTCCCTGTAGCCTCACCGTTCCACTTGGGTTCCTCTCATTCACACACATGTATTCCGTCTTGCTGCGGCTAACCTTCATTCCTCTGCTTTCCAGAGCGTACCTCCACCGCTCTACATTTTCCTCCACCTGTTCCCTGCTCTCGCTACAAAGCACAATGTCATCTGCAAACATCATAGTCCATGGAGACTCCTGTCTGACCTCATCTGTCATCCTGTCCATCACCAGAGTAAACAAAAAGGGGCTTATAGCCGATCCTTGATGCAGACCTTGATGTCACACCTACAGCACAGCTCACCACTGTCTTACAGCTCTCATACATGTCCTGCACCACTCTAACATACTTCTCTGCCCCTCCAGACTTCCTCATACAACACCACAGCTCCTCTCTCGGCACCCTGTCGTACGCTTTCTCTAAATCTACAAAGACACAATGCATCTCTTTATTACCTTCTCTGTACTTCTCCATCATCATCCTCAAAGCAAATACTGCATCTGATGTACTCTTTCTAGGCATAAAACCATATTGCTGCTCACAAATTCTCACCTCTGCCCTTAACCTAGCTTTCACTACTCTTTCCCACAGCTTCATTGTATGGCTCATTTGCTTTATACCTCTGTAATTGCCACAGGTCTGCACATCTCCTTCTTAAAAATCGGCACCAATACACTTCTCCTCCATTCCTCTGGGATCCTCTCACTCTCCAAGATCTTGTTAAACAAACTAGTCAGAAATGTGCTGTACAGATCTTAACCAAATTTCAGTTACTTCAGGTCAATCTCAGTTGTTGTCCTTGCTCAATGCATGCCAATAATTCAACCTGCGACTTCTATGTTGGCCAGTCGGTGTATTTGGCCAAACCTGTCATTGTATCCAAATACATTGACTTCAGTATGGACTCAGGACTGGGCTGGTCGAGTTCTTCTACACCAAACTCATCAAACCATGTATTTATAGTCATTGCTTTGTGCACTGGGACACAGTAATGGTGGAGTAGCAAAGGCCCTTCCTCAAACTTCCTCACAAAGTTGGAAGCATAGCATTGTCCAAGACTTCTTTGTATGCTGAAGCATTAATATTCCTCTTCACTGGGGATAAGGGACCTGATTGAAACATTTGGATTCAATAATTAAAGGAAAAAATACTTTTGTCCATAAAGTGTAGCTTGAATAGGATTTTTTATTTTATAAAAGCTGAATAAAATCCTGAGCTGTACAGCATGCTATGTTCAGTTCTCTTTTAACACGCTTTTGCATGTTACACACACACACACACACACACACACACACACACACACACACACACACACGGTGTGATGTTTATATCAGGGAACAAAGGGAAGCAAATAAAGTTATAGAGAGATATAGATTATAGAGTGCTGAGGTACATTTCTACACATATACATGTATGTAGTGTGTGTGTAATAAAAATATTAACCCCCCCCCTTCTCTCTCTCACACAGTTCACTTTGGCCACAGATGCTTTTCAGTTAGGTTATGACACAGACGGAAACTGTCGAGGTGAAGTGCAGCGCTCGCTGCCTCCTTCTCAACGCCTCGGCTGGGATATACCACCAGAGGTTAGTCACGCACACACACACACACACACACACACACACACACACACACACACTTATATATATATATATATGCACAAACACTGAGGCAGGCAACCACAAAAACTTTCTATTGTTGTGGTCTCACATTTCAGTGAAGTGTGGGGTTTTACACTGGAAAGAACCATAGATAACGTGCTAACACACACACACACACACACACACACACACACACACACACACACACACACACACACAGTTTGTGAAAGGGTTATGCACTCACTTCAAAGCAGCACCACTTCAAAAATGTCTCGAATAAATCATATATATATCAATATACAGTATATTACTGACAGAAGGCTGTTTTCCCCAAACTCTCTGTTCTCTCACGTTACATCACTGTTATATACAGTATATATTGTAACAGGTTTGACACACAGAGAGAAAGCACAGGAACTAGATTCCACAAGCACAGGAACTAGATTCCTCAGCCTTCCTCAGTTGGTCTACAGCAGTGGTTCTCAAACATTTTCTGTCATTCCCCACTTAAGGGGGTGAGCGAATTTTCAAGCCCCACTTGTCAACAAAATAATAACGAAATCGGCCAAGTTTACTGTTTATTGAAATATAAATTTCTAAACCAATAAGATCAAACAACACCAAGTTAATAACAGATAAAATACACGTGTAATTGTTATAAAAGGCTTACGTTGTGTCATGCACACTCAATCCACGACCAGCACTAGGACCCGGAAGTAGAGCGGTCGTAAATCAGGAAGTATAAAAGGAGTAAATAAACCATAGCAGAGCGCTCAGTCATTGAGTTCGGCCCATGTCGGTTCGTGTTGTGATCTACCAAACCGTGAGTACTCACCAGTATTTTGGGTTATTGCTTTCTGCTATTTGTGTGTGCATTTATAGGACGCGGGTTAAATTTGTGTTTTTCCCTCGCTCACCCTTTGTGAGAGTCCTTAAACTAAATCGCGGGGATATGCTACCTACTCGCTTCTCTCCGCGTTTGGGTTCACCATCCACGCTACATTGGGCTAACCGCTAAAGCTACGTCTTCTGGTCCTTCAGGTTAGTTCACCCGTGACAGAATGACTGAGCCCTCCGCGGTGAACCCAGCGGATTACGCGAGACTGTGCGACGTTGTGGATCAGCATGCCGCGCTAATCAATCAGCTAACCGGGGATCTCGCTTCTCTCCTCCGCGAGGTCACTGAGCTCCGGCGGGAGAACGCGGATCTCCGCGTGGCTGTTGATGGCGTCACTGCTCGATCTCACGCCGCGGAGGCCGCGCCGCCGCATCATCACCCCTCCCCCCCCCTTCTGATGTTTTTCTTTCTCTACCAGAAAAATGGAATGGCACGGACGGGAAATGCAGTGTGTTTTTAACAGCACTTGAGTTGGTGTTTGAGTTTAATTCCACCAGGTACTCCACCGACCGACTACGCATTGCACTACTCGTTTCATTGCTAACAGGGCAGGCAGCTGAGTGGGCCACGGCAGTTATCCGCGCTGACACGGACGTCGCTCATTCATACAACGAATTCACCCGTCAACTCAAACTCACCTTTGAACACCCTGCGGGCGAGGTGGAGACCGACTCAAAGCTTTATCATCTGCGGCAGGGAGCATTGTCCGTGAGTCGCTATACGGCTGAATTCCGCACGCTCGCCGTTCAGACCACCTGGGGAGATGCAGCGCTCCGGACATCATACTACGAGGGGTTGGCTTCTAGGATAAAAGATGAACTAGCCGGGCGAGAGCTCCCCGCTACACTGGAGGGGCTAATCCAACTGGCCCTGCGGATCGACCAACGCCTCGTCTCTCATCCGAAGCCAGCTCCTAGAACCCTGCCGCCAGCATCGACCTTCACCTTCAACCCACCACGACCACCTTCTTTCGCCACCTACGCCACACCTGGACATGTCGGTTCTCCACCTCCTGCCGTGGTTGACACAGGAGCCGGGGAACCCATGCAACTAGGGCGCGCCTCTCTGACCGTATCGGAACGCGCACGCCGCTTCAAAGAGGGTCTGTGCGCATATTGTGGCTCCGCAGACCATCACCGAGCGATCTGCCCTCTACGTCCGGGAAACGCCCAGCCCCGGTGAACAGAGGGAGAGATTCACCGGGTCTCCTTCAGATCTCCACCACCATCGACAACCCTAACGCGCGCCTTACGGTTCAGGTATCCCTCCAGATTGGCCACAAACGAGTTCGAAGTACCGCCTTCATCGACTCCGGGGCAGCGGGTAACTTCATTGACTCATCCTATGCCAAAAAATTGGGGGTAAAAATTGAGACGTTATCCCAGCCCATTCAGATCACTTCAGTTGACGGTCGCCCCCCTCTCATCTAGCCCTATCATCGCCCAAACCCAACCTATCACCTTCATCATCGACCAACACAAAGAACAGCTCCGGTTTCACCTCACCTCCGTCTCATCACCACCCATCATTCTGGGTCACCCATGGCTCATCCAACACGACCCCCTCATCTCCTGGACTCAGAACAGAATTCTACAATGGGGCGCGACCTGCACTGTACTTTGCCTGAGGGCTGCGGCTGGGACGTGCTCTAGGGAGTCCGAGGCCCCCGACGTCGACACCAACGCCATCCCCACTGCGTACCGAGACCTGGCTGAGGTTTTCTGTAGAAAACGCGCCACACACCTCCCACCGCATCGCCCCTATGACCTGGCAATCGACCTCCAGCCGGGCTCTATACCACCCCGCGGCCACCTCTACTCTCTCTCCACCACCGAGACGCAGGCGATGGAAGACTATGTGACAAATGCCCTCCGCCAAGGTACCATCCGGCCCTCCTCATCGCCTGCTGCTGCGGGGTTCTTCTTCGTGAAGAAAAAAGGAGGAGAACTTCGGCCATGTGTCGACTATCGGGGGCTAAATAACATCACCATAAAGAACTGACACCCGTTGCCTCTTACCAACTCTGCCCTGGACGCCCTCTCTGGCGCTACCATCTTCACAAAGTTGGACCTGCGGAGCGCCTACAACTTGGTGCGCATCAGAGCGGGTGATGAGTCGAAGACGGCCTTCATCACACACACGGGACACTATGAAAGCCTAGTAATCCCCTTTGGCCTTTGCAATGCCCCCGCCGCTTTCCAACATTTCATCAATGACGTTCTCCGGGACATGTTAGGGCGGTGGGCATTCGCATACTTGGACGATATCCTAATTTACTCACGAACTCCTGAAGAACACACTCAGCACGTCAGAGCGGTTTTAAAGAGATTACACGCCCATCAACTGTACTGTAAGTTGGAAAAGTGCGCTTTTCACGAGCGCTCCACCACGTTCCTGGGTTTTGTCATCTCGCCCCAGGGTGTGGCCATGGACCCGCAGAAACTCGAGGTTGTGCGTCATTGGCCCCTACCCAAGACCCTTAAGCAGCTTCAACGGTTTCTCGGGTTTGCGAACTTCTATCGTCGCTTTATCCGGGACTACAGTACGGTTGCCGCCCCCCTAACCGCTCTGACCCGACCCTCACCGTCACCCTTCACTCTAGACTCTGCCGCCATCTCAGCCTTCCAAAGGCTTTGCCAACTTTTCACCACCGCACCGATTCTTCTTCACCCAGATTCAAGTCAACCATTCGTTGTGGAGGTGGACGCCTCAGACGTGGGCGCTGGGGCTGTTCTCTCCCAGCGAGGTCCAGACCAAAAACTACACCCCTGTAGTTTTTTCTCCAAAAAATTTGACACCACTCAGCAGCGATACGGGGTAGGGGACCGCGAGCTGCTGGCCATAAAGTGGGCTTTGGAGGAATGGCGTCACTGGCTCCAGGGCACCAGAGAGCCATTCATCGTCTGGACCGATCACCAAAATCTCATCACAATCCGCAACCTAAAACAGCTGAACCCGAGGCAGGCGCGATGGGCACTATTTTTCGAACATTACGATTTCCATCTGTCATACCGCCCGGGCTCGAAAAACACCAAGGCTGATGCCCTCTCCCGTCAGCATGAAGAGGATGTCGCCCGGGCGGAACCCGCGCCTGTCCTCCCACCATCCAGGATTATCGCACCCCTCCGCTGGGAAATGGAAACAAGGGTCTGCCAGGCACAGGTCATGGAGAACGAACCGGCAGTTGCGCCGCCTGGACGTCTGTACGTGCCTCACCCCATGAGATCGGAAGTCATCCAGTGGGGCCACACCTCACTCCTCTCCGGGCACCCAGGAAGCAGGCGTACAACTCAGATCATCCAGCGCGCCTTCTGGTGGCCATCCATGACCAAGGACATCGACGAATACGTTCAGGCGTGCCCAGTGTGTGCCAGGGCAAAGGACACCAACCAGCCGACACCAGGGGAACTTCAACCACTTCCAATTCCCCGTCGGCCCTGGTCACACATTGCCGTCGATTTCATCACGGGCCTGCCGGAATCCGAAGGAAGAAATACCATCTTAACCATCGTCGATCGTTTCTCCAAAGCCGTGCACCTGGTGGCCCTGGCCGTACTCCCGTCAGCCAAGGACACCGCAAAACTGATATTAGAGCACGTAGTCCGCCTGCATGGGTTCCCCAAAGACATCGTCTCGGATAGGGGGCCCCGGTTCACAGCCCGGTTCTGGAAGGCCTTCTGCCGTCTGATCCATTCCACCTGCAGCCTATCTTCTGGGTACCATCCCCAGACCAATGGTCAGACGGAGCGGACCAACCAACAACTGGAGCGCTATCTAAGGTGTTTTGTGGCGGATCGTCAGCGCTCCTGGGCTCGCTACCTCCTATGGGCTGAGTTGTCACACAACCTACACGTCTCGTCTGCAACCAACCTCAGTCCATTCGAGGTATGCCATGGTTTCCAACCTCCGATGTTCGAACACCAAGAACCGGAGGTCGATGTACCATCAGCCCAACAGTTGGTCCGCAGGTGTCGGCGGCTCTGGACATTGACGGGTCAAGCCATCCAACGAGCCAACACACGCTACGTCGCTCAACAACGCCGTCGACACCCTCCGGGACGTTTGTATAACGTAGGTGACAAGGTATGGCTGTCTACGAAGAACCTCCATCTACACACTGAATCAAGAAAACTATCACCCAGATTCATTGGACCATATCGCATCCACCTCAAAATTAACCCTGTCACCTACCGGCTCCAGCTGCCTGCGGCGCTCCGAATCCACCCAGTATTCCACACATCCCAACTAAAACCCTTCATCACTTCACCCATGGTTCCACCCACCCCCCCTGCTCCTCCTCCCCGTATCATTGACGGCGGTCCCGCTTACACCGTCCGACGGATCCTCGACTCGCGCCCTCGGGGCAGAGGTACTCAGTACCTGGTTGATTGGGAGGGCTATGGCCCCGAAGAACGGACGTGGGTTCCGGCACGTTTCATCCTCGACCCAGAACTAATTCGGGATTACCGTCACAGGGTATCCTCCATCCCAGGACCATCTGGAGCCGGTCCTGGACGGGGGGGTACTGTCATGCACACTCAATCCACGACCAGCACTAGGACCCGGAAGTAGAGCGGTCGTAAATCAGGAAGTATAAAAGGAGTAAATAAACCATAGCAGAGCGCTCAGTCATTGAGTTCAGCCCATGTCGGTTCGTGTTGCGATCTACCAAACCGTGAGTACTCACCAGTATTTTGGGTTATTGATTTCTGCTATTTGTGTGTGCATTTATAGGACGCGGGTTAAATTTGTGTTTTTCCCTCGCTCACCCTTTGTGAGAGTCCTTAAACTAAATCGCGGGGATATCCTACCTACTCGCTTCTCTCCGCGTTTGGGTTCACCATCCACGCTACATTGGGCTGACCGCTAAAGCTACGTCTTCTGGTCCTTCAGGTTAGTTCACCCGTGACACGTTGTCACTTATCTTTGCATAATTGACCCCATGTTTATTAGCTGCTCAGCAATAGTTTGTAGTTTTTTTGCACTGGCCAATTCTGTATGTAACTTTGAATGAAGCCATTTGTGCTTTGCTGTCCACTGATTCAGATGTTACCATGTGATTCTCCTGCTGTCTGTATTCTGCCAGCTTTCTTTGAAAGAAGTCGAGTGGCTTATTAACGTGACTGGAGTGTGTTGTCTCTAAGTGTCTTCTTAATTTGTTGGGTCTCATGCGGTTTGCTGCCAGCGGTTTAAGACACAAAGCACACACGAGCCTCTCCTCTGCCCCCACCATCCCCACCATGAATCCAAGCTCAAGATAGGCTTCATTAGGGGTGGGCGATATAACCAAAATCTTCTAACATGGTAGAAGCAATTTTCTACCTCGATAACGATATATATCACAATATAGCAATTTGTATCTGAAAATGCATAAATTAAAATTCAAACACAAAGAAACTGTTTTACATAATGTCATTTTATTTAAACTGTGAATTGCTGGGGTGTGCCGCATTTTTTTTACTTTGGCCATATTCGATTGGATGCTTGGATTTATAATAATAGTATAGTTTAAAATAGTTCATAATAATAATTTATAATAGTCTTCCAAATAGTGTTCGGGACTCAGACACAGTCTCAGTCTTTAAGTCTAGGCTAAAAACCAATTTATTTAGCCAAGTATTTTTATGAATAGATTTGCCATAAGGTAAAGGAGCAGATCTGGGGGACTCATGGACGTAGAGTATTATGGTGAACTGGTATGTTTAGATGCTGTCTTCCTCAGTCTCATTTGATCACTCAGGTTTGTTGACGGTGAGGTGATTGTTTGCTTTACATCTCAGTTCCCCCTCATGTTTGTGTTTCCTTCTGGCTCTCCCTTTTAGTTATGATGTCATAGTTAGTCCTGCCGGAGTTCAATTCACTTCAATTCAGTTTTATTTGTATAGCGCTTTTAACAATTGACATTGTCTCAAAACAGCTTTACACAATCA
Source organism: Channallabes apus (assembly GCA_030522415.1). Lineage (NCBI taxonomy): Eukaryota > Metazoa > Chordata > Actinopteri > Siluriformes > Clariidae > Channallabes > Channallabes apus. Next base: position 35,330,366 of record CM060121.1, read on the forward strand.
AAAGAATTATTTAAGTTTGTATGGAATGTGAATGTGTATGAATCAAAATGTTCAGATAGTCCCTGGTGAGCAAGCCCGAGGGCGACAGTGGCAAGGAAAAACTCCCTGAGATGGTAATAGGAAGAAACCTTGAGAGGAACCAGACTCAACAGGGAACCCATCCTCATCTGGGTGAAACAGATAGCAGGAAATGATCTGCATTTATACAGTGTTAAGTGTTAGGTTCAGCTATAATAGTTGATGTTATAATAGTTGATGTAAAATGGAGTCCAGTAGTTATTGGAGACTCAGATAGACTTGTAGAAAGTTCCAGTCCTGAACTATGGAATTGTCAAGTCCTCAGAGAAACAGCTCATAACACCAGTCGAGGCCAGAACCATCTTCTAAGTAGATAGAATCATCCCCAGACACCAGGCGCATCCCAAAGAGACACACGGGGCATCCATGCGACGAGACCTCCAACCAGAAACGGGGCACCAGGATGGATCAGACAGGTCCGGAGGACAGAGGGAGTCTGGATCACTGGCAGCTCAGGAACCACATGTGTAGCTCGACAGAGAGAGAGAGAGAGAAAGAGTGAAAGGGGGAGACAGGGGGAGAGAGGAAAGAGAAAGAGGGGGAGGAAGAGAAGAAGAGGAGAGATTGCAATTAGGTATGGTCACAGTCACAATGTATAATGTGAATGTATATTTACTGTAGAGTGCAAGCAGGGACTCCGGCAGGACTAACTATGACATCATAACTAAAAGGGAGAGCCAGAAGGAAACACAAACATGAGGGGGAACTGAGATGTAAAGCAAACAATCACCTCACCGTCAACAAACCTGAGTGATCAAATGAGACAATTCTAGAGAAATACAACCACATATTGTCATCGGTTTGCTTATTTTTCTTACAGCACTTTACTGTATATACTGTATCATCCACTGTACAACACTGTACTTCAATACAAGTAATCATGGTATGTTTCACAAAAACTACCACTTTGGCTGCAAAAGGAGCATTAGCACCCTGCAATACCCCGTACACTTGATATGGTAATGTGATATATTGTAGAACAGTGCTATAAAAACCATCTGAGTAGAGTAGAAGGTAGAGAGGTGAATACATACCTGTTTTCTAGTCGGAATGTTCTTATTACAGATGCCAGTGTGAAGCGGCTTAGATGTGGGTGGACTCTCTGCCCAGCTTCCCTCATAGTCAGGCCATGGTTGATGACATGGTCCACCAAAGTTGCTCTTATATCATCAGAAATATGGGTCCGTGCATGGCCTCTTCGACCTCCTCTTCCTCTTCCTCTTGCAAAGTTCTTGAAATGGCTAAACTGAGGGCTTTTTGTACTTGGCTAATTGGTGTTCAGTTTTGCAAGTAAGTGCTTTCAGGTGTGTATTTGAGTGGTTGCAATTACCCGCAGTGTTTTTTTATATTTTGGGTACATGTGTTTTCCAAATGGCACCCTGAGATTTAATTTTTGAACGAAGTGTCTTACAGTGGGAGCCACACCAAATAGCCGCGACAGTGTGGCTGAAGTGTGAATGGCGTGTGAATGGCCTTTGCACGCCGTAATCCCCCCTCCCCTTTCTGGCCGAAAGGCGTGTCAAGATTTCACAGTAAACACGCCCATTCAAGCCCTATTTATTCATTTACCTGGTTCCACCACTAGATGGCGCTTCGTTCTCAAGAACACATTAAAACAAGCCAGCTGCGCTGAGTTGCAATCACGTGATTTTAACAACCCGCCTCCACCCCCGCCGAACTGACGCTGCCAAACTACAGAGATGAAGATGGCGGCTTAACGGACTATTCGTGGTAAGTGATGTTTTATTTTATAAAATGTGTTTGGGGTAGTTTACAGTTTATTTCCCAGTTTAGTTTTTTTATTGGCCGTTTGAAATATCACTGGCAGCAGCAGCAGCGGTCAGATGTGACTTTAGAGAACTTAATGATCTGTTTACCAAGTCTGGAGTTAATATTACAGCTTACTGTCAGTGTCACACACTCACAATGTCACTCCACTTTAACTCAAAAACATGCTCAAGCTTCGACAATACTATTAATGTCCCTATTACAAGAGCTGCACTACCCGATGAAGAGTGTTTGTGTTCTCTGTAAATACTGAGAGAATCTCACCGCGTGTTGTCTGGATAAATTCAGCGCTTATTTATTCTCTGGTTAAGAGTTAATCTGCAGGTTATTTCTGTGACTGTAATATAATGTGATGCAGTTGATGAGGGACACAGACTGAGGGGAGCTGTACAGGAGCTAGTAACGCTCATAACCCGGTTTATATTTTATACACTTTCCGCGGTAGCGCGAGCGCTTAGTTAACGAGCTGAATAACAACACAGAAGTGTTTATCAGTGGAGGAGGAGGGGGGGAGAGGTGTGTGTGTGTGTGTGTGTGTGTGTGTGTGTGAGGGGCTTCAGTAAGTTATAGTTTGGCTTCAGAGATGAACTAATGCTCATATACGAGTGTTACATCGCTTAACTTATTTGTACGAGAAGCGCATTAAGTAAATTCCCGGTTAATTTAATGCAGACGATAATACAGACAGTCACTGGTTAACACTAACACTGTTCACTGGTTAACACTAACACTGTTCACTGGTTAACACTAACACTGTTCACTGGTTAACACTAACACTGTTCACTGGTTAACACTAACACTGTTCACTGGTTAACATTAGCACAGGCAGATTATTTACATTACAGAATCCCCAAAGCAGTGTTTTACACACTCTGTGGTAAATAGGTTTATTAATATATATTATTTTTATTAGAACTATATGTTCTGTGAAGTTTATCTGTCTTGACTAAATTCTCCTGTTGTCTTTAAGCAGAGCTCCGCTGTGGAGGATTGGGGGGTCAGACGGCTGACGGCTGGACTTTTGGAGCTACAGGACTGGAGGAGCCTGAACAAGCTGTTGAGGGAGCTGTAGGAGGGATGACGTCACAGTCCGACAGCTTTAGAATGATGTTTGATCAGGTCTACTGTATATTCTGAACATAGAACTGCAAAATGTCTGATACAGTACTTTGGGGGAAACAAAGACTTCAACTGTTCCATGTTTAATAGTTTTGATATTTGAAAAATTAATACTTTAATGTAAAAGGACTATAGATAGAGACTTATAAGCAGCTGGTGTATCCGGGTAGTTTAATGAACTTTAAGCAAAAAGACAACATGTATTCATCTGTTTTATATAAATTACTGTTTTAACTTTGACTAGTTTTGGAAGAATAAATTGAATTGTTAAAGTCATGTTTTGCGTGTTTTAATTTTGGGGGATTGTTTGGGTATTTAAAAATTGTTTAGTTGAACCAACAACTTCAATGGGCAAAAAATGGGACACAACTTTGTTTTAAATAGTCAAAGAGTTGGGCTGAAAATAATAATAATAATAATTATTGATCATAGAAACAAATGAAACCAGTTAAACACTTGATTATATGTGTTTGTGATTGTGACCCATAATAATTTTTTCTCAGTATAAATAAATGTTTTGGGTTTTAAGAACTCCAAAAGAGCAACGACAAACTTGGTATTCTCCATTGAGGTTTCTCACCTTCCACTCCTGAGTATGACATGGTGTTAATTGCTCTGTGTGTGTGTGTGTTTTTGGCGGGGGGATGGGTGTGTGTGTGTTTTCGGCTGTTCAGCAGTTCTAAACACAAGCACAGTTTTTGTCCTTAACTAAAATACTTCAATACGTTAATGAATTTATTTTGCTGAATAAGGTAATAAGCGATATTTAAACCAAACCAGTAAGTTAAGTAAGTGTTCCATACATTAAAGTACTGTGTATAACCAAGTGCCCTAGCAAACACAGTTACAGTACAGTTTACAGTACAAACAGAGTGTGTGCGCTGGGGGGATTGGAAGGTGAGTGAGAATACTCATTTACAAGACAAAAGACGGTTAGAGGCAGCGCCGTTCTAGACCAGACAACACAGGGTGGGGGGAGGGGCGCATCATGTTCAAGCACTGTTTTTACCTGGCCTTACTGTATAGTAACAGTATTGTATTTGCTGAATTGTGTTGAGGCACGCAAACCCCCAGACCACAATAAGGTGGCAATCCCTCAGGGGGAAACTAAAAAAAAAAAAATATATATATATATATATATATATAATTATATAATAAAATATCCGTAATCCAGATTTTATCAATCAATGACATAACATTTATCTAAGCTGGATGGTAAAATTCTCAAAAACGTTTAACCTAAAGTAAGACTTAACACACTATAACTAAAATATTTACAAAACTGAAAGGTTGTCTTATGAATAATAAAAAATACAAACTAAATTAAAACAGATGGGCTATTGAACAGATCATAATATGTTTTATGTTTTCTGATTATAAATGATATATGGGTTGATTTTAGAAAGGCTAAATGAAATAGCTAGTTTTTGGTCATGTCAGTCCAGTAACTATACTATGTAAAAGTAATTATAATATGAATTAATTAAGGGCAGGACCTAACCTAATGTTAATAATTTACACCATGATAACATTAGTATTCGTGTTTTTGTATATATTTTTAAATGTTCAAATGAACGTTTCAGAGTATATAATTTGTCGTGTCATCTGTGATTGAGACCCATGAGTTAAATTGAAATATTTTTTATAGGTAGTAAGCCAGGTTTTAGTAACCTTGGATAAATCAGCATGAAAGCCCTCTCTCGCGCACGCGCTCTCACGCTGTCTCTCGCACTCACACACACACACACACACAGACACACTGTACACACACAAATAATACATGAAATCGCGTAAAACCAAATGAAACTAGGGTAAAAAATATGAGCAGTAAAATACAGTAGTATCCTGTAGGTGATTCCTGTCCTGTGATAACAGACACTAACACTCTAGAACTGTTTACTTCTGTTAGTTTTGTTTTCAAGTGTGAATGTTTATGGGGATTAAATCTGTCTCTGCTGCTGCATCTATACACCGTTGTGATAAGTGATTGATGCCCCATCAGATCTTTAATGTGGGACGTTATGCTGGTTAAATGACTAAAGACACACTGATCCGTATGGACAGATATTTGTTCCAGATATTATGCGCCATTAATCAATTTGTTATGCCAATTTGACTTTCAGCGAAAACATCAAAAATATAACGAAAACAAACCCAAGCAGAAGTTACATTTTAAGCTTTACTTTCAAATTCAAATTTGATTTGTCACATACACAGCGCGATATGCAGTAAAATGCTTTGGGTGCTTTAGGTGAGACTCGAACTCGGCATTGCTTCACCTGGACCGCTTTATAAGTATCACGCGCTAACCGATTGCGCCACGGGAGCCACACGGAAGTTGGTCTTGTCAGAGTATCCTCTCTCTCGTGCGCGCACGCACACACACACACACACACACACACACATGAAATTGCGTAAAAACCAACGAAATATAAGCAGTAAAAAAAAAATCAGTAAAAATACATTAGTATAACAGGCGCTAACCCTCTGGAACTTTTTTACTATTGTCTCCAAGTGTTTATGGGGATTTAATGGGTCTCTACGGCCGCATCCATTCACAGTTGTGATAAGTGATTAATGCCCCATCAGATCTTTTGACGGGGGAGCATTATGCATGATTAAATGACTAAAGAAATACTGATCCATATGGGCAGATATTTATTCCAGGTTGCATGCGCCATTAATTGCCTCTTATGCCACTTGTAGACTATCAGTGAAAAAATCAGCGAAAACATCATCAAAAATATAACGAAAACAAACCCAAGCAGACGTTTGAGCTTTACTTTGCAGCAAAATATTATCTATCAGTATATTAAATGGAACGGGGTAAAATACACAGTAATATAAAATACTGTACGTAGCCTGCGTTTTTATTCCGTACCTACAATGATCGGTATAGACAAATTACAGCCGCTACCGTGTCTTTAAGGATCATTTCAGGATGTCTTAAAAATATTTCACTAACTAATTTTATTAATTCATTATTAAATAATAAATAGTATAATCATCATGGGTTATGTATTGAGTGATTTAACAAATCTGTTTTATTAATCGGTTTGTTGTTGTTGTTTTTTCATCTATTTATGAAACTATGTTGACAATACAAGAACTGTCTGTATATTAAAGATACGGTATTGGGTTTCCTGGACACTGCAGTTAACTGTGTCAGTCAATGCTCCATCTGGCGGAATTATACGGCATTGCAACCATCTTTTTAGAAAGCGCATGGGGGCGTTTATGGGGCGGGGCATCGTTAACTGCGTCATCGCGGGGGATCACATTCCATGCACGAAGCCTTCATGGAACTGCCACGGAGCAGTCATGCTCCAGGCGGCTGTTTGACGTGGCTCCCACTGTATGTATGAAATAGAGTGTAGTATGCAGGATCATGTGTGTTGCATAAAGGAGTAAGTGTGTTGCATAATTGCAACTAGAGTGCAAAGCAGTGCTTTGGTTTAAGGTATGGGTACATGTGTTTGAGGTCTGGTAACAAAACCTTCAAGTTGTGTTACTTTAGTCTAAGCATGGGTTTATACTGTTCAAGCAACGGGCGAAAACTGTAACAATTGTCATTGTCGCAAAGCAGCTTTACACAATAAAAAAAATAAATCAAATTGCTTGTGATACGCACAGGAAGACCTTTCTGTCTGGAGATGGTGTGGGATTATTAATTAGGAAACTTGAATGGAAACAAAGAGCTCCACTGCCTACGTGAGAACGGACAGGGCTCTGATAACTAAAAATAAAACTTATAAGATCCTCTCTGGGCCTTTGGCCTTAACGAGGATTTATTGGAGAGAGTTTGTGTTTTTTGGTGTAAACATTATACTTAACCTCAGCGCACACTACACGGATGCGTGTCACTCTCTCTTTCTTCCTCTCTCCGGTGTCTTAGGGATACAGAAGCTGGGTCTTCACCTTGTCTCTTGAGCGCGCTTTATCTTTGTCTTTTTTTTTGGTCTTTGGTCCTGATACCTTACTGGTTCTACCTAATGATCGAGGTATCAGGACCCTTAAATAGACACGTCGCCATGTGCGGCGTATCCAGGCTGATTGTAGCGTTGCCTGACAACCGCATGTCTATACTGTAAATATCTGCGCCTTTGCCTTTTGTAAGGATTTGAATAGTTATTCTCACCGTACTGTATGTTGGAAAAACAAAGACAACTCAGGACTTGGAGAAAATGCTGCTGCCTTTCTTTTATTCATTGAAGACACTATAGTTCACGGTTAGTTACGCTAATATTGAGCAACCATACATCGTAAGGTACATCAGAGAGAGAGGGGAAAAAGAAAAAGAGGAGGGGAAGAGTTGGTCCACAACCCAATCACCTACAGTATTTGTTGATCATTACATTCTGTATCACCCCCACTTACAATAAGTGCTGTCCTCAGACTGAATAAAGAAACAAAAGGAAACTCTGTACAGCAGCAGTAAGAAACAGGTTTATATAAAGATACAAAGATAACATCACAGTACTGCGACTAATACCTGTTCTACCTGAATATAATTCATCAATTCACAACAGCAGTCTTTCGTATGTAACTTATATAGAATTAACAATTCCTGTACTTCAACTCTTTCAGAAAGTATGATGTCATAAAGGAACTCAGAGGCATACTGTATTACCTTAAGAACAAATCAGGTCATTATAAGACTTAAACACTTCCAGTAATATCCATCTTCAAAATTCAAACAACTTACAGTATGAAACCAACCCTTAAACTCAACACAGACCTTAGTTACTGTTAAGTTAATTAGTTTACAGTAAGTTAATGAGCAAGGTAAGGATTTACACACCTACTTACATCCCAGCCCTTGGTGTGTGTCTAGGGTGTAGGAAGTACTGTATGAGTGTTGTCCATTGTTAACAGTCTGAGTATGTTTAAGGTGAAAAACACCTGCATGTTCAGTATAGAGAGGACATGAGTGTGTTCTGATATAAGTGTGCTGCAGTTATGTGACCTTTGCATCTCCCTCATGTCTTGGACAAAGTGAGTATGAGTGCCTTTGCTTGGGCACCGGCTGAGGGCATGTAAACTGATTCTCCATGTGGGGCAAGGGAGACTTCACAGAGGGCATGGCAGCAGGGCCATTAATTAAGTTTTTCTGACTGGTGCTGTCCAAGTACTGATCTTGGGATGCTGCTTCTCCAAAAATAAGGTCAAATCCATACTCCTCTATTATCCTCTACTTGGTTCCCTGGTTGCTCTGTTTCCATCAATTTACGTGGCGTACAGTACATTCCTGATCCTCACCATCTCTATCCAAGGGAAGAAGGGCAGAAAGTTACATACATGATGAAGACCCTCTTCAGCACCATCAGCCACTCTAGTTAGCTTGTAATCTAGGTCTGACTTTACTTCAGCAATCCTGTAAGTGCCTTTATAGACAGGAGAGGTTTGGAAGGAAAACCTGCCAGGGCATCTAACTGAGGGTGAGTCCTCAGCTTGACCAAATCCCCCACCTTGAATGAAACCCCTCTACGTTTCTTATCATATTGTTTTGTTTCACTGTGTACTAAACTGTATATGGTTGAAATGACAATAAAAAGCCAACTTGAACTTGATATGATATCCCATGCATCCAGAGCCATTCACACTAACCACTCGGCCAAATGTGTGTTAGGAGAGTGTGTACACAACCACTCTACAATGATAAAGAGCCGCCCAGTCATTTTCTTTTAATTTAATAATATAAGATGCCCCTTCTGAAATCAGGCCGATCTCAAAAGCCTGTCGGTGTGACGTCACACCGACAGAGGCCTCTCCCACTATAGTTGATTGACACTGGTGTTTTAGCAAAGACCCGCCCCGAGTTAGAAGAAAGCTGTCGGCCATTGTTTTTCTATGCTGGAGCAAAATGGCGCCTACACGACTGTGGTGTGCAGTTTTTTGCTGGAGTGCGGTGATCTAGTGGTTAGGATTCGGCGCTCTCACGTGGGAGACTCGGGTTCGATTCCCGCTCAAGGTACATGCTTTTTTGCAATACATATTATAAAGTTTTTCTAAAGTTGCGTTGTAGACGAGGCGAGTGCGCTATGGTTCGGTAAGCTTTTCTGACACCAGGAGAGCCTCAGTCAAACACACACACACACACACACACAATGCTTCGCGTGTATGGTGATGTCCTGGTGAGATCCCGAAAAAACAATGCTTCGCGTGTATAAGGTCACGGGTTTAATACCCGGCATTTCCATGAGGTAGCCATTAATCCCTTGTGGTCTAGTGGTTAGGATACGGCGCTCTCAGCGCAGCGGCCTGTGTTCCCGGTCTGGGAAGTCAAAAAAGTTTTACAACCAGATTCACATGTAAAATTTTATACATATATGTATATATATATATATATATATATATATATATATATATATATACCCTATATTTTGTAATATTTTTATTATGCCCTCATTTGTACAGTTTATTTTACTAGTTAAATTTATTTTCTTTAGTATTTCTTTTTATTGATATTTATTCCTTACTTATAAGCTTTTATTTTCTTTTTAAGGTCACTGGCTGTCGTATAAGCATTTCACTGCATATCATACGTCCGTCCTAACACTTTCCGACCATTTTCTGGTTTTCTTTAAAGCTAGCTTAATTCTAGCAAATAACCGACGTACCATCACATTTCGGAATACTAAGAACATTGACACAATGGCATTTACATGTGACCTTACTACTCTTCTTATGAAAGACTATTTAGCAACTCTGAGACAGAGTATGGGAAGGTGAGCTTGAATGAACAAATGCAAGAGGAGACAGGAAGATAGCAGCAGGGAAGATTTAAGACGTTAATATCAGATCTATGAGGAAGAGAGCAAGAGAGTAGAAATAACTCCTTTATATATAAAATAATTCTAACATCATGTAAAATTATTTTTAACTGTTTTTTAAATATTTTTAACTGTTGTCAAAGATAAACCCCACTTGTATTGTGAAGACACGCCGCACAGAACTGGGGGGCGGGTTCAGTAGAGGTCATTAACATTTAAAGGAGTATGTACTGAAACAGGTTGCTGAGAACAGAGCTACTTTTTACCAGGTAAAAGTCATGTTTTTTTACACAACAATTGAGAATTTTTAATTAAAGTATATTACAAACTTTTCATTATGACCCTAAAGAATCATATTAACCTATGTAAAATTGGCACTGTATGTCCCCTTTAACAATTCTGTCCGTGACTACCTGTCGGCTGTTAACGCTATTGGTGGTTACCTGGTGCGGACTAGCATTTGACCTCATTTATTAGCTGCTCTCTGAGCTAAGTGCCAAGCCATCTTTCTGTGACCTACTGCCCTGGGCCTCTAATCAGTGGGAAATATGAGGCTTGTTGACTTGCAGGTCCTGGCTATATCTGCTTGGATCATCCTCTCACTCATTTGTAATCCAGTAGCTTCAATACTACAATATACGGCATCGGAACTTCTTCAACTTCAGTCTTGTCATTCTCAGCCACCATCAGCACTGCTCTCATATAAGGATATAATTTACATACCTCGTTCTAATTATGAATTTCTTCGACGACACAAGAGCAATACGCTCATTCTGGACTTCAAAACCTCGTCCACCAAGAAAAACTATACGATATATGATCTGTTGACCACAACGTGTTGGCGCACCCCATCAGGTCTGCTGATACAGCTACTGTTTCTAGTGCTATTCTCTTTTTTGGCCTGTGGAACTTGCGATCACTCACAACTAAAGGTCCTGTGCTTCATGATTTACTATGTTAACATAAGTTTGATTTCCTGTGTTTAACTTACAGTAGACCAGCATAAGGATGACTTTACACAGCTTAATCAGTCTACCCCAACAGGATATACTTATGTTTGCAAACCTCGCACAACTGGTCGCGGTGGAGGCCTAGCAGTGATATACCACGAGAAATGGAAAGTGTCACATGTTTCTGCACCTGAGTTAACCTCTTTTGAGTCCATGGTTATACAAATTAATGGTCCAGTTCCGACCATTCTTGCATATCGTATATCGTCCACCTAAGGTTAATAGCAACTTTTTTAATGATTTTCAGTGTTTTTAACCTATATTAGTTCTCTGTCTCCTAATGTGATTCTGGTTGGCGATTTTAACATACATGTTGACAATTAATCTAGTGCATGCACTAAGGATTTTTTGTCTTGTCTTGACAGTTTGGCATACAGCAATACACTGATTTTCCAATTCATCTGAAAGGCCACTCATTGGACCTTGTTTGTTGTTCTGGTATTACTCTCGTTGGTCTCACCACGTCCGTCCTAACACTTTCCGACCATTTTCTGGTTTTCTTTAAAGCTAGCTTAATTCTAGCAAAGCCCAATAACCGACGTACCATCACATTTCGGAATACTAAGAACATTGACACAATGGCATTTACATGTGACCTTACTACTCTTCTTATGAAAGACTATTTAGCAACTCTGAGACAGAGTATGGGAAGGTGAGCTTGAATGAACAAATGCAAGAGGAGACAGGAAGATAAGCAGCAGGGAAGATTTAACACGTTAATATCAGATCTATGAGGAAGAGAGCAAGAGATTAGAAATAACTCCTTTATATATAAAATAATTCTAACATCATGTAAAATAATTTTTAACAGTTTTTTAAATATTTTTAACTGTTGTCAAAGCTATACCCCACTTGTATTGTGAAGACACGCCGCACAGAACTGGGTTCAGTAGAGGTCATTAACATTTAAAGGAGCATGTACTGAAACAGGTTGCTGAGAACAGAGCTACTTTTTACCAGGTATATAAAAAGTATATTTACTGTCAATGGTCTGGTTTCTCATTACAATGAAGCGCTACATTCATCATTTGATATGCACGCGCCTATAAAATCCAGAACTGTTTCATTTGTAAATTCTGCTCCCTGGTTTACATCTGATCTGCGTAGGCTAAAAGCTCAAGGTCGCCATCTAGAACATCTGTGTATTAAAACCGGACTTGTCGTTCACAAAGGAATGTATTCTGACCATATGAAACAATACAGAACCGCTATTAATACAGCTAAATCCGAGTACTATTCAAATCTGATCACATCTAATGAAGCTCTTTACTGTTGTTAAAAACATTTCAAAGCCTCCTGATTCTCTACCTGTACAGTTACATACAGCTGAACTATGTAACATACTACTCATTTATTTTTCCGAAAAAAAAAACAGAACATACATACTGTAAATCTCTTTTCGTTTCTGATCCTCTTCAATCTCCTTCAATCTCATTCACTCTTTCACATGTATTCAACTCTCCTCTCTCTACTTTTAAAGTACCTACAGCTGATGAGATCGCTTCTGTTATTCGGAAATTGAAACCAACTACCTGTCAGTTAGACCCTCTTCCAACTCAATTAGTCAAAGTTTGTCTTCTGGTTCTCTTACCATTCATCACTGAGATCATCCACTCTTCTCTGACTTCTGGTGTCGTCCCCAATCTCTTCAAAACTGCATTAATAACTCCTATACTCAAGAAACCAGGTGCTGATCCAAACAACTTTGATAATTCTCGTCCAATTTAAAAGGTTGTTTCAGCACAGGTACATAATCACCTGTCAATTAATAACTTATATGAACAATTTCAATCAGGTTTCCGTCCTCAGCATAGTACCGAGACTGCCCTTGTCAAAATATCCAATGATCTTCTGGTAGCAGCTGATTCAGGACTTCTGTCTATTTTAATACTTCTTGATTTAACCTCAGCATTTGACACCATCTCCCATAATATTCTATTAGAAAGACTGAAGTCCATTGGAATTGTAGATACTTCCTTGGCTTGGTTTTCTTCATATATCTCTCACCGCACTCAATTTGTTCAGCTAGACCACATCAAATCTATATCTTTACCCATCACTGCAGGAGTCCCTCAGGGGTCAGTCTTGGGGCCCTTACTCTTTATCATCTACCTTGGGGAACATTTTCCGGAAATACGGTGTCCAATTTCATTGTTATGCTGACGACACCCAGCTCTATATTTCCTCTAAACCTACTTCTGACCTTCCTCCATCTTCTCTTTCAAATTGTTTAGCTGAAATTAAATCTTGGTTCTCAAATAATCTTCTTAAACTCAACAGTAGTAAAACCGAAATACTCCTTGTGTGCACTAAAAATACTCTATCGAAGGCCAGTAGTTTTTCTTTATGTATTGATGGTTCTACAATCTCTCCTTCAACACAAGTTAAAAGCCTGGGTGTTATCCTTGACAGCACCCTATCCTTTGAAGCACACATTAATAAACTCACTAGGACAGCGTACTACCACATCCGAAACATTAACCGTCTCCGTCCAGCCCAGCCAATGAGGAGCGCTGCTATCCTGGTACACGCTCTCGTCACCACACGCATAGACTATTGCAATGCTCTATTTTTTGGTCTTCCCCTAAAACTCCTACATAAGTTACAGTTAGTACAGAACTCAGCCGCTAGAATACTAACTAGAACTCCTACAATGGACCACATAACTCCTGTTCTTCAACAGCTACACTGGCTTTGTGTTCAACAGAACATACATTATAAAATTCTGTTTTTTGTTTATAAGGCATTACATAACCTGGCTCCGTCATATTTAACAGATCTTCTCCTAACTTATACTCCTTCTAGAAACCTGAGATCATCATCGTCACTAAATCTGGTTCTTCCTCGTATGCGTTTGGCAACCATGGGATCTCAAGCCTTTAGCTACGCTGCCCCTTACCTGTGGAATCTACTACCTCTTGATATCCGGAATAGTAACTCTGCTTCTGTTTTCAAATCCCGTTTAAAAACACATCTCTTCAGGCAGACATACTTTTAACACTGCATTACTTGTATATAGTCCTTTACTATTGTTGTTTTTTTTAATATATTTACTTTTTATGTTGTGTAAGGTGTCCTTGAGTGTCATGAAAGGCGCCTACAAATAAATCTATTATTATTATTATTATTATTATTATAGTTTTTCTTCTGTGTTGTTTAGCTGGTCGCTAAAGAGTCCTTGGAGGGAAGAACATTTATAACCAGAGGGGTGTATATTTACATGTTTATATATTTAGTCATTGTCTGCATATTAATAATATACTGTGTTTAACTGTCTCTGAAATGTGTGTGGGTAAAAACGAGACAGTGTGAAAATCTGGGAATGGACTCTTACATATAAGGTCATCATCGGCTGATGCCAAGGGCAGGGTTGTTGGTTGGAGTAGATGGGAGTGGAGTTTGTGTGGAAGTGAGAGAGTTGAGTGGCTCGGAGTGTAAACTTCTTTATATATTTTGTAAATTATTGTTTTGTTTCTTTCTTTATTTTCTTTCTTTTTCCTCACTTTTTGTACACTGTTTGGATCATGTTTTGGAGCACTGTTTTGCACAATAAACACCTTTCAGCACCAAAGTGCTGTTGTGGTTGTACCATCACTGGAATTTTTGCCACGATTGTTTGTAAAGAAAGAACCCCAATTAGGGTGGTGATGCAACACTGCCACGCCTTTGTGACAAGTGGTGTCAGAAGTGGGATTGCCAACTGTAAGTAAAGGCCAGTAACCTATGAAGTCCATCACCCAGATCGAGGAAAACAGCACCAGACCTACTATGTAAATCTGCTAAAGGAGTGGAAGGAAGAAGGCAGTCCTTGCACTGAAGTGCTCCTGATTTGCCAGATACAGGAAGTAGAAGAGCTGGGGCCTCATGTATCAATGCTGCGTACGCACAAAAACTTTGCTTAGGCCAGTTTCCACGCTTACGGTCGGATTTACTAACAGTGAAATTAACGTGAGAATGTGCGTTCTTCCACGCCAACTTCATGTCTGGCGTACGTGTATTTTTTTTTCCGTTGGCGACTCCTAGAGGCAATTATGTTAAATTGCACACTACAAAGTATCGCACCAAAACATGTGAAAAACATTGCTATTAATTTACAATTGATAAAATGGGTTAATTGACACAATATTTTTCTACCAATTATGTGATTTAGAACATATAAAAGCATTTACAAATGTATACAACCCTTAGTCTATGACAATGGCAGTGTTGGCCTTATTAGAGGACATTGTCAATGGCCGAATCCAAAGGGAATGCGTTTTTATGGATCACAGCGTTTTCTGGCCCATGATGATGACTGGCTTAATAGCCATTTCAGATTTCCAAGCGCTATCCTCTTGGAGCTCTGTGCTGAGTTGGGTCCAAATTTGCAAAGAGAGACAGCGCGGAGCCAAACAGGTGGTGCTCAAACAGGGCCAGTTCTACGGGGGGCAAGAGGGGGCAATGCCCCTTCAAATAAATGTCTTGCCCCTCAAATAAAAAATTTGTAATGTTGAGAAAGCACATGTTAAAATACTTGTACAAATTTGTACAAATACATGTAAAAATTTATAACAAGTTGATAAAATGATCTGTGTTAGCGGAAAAATCCGCCTAAAAAGGGAGACCACATAATACGGTATTCAATTCAATTCAGTTTTATTTGTATAGCGATTTTAACAATTGACATTGTCTCAAAACAGCTTTACACAATCAAAAGAATTATTTAAGTTTGTATGGAATGTGAATGTGTATGAATCAAAATGTTCAGATAGTCCCTGGTGAGCAAGCCCGAGGGCGACAGTGGCAAGGAAAAACTCCCTGAGATGGTAATAGGAAGAAACCTTGAGAGGAACCAGACTCAACAGGGAACCCATCCTCATCTGGGTGAAACAGATAGCAGGAAATGATCTGCATTTATACAGTGTGTTAGGTGGCAGGCAGTTCAGCTATAATAGTTGATTTTAATTGATGTTAAAATGGAGTCCAGGTAGTTATTGGAAACTCAGATAGACTTGTAGAAAGTTCCAGTCCTGAATTATCGAATTGTCAAGTCCTCAGAGAAACAGCTGACAACACCAGTCGAGGCCAGAACCATCTTCTAAGTAGAGAGAATCATCCCCAGACACCAGGCGCATCCTAAAGAGACACACGGGGCATCCATGCGACGAGACCTCCAATCAGAAGCGGGGAACCAGGATGGGTCAGACAGGTCCAGAGGGCAGAGGGAGTCTGGATCACTGGCAGCTCAGGGATGACATGTGTAGCTTGACAGAGAGAAAGAGAGAAAGAGTGAAAGCGGGAGAGAGGAAAGAGAAAGAGGGGGAGAAAGAGAAGAAGAGGAGAGATGGCAGTTAGGTATGGTCACAGTCACATAATGTATAATGTGAATGTATATTTACTGTAGAGTGCAAGCAGGGACTCCGGCAGGACTAACTATGACATCATAACTAAATGGGAGAGCCAGAAGGAAACACAAACATGAGGGGGAACTGAGGTGTAAAGCAAACAATCACCTCACCGTCAACAAACCTGAGTGATCAAATGAGACTGAGGAAGACAGCATCTAAACATACCAGTTCACCATAATACTCTACGTCCATGAGTCCCCCAGACCTGCTCCTTTACCTATGGCAAATCTATTCATAAAAATGCTTGGCTAAATAAATAGGTTTTTAGCCTAGACTTAAACACTGAGACTGTGTCTGAGTCCCGAACACTATTTGGAAGACTATTCCATAATTTTGGGGTTTTGTAAGAAAAAGCTCTGCCCCCAGCTGTAGTTTTCATAATACGCGGTACTGACAAGCAGCCTGCATCCTTTGACCGAAGTAGGCGTGGCGGATCGTAAGACACTAGCAGTTCGCTCAGATACTGCGGCGCGAGACAATTTAATGCTTTATATGTCAAGAGTAGTTTTTTAAAATCAATGCCAAATTTCACAGGCAGCCAATGCAGTGAAGATAGGATAGGGGGGATGTGCTCATATCTTCTGGTTCTAGTGAGGACTCTTGCTGCTGCATTCTGGACTAGCTGAAGCTTGTTTATGCACATAACTGAACAACCAGACAGTAAGGCATTACAATAGTCCAACCTAGAAGTGATAAAAGCATGAACTAGTTTTTCTACATCGTTTAGCAACAGTATATTTCTTATCTTGGCAATATTTCTGAGGTGAAAGAATGCTATCCTGGTGATATTATCTACATGAGCTTCAAATGAATGTCTGGAAACTATAATCACGGCGAGGTCTTTTACTGTTGCACTTGATGGAACAGAAAGGCCATCTAAAGTTACGGTGTGATCTAAGATTTTACTCCTAGCTGTATGCGGTCCTATGACTAGAACTTCTGTCTTATCCGGATTAAGCAGAAGGAAGTTAATTAGCATCCAATATCTTATGTCCTGCACACATTGCTCAACTTTAGTAAGATGGTTTTTCTCATCAGGTTTTGCTGAGACATATAACTGTGTGTCGTCAGCATAACAATGAAAACTAATACCATGCTTACGGATTATGTTACCCAGAGGAAGCATGTAAAGGGAAAAAAGCAGTGGGCCTAAAACTGCACCCTGCGGAACGCCAAACTCCACTAGAGAACATGCAGAATAATCACCATTTAAGTCTACATACTGATAACGATCGATCAAATAGGATCTGAGACAGGAGAGGGCTGTACCCTTAATTCCTACTACATTTTCTAATCTGTGAAGAAGAATAGCATGATCAATGGTGTCAAAAGCTGCACTGAGGTCGAGTAATACAAGCATAGTTACACAACCCTGATCAGAGGCCAATAGGAGGTCATTTACTACTTTAACGAGTGCTGTTTCTGTGCTGTGATGAGGCCTAAATCCTGACTGATACAGTTCATGCATGCTATTTCTATGTAGATATGAGCATAGCTGCTCCGCTACTATCTTTTCCAGAATCTTAGAGATAAAGGGGAGGTTTGATATTGGCCTGTAATTGGACAGCTGACAGGGGTCGAGGTCAGGTTTCTTAATTATTGGTTTGATAACTGCTAATTTACTGTAAAAGATTTTGGAACATAACCAATGCTAACCGAGGCTGTGTCCAGGAGGACTAGCTTCATTTAGAGCTACATACTCGTCCTGTTTAACCCATGTTTCAGTTAAACAGAGTATATCAAACGCCTGATCTGTGATAATGTCCTTAACAATAACCGCTTTTGATGCGAGAGATCTAATATTTAACAGTCCTAGCGTCAGATCAGAGGTGCCGGCTGCGCATTCAGTGTGATCCGAGTGTGTGGTCTTTATGTTAATTAGATTATTGAAACAGACTTTCTGAGTCTTTCTACATTTTTGCTTAGATCATGGAACGGACACAGTCTCAATGTGGTGAACCCTGAGTGACGACTCTATGCAGCTAGCAGACGGTTGGTTTAGCCTGTCTGTCTGCTCCCTGGCCTGGGCTCTGGATTGTCACAGATTAACTAGACCTCTACTGAGACTATGAGCTATACTACAGGAAATGAGAGCAGCACCTTCCCGAGTGGGATGGACACCGTTCCGCCCTAACAGGCCAGCTTTGCCCTCAAAGGTCTTCCAATTATCTATAAAGCCCATATTATTTTCGGAGCACCACCTGGACATCCAGCGGTTCAGTGACCATAACCTGCTGTAAGCTATGTCGCCACATCTCATTGGGATGGGACCAGAGCATACTACTTCATCAGACATCACCTTCACTAATTAAAACACCTCTGTAAAGTTACTCTTACTAACCTCTGACTGACGAAGGCGTATATCGTTAGCTCCAGCATGTACCACTATCTTAGAGAACCTGTGCTGTCCTAGAGCCCTAAGATTACCTGCTATGTCCGGTGCTCTGGCTCCCGGGATACACCTAATCACTGCCGCTAATCTAGCTAATTTCATGTGCCTCAGTATAGAGTCTCCTATAACCAGAGCTCTTTCAGGTTTCTCAGCGGGTGCATCACTAAGGAGAGCAAACCTGTTGGACACGTGAAGTGCAGAGGAGGTGTGCTCCGGTGAGCTAGCCTTAGCGTTAGCTTTGGCTGAACGAGTATGCCGCCGAGTCGTCACCAACTCGCCCCGCTGTGAGGGCTCTAATGCCGGAGTCGGGGGCTGTTTATCTCTGCCTGCGGCACCCAGACTGTCGGCTACGGAAATAACGCTGCTCTCACACTCTCTAACACTCTCTAAAGTCTGGATGCGCTCCTTTAATCCTAATATCTTCTCCGTCAGAGTGCTAACTAACACACACCTATCACAAATAAAATTATCAGTAATGACGGAGGAAGAAAGTCTAAACATCCTGCACTCCACACACTGAACGAGCTGAATGGTAGACATGATAACGTACCTCTGTGTCGGAGTTTTAGTTGTTTGGAGCTGAATTCCGTTTGTTGTTCTTAGACGAGGAAACTCGTTCGTTCTCCAAAAATCCCAGAAAAAGGCGAAGCCGAATAGTATGGAGATGTAAAAGCTAGTTGCTATTAATATTATTATTGTATAAATGAAAAAGCTATGTAATTTAAACGCTGATACAAACGCGAAACTTTCGCCAATGCCTACCCCATGCCGAGAATAGATGACCTGCTGGAGAGGATAGGGAGGACAAAATACATAACCACACTAGACCTCTATAAGGGATGTTGGCAGGTTCCCATGCAGGCAGACTCATGGCAATACACTGTTTTCTGGACTCCAATGGGTCTATACTAGTTTGCGGTAATGCTCTTCGGGCTACATGCGGCACCAGCTACCTTTCAAAGATTAATAGACAATGTCCTACGGGCACAGAAGACTACTGTGCAGCATACCTTGATGATGTGGTCATCTAGAGTACTACTTGGGCTGAGAATATTACCCACCTGGCTTGTATTAAGCAAAATTGCAGAAGCCAGATTCACGTTAAACATCAGCAAATGTGAATGGGCGAAACAGGAAACTCATTATTTGGGCTACCTCTTGGGGTCTGGACAAATACGGCAAAATCAACAAGTTAGAGGCGATCAAAGACAGCCCAAAACAAAAGACAGCCCATCACAAAGAAACACGTGTGGTCATTTTGGGGGCTAGTATAAAAGGTTGGTATAGAAGGTTTATATCTCACTTTGCAACTGTTGCAGCACCCCTTACCAACCTCACTGCAAAAACGTCAAAGAACCCAGTACGGTGGACGGAGGACTGTGAAAAGGCTTTCTCTGCACTGAAGGGCTATCTGTGCTCATCACCTTAACTGCGATGCCCAGAGTCCTGAGGTAGATCCCTCAGGAGTAGGGATTGGAGCTGTACTTGCTCAAGGTGAAGAAGGGGAATAGAGACCCATATTATACCTGAGCAGGAAGCTGTTACTCAGAGAGGTGAGGTATTCTACCATTGAAAATTAGGGCCTTGCAGTTAAGTGGAAAGGAATTAAGGAATTTTTCCTTGCTTTTTGTACACTGTTTGGATCACTTGAGCACCTTTTTGGGTAAATAAAGAACCCCAGGTAGGGCTGAGATGCAACACTGCCACGCGTTTGTGGCCTTTAAGTGGTCATATGTCTCCCGCAAGGCTAAGGTGAGCTCCATCTTATAGTCATAAACTGAGTCACTCATGCACCCAGGGCTTGGTGACATCCAGGGGCATGTTCAAGTTTCCGCCATACAAAAGAAATGCTGGTTTGTCCCCTGTGCTCTGATGTGGCACAGTCCTTAGCGCAAAAGAGATCCATGATAAGTGCAGATCCCAGTTTCTGTGTTTTTGTCCCACATCAGCCCACTAATGGTTAGTTTGTGGTCCGAGATGAGGCCTGAAACAACTGTCTCAAAAAAATCACTTACAAACTGGACACCCCTAGCTGAGACCAGGTGTGTGGGGGCCCCATGTCTCACAAACACCTCTGAGACGAACTTTTGTGCCACTACTGTGGCCTCTTTAACAGGACATATTTAAAGATTACAAATGTATTCATTTCCCGACTCGACCTGGTAAGGGGACCCATGAAATTGACATCTGCAAACTCCCATGGGTAAGTTGCTACTACTGGTTTTAGGTGTCCTCCAGGCTTCTGGTTGGTTGCTTTGGACATCTGACAGGCTACACATGATAAAACAGATTTTTTTTTTTACATCCCCGCATACCTGGCCATAGACCCGCTTTTGTAAACATCTCACAGTCTTTGATATGGCCAAGTGTCCAGCCATAGGGTGGTCATGGAAGTACTTCAGCAGAGTGATCCCATAGTGAGACGTCATACCTTAAGCCTTTATCAGGATGTAGCCGGCAGGAAACTCTCTTGTTCAAGTAGTAGATTATTCCATCCCGAATGCAGAAGTCTGATGAATCCACACAGGAGTTGTTCTCCAGATCAGTATACAGTGCTGAAATAACTTGATCTGCCTGCTGGAGTAGATGTAGATGTTTCTTGTCTTCCAATATTACTAATATTCCAATATTAGTAAATCTCTCGTTGGTGCAAGAGATTTAATGAGGTGACTGTAGCATAGGAGGGTAAGTCCACCAGTTCATTGGGGTCATTGGCAGGGTTACATGATAGGGCATCTGGTACTAAATTTTCAGAGCCTGGTCTGTGCACAATATTAAGGTCAAAATCCTGCAGACGTCAGCACCATCTTGCTAGCCTACCCGATGGCGATGGTCTTGTCATCAACCACCTTAAACAATTGTGGTCCGCCACTACTCTAACACAAGAGCCTTCAATGTATTGCTGGAAATGTTCCAGAGCTCAGATCACACCTAAACATTCCTCCTCTGAAGTGCAATACGGCCGTTCTGTTTTATGTAGGGTCTGGCTTGCGAAATCCTCTCCAGTCTGCATCAGAGCCACACCAAGGCCCACATCACAAGCATCTGTGTGGACAGTAAAAGCCTTGTTAAAGTCAGGTAGAACAAAGACTGGTGCACAATCAAATGGGGTCTCCTGTCTCATGATTGCAATTAATGGTTCTGCAATGTGGGCATAACCTGAGATAAATCTACGGTGGTAACTCGTCATACCCAGAACCTGTCGAACATTTTTGACTGTCTTTGGTGTGGGAAGTTGTTTGATTGGATCCAGTAAAGTAAAGTTATAAAGATAAACCCAAATAACACAACTGAGGTGTAAAAAAATTACATTTGGATAATTTTAGTGAGAGCCCAGCCTTCGCCAAACGTTGGTCAAATAAGTGTTGGTCAAATGTTGGAGAGGCTATTATTATGTCATCAAGGTAAACCATGCAGCAGTTATGCGTGAGCCCTGCTAGAACTGTCACATTATTCTTTGAAACATTGCTGGGGCATTTGACAATCCAAAAGGCATTACTTTAAACTGATAAAGCCCTTTGTGTGACACAAAAGCAGACTTTGATCTCGAGTGTGGGGCCACAGGGACCTGCCAGTAACCACGTGCAAGGTCTAGATTAGAAATTAATGTACTACGTGCTAAAAAATCCAAAGAGCCATCCACGCTTGGGAGTGGGTAGGAGGGGAGACATACTGGCTTTGATATCCCGGTATCTATCATGTGTTCAGCTAAAGATGTGCGCCCCAGTTTTCCCTCAAATAGCTGCGCAAAGTCTCCTAGCAAATTCGCCAGCTTCTCGTCTCCTAATCTTCAAACCCTTCCTCAAAAAGGCATGCCTCTGGCACTGAAGAGGTATTGTCTCCAAACCTAACACTACCAATTGCTGGGTGAATATGAACGTCTGCTTGAAGAATGAAATCTGTTCCCAACAGAATGGGACAAGGTAGGTCTGGAATTACAGCAAAACGATGTGTGAATGGGGTTCCCTGTCGAGTCTGGTTCCTCTCAAGGTTTCTTCCTATTACCGTCTCAGGGAGTTTTTCCTTGCCACTGTCGCCCTCGGGCTTGCTCGCCAGGGAATATCTGAACATTTTGATTCATACACATTCACATTCCATACAAACTTAAATAATTCTTTTGATTGTGTAAAGCTGTTTTGAGACAATGTCAATTGTTAAAAGCGCTATACAAATAAAACTGAATTGAATTGAATTGAATTGAATGGGTGCCCTAGTATCAGAAGAGGCACCCTCTCCAAGCCCACGGGCTGTTCTGGTGGTGCGATCATTCTGTTATGTGGTGAGGCATGGAGAGCCGCACCATAAGATGTTTTAACGCTTGTAAGAGCCCTGATGCAGGGCTTTAGAGGGGTTCAATGGAGTTGGAGTTGGGAGAGTGCTTGTGATACTCATGGGAAGACCTTTCCATTTGGAGATAGCGTGGGATTATTAATTAGGTAACTCAAAAGAATACAAAAGAAAACTGAAAACATAAAAATAAACAGAGCTCCTATGCGAGAACGGACAGGGCTCTGATAAGTAAAATTAAAACTTATAAGATCCTCTCAGGGCCTTTGTCCTTACAGAGAATTTAATGGAGAGAGTTTGTGATTTTTGGTGTAAAATTTATACTTAACCTGAGATCTCACACTACACGGATGCGTGTCGCTCTCTCTCTCTTGTCGTCTTACTTGTCTCTTGAACGCGCTTTGTCTTTGGTCTCTGACCCTGATACCTTACCGGTTCTATCTAATTATGGTACGAAGTGCCGAGGTTTCAGGATAGACACGGCGCCAGGTGAGGCGTATCCAGGCTGATCTATAAATGGCGTGTCTATAAATGGCTTTTGCCTGTTCATAACTCCGCGGGGTAGGAGCCTGTGGCTCTGCCTGTTCTCAACAATTTATGTCCTTACAATGAACATTCACTAATAAGATAAAAAGTGATGAAAAATCGGACAGTCGGTCTAAACCTGTCAAGACACCTAACAGTCTTCCACATCTCCTCACACACAGCGCATGCGCAGAGAGAGAGAGAGAGAAAGAGAGCGTGTGTGTGTGTGTGTGAGATCATTTCTTTACTCCAGATCGAAAGTGAAAGTAAAATGAGAGCTCGGTTCTTTCCGCAGCCGGTTCTTGTGTAACTGATCTGAGATCGGTGCAGTGAGTTCCTGTAAACTGGGCTTTTCATGTCAATTCGGTGTGTTAATGACGTCATTAAAGCCTGCACACTGCAGAGAGATCTTATACCCTTACACCTCGCACGCGCAGCGGCAGGCCTGCTTAATAATAATAATAATAATAATAATAATAATAATATCAGTAGTAATGTTGTTAAATGACCGCGTGCAGTGTGAGAGATCTGCCCCTGGGGTAACTCTTGCTGGGGGGTGGGGGCCCCTCCACCCCTCCCTTCCCTCCATGTGGAGAGCACCTGGCAACCCGCCCATTAAGAGGCGCGCGCGCACACACACACACACACACTGATCTGACATGTGGAAGAGAGAGACGGAGAAAGACACAGGGAGTGTGTGTGTGTGTGTGTGTGTGTGTGTGTGTGTGTGAGCTCATAAGTCCCACGTGTAATAGTGAAAGTAAATGGTAGTCGAGCGCGAGCCCCTCTGACACCCGGAGCAGATCCACAACCGACCCGCTACCGGAACCCACCGGAACCTACCGGAACCCACCGGAACCCACCGGAACCTACTGCACGGAGAGAGAGAGACACACGGAGAGAGAGAGACGCGTTGTGTCACGGAGCTGCGCAATCACAGCGTGTTTCTCACTGCAGGTATGGAGTGTGTGTGTGTGTGTGTGTGTGTGCAAACTTTCAATGCCTTTTTTTGTAATAATTTAATTACATTGCCTAACTGTTTGTTTCTTTTTATTGTGTGTGTGTGTGTGTGTGTGTGTGTGTGTGTGTGGTAGATTAGCTGAGAGTTGAGTTATTTTCTGATGAAGCTGTGAGGTCTCACTCACCTGTAACCTGCATCATTCACATCCATAAGGACAGAAGAGATGGACGAGACTCTCCGTCTCATTGCAGACTGATTGTCCTGTGAGACACAGAATCAGCTCTCGTCCATCAGGAGGTTGTTCAGGATTTAATTTGATCTCTAAACAGATATTAACAATAATTCTTACCAAAGCAGTGATACAGAAATATTTAAATATATATAAATAAATATATAAATTCAGGATAAAGACATGTAGCCTTTAAACCTCAGAGTATTTTAGCTATTATTTGTTTTACTGTTTTGTTAAAACAGTTTTGTTAAAATCAGGCTCAGGATTGTGCAGTAACAGAGTGATGAAGGCTTTTTTTTATGATAAACTGAATTTTAGTTCATTTTAACCAATTGTACAAACATGACTGAGCAAAAAATTTAAGAAATGGATTATGGGATCAAATTTCCATCAAAAGTATTGCGGTAACAGATAGAAAATAATAAGCGTAAATAAAAGAAAATGAAAGACTTGTAAAATTATAACGCACAAAAATGAAAAATAGATGCAAAGTTATTTAGTAAAAAAAACACAAAAAAAATAAAATATGAGCGGAAAACCTGATTTTGTTTGTGACTCGAAACTTGTGTTTCAGTTTTGTGCAATATAATTTGTAATGGGTTTACATTTGGAATTTGCGCTTATTATTTTTCGACCCGTGACCGCATTGTTTTTTTTACTAAATAACTTTGCATCTATTTTTCATTTTTGTGCGTTATAATTTTACAAGTCTTTCATTTTCTTTTATTTATGCTTATTATTTTTCTATCTGTTACCGCAATACTTTTGATGGAAATATGATCCCATAATGGATCACATAAATAAAGAAATAGCACAGATTAAAGCCTGAAGTCTCCCCATTAACCCACACTGGCAAATCTTCCATATAAATATACATGTGTTTAATCATCACTGACCCGTGCTGTGTTGGGGTTTAATGTAAAAGTGTAAAAGCAGGAGAGAGGCAAGAAAAATCTCCCTGAGGAGACACGAGGGAAACATGTCGAGAGGAACCAGATCTAAATTCTGGTGATAGCGGTTAGCCTGAGTGCAAAGAATTCTGTAACTGTGAGCTCCATAACCAGAATAAGTGTGACTGCGTAACCAGGGAAGTCATTACAGCTTTCACAGGAAGTATGTTTCATTAACGTTATCAACAAACAAATAACATTGAATTGAAACTAATGTCTGTCTATTTATCTGTCTGTTTATTTACATGACTGTCTATCTATTCATCTGTCTGTCGGTCTGCCTGTCTGCCTGTCTGTCTGTCTGTCTGTCTGTCTGTCTATAAGCACTTTAAATAAAAGCCTGAAGTCAATAATCACACGGAGGATTTATAATACTCTAAATGATGAAACAGGAAGCATGAGGAAGTGACAGTGTTTATTTTAATAAATCAATCTGAAAGTAAAGTAAAGACGAACTGCATTATTGATGAGCGCTGCCTCCATGCACAGTAATACACTGCTTTCTCAAATACACCATAATGTGAGAGAGAGAGAGAGAGAGAGAGAGAGGGAGGGGGGGGGGTTATAAAGATGGATTGGTTGCTGTGTTCAGTTATAGTGAAGATGCTCTGATCTGTTAAGTGTAGAGACTTGACTCCTCTGATCCTGTCTCACTATCCCTGTAAACCAGCTCAATAGCGTCTACTGTTAAACCTGTTCCACAGGTTTGTTATGTAACAAATAAATGAATTATATGACCTTGACACTTATTCTCCCCGCATTCAGTTGGTGGTCATGTTCATCCCAGAGATGTTCAGTGGTGTTGTGGTCAGGCCTGTGTATCATCAGTGAGCTGGAGCTGGCTTTGTGGATCTCACAGGTCTGTTCCTCTTAGTTCCAATGAAGGGGAACCATGAAGCTACAGCACACAGAGACATTCTGTACGACCGAAGCAGAAACGGGTTGTGATGATCAGGGGTGCACATAGTTTTGGCCATGTTATTGTCACTGCGGAAAGAAGGTGCACAGTACACTCCCCAGTGTCGATTTAACACTTTCAGAGTTTATTTAAGCCTGGACTTCTATAAACACTGCTCACGCAATTGAACACACCGAACCCTGAGCCTAACTCTGAACCTAAGCCTAAGCCTGAACCTAACCCTGAGCCTAACTCTGAACGTAACCCTGAGCCTAACTCTGAGCCTAAACCTGAGCCTAAGCCTATCGCTGGGTGTTAATTTAACATTCAGGAATTTGCTGTGAGTATTTGCATGTAGTGCATGTAGTGTGTAAGAGCAGAGATACCCTTACCCTCACGTCCTGTTCGAGTCACTGAGATAAAAAAAGAATCAGCTTGATTTGTCCTGAATTTTCCTGATTTAATGGAATCTGATAATAAACAGTAATGTTGTACTGAGACATCATGTCTGAATTACTGTTAAAGTAATCCTCCAGTGGAAATTGTCATGTCCTGAATAAACATCATGGAGACGAGACAAGGCAAGAAACACGGAAAATCTCCATGTGTCGCTCCTGTCAGCTGCACTGGGCTGTTCATTCTGGGAGGAGTGCATTGGACACACTGTCCAAAAGTGAAGCAGTAGCAAATCATTTACAGCTGCATGAGACAGGACTTCCAGCTGCATGAGACAGGACTTCCAGCTGCATGAGACAGGACTTCCAGCTACATGGTGTGTTTCAGCACCAGCATGTGATTTTGTCTGCTGTAACATGAGCAGTAACTGGAACAAAGCCAGACTGTGGTTTGGAGAAGTCTCTTAGATTAGACAGGAGAAAGTCCAACAACCAGTAATGAGAGAGTGAAAGTGAGGCTGCTGGTCACATCAGCACCAGCACAGCCTCTAAACTTTGGAAGTAGACTGATCTACATGAGCAGATGTGTCGCTCTGTCCCTGAACCAGCAGGGGGCGAGACTGAGCATCACCATGAGGTCTAAAGTGATACAGTGGAACCTCGGATTATGAGCATAATTCATTCCAGAAGCGGCTCGTACTCCAAAACACTCGTAAACCACATTTAATTTTCCCATAAGAAATAATGGAAGATTTAATTATTCGTTCTACAGCCCAAAAATATAGATACATAAAAATAATTAATACAAAATATAAAATAAAAATAAAACAAATGAACCTGCACTTTACCCGACAGATAAGTGTTTCCGTTTGTGCGCGCAGGTGCTGTGTGTGTGTGTGTGTGTGTGTGTGAGGCTAGAGTAAGTGGAGACTCTTGCTTTCAGCCCCTCCTGTCTCCCCCTTCTCATCTTACACAGTAAAACTTTCTCCTCGTCTGAATTAAACACACATTAACGGAAAGACTGTTGTTCTCACCTAAATTATTAAAGCTTCTCCGCTTTATTTTAATGTTGCTCGCGACAGCGTAACAGCCCGTTCATTCATGCTCATGTAATGATGAGATGGACAAACTGCCCGATGCCACCGTTCTTTTATTTGCTGCATTATTGAGCTATAGTACAAACTTACGGGTGGATCCTGCACTTAAATCCAACTGAAAAAACTACTGAAGAACAAAACTCTGACTCTATATCTTACATCTTGCATTTGCGTCCACACACCGGACTGCATTACCCACAATGCATCTCCCGCACTGGACTACACTTCCGTAAACAGCGGTCATAAATCAACGTCTCTCTCCCGTTACACTGTTTTATCTGAAAAAGTAGCAAGAAACATCGCTAATGTCACTCGCGAGAGCGTAAACTAACAGAATCACTGCTGTAAAGTAAAACAAAGAAACAAACAAATGAACCTGAACTTTACCTCTGTGTGTGTCAGAGCAGAATGTGTGTCTGCATAATTTGACACTGTGCCGGCTATGTGTGTGTGTGAAACAAACACACACACACACACACACACACACACACACACATAGACGACACAGTCAAATTACGCTCGCGCGCGCACACACACACACACACACACACACACACACACACACACACACACACACACACAGCGATAAGCTGAGGAAGAAAATGTTTTTTTAACCTCTGTATTGAGAATTTCTTTTGCTTTACTCATGCGCACACATGTGTGCTATAAGAAACGGTACACATGCTTCCGAACACAAAATAAAATATGTTTTACACTCACACACACTTGGTCACAGTGTTATAGTAAACAGTACACGCGTGCACGGATGTTGATTATACCAGTAAGAGACGGGCAATTCCGCAGCGCAAGAGAGAGAAAAACCGTTGGCTCAGTTGTGATCACGTGACACTCGGCGTCAAAACAAGAAGCGCATGCGTGATACATGATACTCGGTACTCGTAAACCAAAAAATGTTCGTTTTCCAAATCAAAATTTATTTAAAATCTTTGCTCATCTTGCGGAACACTCGCAAACCGCGTTACTCGTAATCCGAGGTTCCACTGTATATGGTTTGTCTCTATGTGTGTGTGTGTGTGTGTGTGTGTCCGGTATGTAGACTGCTCAGTAGTCTAGGTGTTTTCTTTTCTCAGTGTTAAACATTTGGACAAACTGACCCACAGCGTACATTTGTGTTCCTGCACCTTGTACTTGGGAGGAGACAGGAGGGTCTGTTTGGGATTAGATCATTGACCCTGGTGGCACCTGCCTCTATTGTCACAATCCACAGAGAAGTAATAAGTTTAGAAATCCCAGAACCGGGAAAAATCCTATTAAAGTCATTATTACGTGAAACACGATCAGTTTCGTAATCTGGCTAAACGAGTCGTGTATTTTTAACCACAGCTGTCTGTCTCTCTCTCTCTCTCTCTCTCTCTCTGTCTCTCTCTCTCTGTTTAAAGTCTCTGACTGAAACACTCACTCACTGTTTCTAAGAGTTTTTTCCTTAGATTGCGTGGGCGAGAGAGCTGCATCCTGCCGTGTTTCCTCTTTCATGGTTAATATTAATATCATTATCAGGAAATTATTCTTTAGTAAAGAAAAATAAGTCTGCACATGATTACACACACCTCCGTGAAACTTCACTGTTTGTTCAAATAACAACTCTTTATGTTAATTCACATCATTCAGCACTGAAGCGACACTTGCAGTTTGTTGTTAGAAAAAGAAGTAAAAGTATAATGAGGTCAAATCTTTAGTACAGAATCATATCACAATATTAAAAAAAAAAAAAAAGTCCATTTTAAACTCAATGCTTTTTTTAAACACATGTCACAGTGGGGTCTCGGGGACTCAAACCAACAAGGCAGCAATGCCAAGAGCATTCCAGCAGTATGAGGCTGAGGTCTAGACGCTCACACGCGGGTGAATTAAATTAACATGAAGGTGAAACTCTGCCGTGTAACTCGACTCTGAACACCAGGAGCGTTCCCTGTCTAAATCCTGTTCCCTCTGTGGATGTTTCAGACACACAGGACGATGAGGACATGAGCTCTGGTGCTGTCCACGCCGGCGTGATGAAGGGGAACGCTCGGGCCCTTTTGTTTGTCCTGACTGTGAGTCTCACACGTTCCTCTGATTCGCTTCTTATGCTGATGAAGATCTGATGTTCTCATGATAAAACACAACATGATATCAGAATATTGTTATAATATCATTATAATTCCTGACCTTCAGTGTGTGTCGACTGTCTTTAATTCTTTATTGCTTTATTTCTGTAGTTTGATAAAATGTAACGTGTGTGTGTGAGTTTATCCTCACTGATCTGTGTTTCATCTCATGACCTGCTGTCTCACTCACAGGGTGTCGCCCTTACCGCGAGTGTGTGTAACGCTGGGTGTCACGATTTTAAACTATATATTGTAAGTTTGACTTTTGTAATAATAATTATTATTATTGTTGAAAGATTCCTTCATGTATTGTTTCTGTAACAACAGCTCAGAGACGTCAGTGTGCACAAAAGGCTGTGAGATGTTTATGTAACATGCAGGGAAGGAGTCTCCAGTGTCAGTGTAACAGTCAGGACTAAAGCTGGAAAGAAGATTTCCCTTTGTGTTTTTATAGTTAGCCAGAGATAGATAGATAGATACATTGATTGATTGATTAATTGATTGATTGATTAATTGATTGATTGCTCTATTAATCCCAAAGAAAAATTTGATTGTCAGAAAAACCAGGTCACAGATTATAAAAACAAATTACAAATTATTTCGAATCACCGTACGCATTCATTCATTCATTCATTTTCTATACCGCTTAATCCTGTGTTCAGGGTCGCGGGGGACCTGGAGCCTATCCCAGGAGACTTCGGGCACTAGGCGGGGTACACCCTGGACAGGGTGCCAATCCATCGCAGGGCACACACACATACACACACTCACACACCCAATCACACACTACGGGCAATTTAGGAACGCCAATTAGCCTAACCTGCATATCTTTGGACTGTGGGAGGAAACCGGAGTACCCAGAGGAAACCCACCAAGCACGGGGAGAACATGCAAACTCCATGCACACAGAGACGGGAATCGAGCCTGGTCGGGGAATCGAACCCGGACCCTGGAGGTGCAAGGCGACAGTGCTAACCACTACACCACCGCGAAATACACTGAAATGTTTATACGACTGTCTGTCACCTGAAATAGAAAGATAGAATGAAGGATTTCAAGATTTTCACACTCGCTGCGGTTCATTAAAGGCCGTTAGAGGACATCAGTTGATTCTGTGTTTAATTCTGGTTAATTTCAGTTACTGTGTGTTTTGCAGAAGAATAATTTCTTAAAGGATCATTGGTATGAGATGAAGAATTACACTCGCGCTGGTGAGGAGGCTACGGTAAGATTATTCCTTTTACTTTTCTGTTTTAAGGAGGAGGAGTCACAGGGAACAAGAACTGGCTTGCAAAAGTATTCACACCCCCTGAACTTTTTCACATGTTGTCTCGTTATAAACATTTTATTGGGATTTTATGCGACAGTCCGACACAAACTGGGGCATCGTTGTGAAGTGGAAGGAAAATGATCAATGGTTCACAAGTAAAACTCTGAAAAGTGTGGTGTGTGTTTGTATTTACCCCCTCTGAGTCAGTACTTTGTAGATCCACCTCTATAAATAGAGTCCAGCTTTGTGTGATTTAAATACAGCTGTTATGTTTTGTTAGAGAACATTAGTGAACAAACAGCATCATGAAGCCCAAGGAACACAGCAGACAGACAGGTCAGGGATAAAGTTGTGGAGAAGTTTAAAGGAGGGTGAGGTTATAAATAAATATCCCAAGCTTGAAACATCTCACTGAGCGCTGTTCACTCCATCATCTGAAAATGGAAAGAGTCCGGCACAACTACAAACCTACCAAGACATGGACGTCAAAGACATGCAGCTGTAACTACAGAGAGAGACAGATCTGCAGAGTACTGACTCAGGGGGGTGAATACAAATGCAAACAGCACTTTTCAGAGTTTTATTTGTAAAACGATCATTTTCCTTCCACTTCACAACGATGCACCACTTTGTGTCGGTCTGTCACATAACATCCCAATAAAACACATACAGTATGGAAAAGGTCAGGGGTGTGAATACTTTTGCAAGGCACTGTAATGACTGATCATATACAGTACATCTGTGTGTGTGTGTGTGTGTGTGTGTGTGTGTGTCAGAATGGGAATATGAATGAAGTGAGTTTAAATTGTGTCTTGTTTTCAGTAAGAGAGAGAGAGACACACACACACGCACATGCACACACACACACACACACACACACACACACACACACACACACACACACACACTTAGCCAGTTAGTTTCAGCTCCTGTGATGTTTCTTTCTCGTCTTCTCGCGCTCGGTTTCTGCAGATGAGAGCAGATTAATTTATAAAGTGTAAAGAAGAAAGTAAAAGTGTTTAAAAAATACTTTAAAACATTTAAAAACACACAGTAGATAAAAAAACAACAAACCACATTCCATAAAACAATACAAAGCGGTTTCTCTTTCATTCCTTCATCTGTTTATCACAAAACTAACAGAACCGACAGCTACAGACCCGTGTGTACATTTTCACTGCATTGTTCTTGGAGGTTTATTTAACTCGCGTGTGTAGCTCTTGTCAATCTGCCCGAGTGTGTTGTGTGTCAGCGCTCACACTGAATTATATCTTATTCAAACAACCAGCTTTAGGAAATATCATCTTACCTCTTGTTTCTCAGTCCGTGTGTTCAGCATCAGTTACCCGTAATAACGTTATAATGAATCAGGCCCAGACCCGAGCAAATCAGGCCCAGGACTCGGTTTTGGAAACGATTCATCACCACTGGAGTCTGGATCCAGAATTTAAACAAACAGCACCTGCAAACTGACTGGGCCAGTTCACATTCACACTCGTCTAACAGTCGCCAAGAACATTGTCCTGTAGATTCATCTGAAGAGCCGCTCATCTCAGGTTCTCGTCTTGGGTTCTCGCCTCGGGTTCTCGATTCGGGTTCTCGATTCAGGTTCTCGCCTCGGGTTCTCATCACGAGCCAGTGTACTGTAGATAGACAGAAGATTACTCTTCTTTCAATGTTGAATACACAGAACATTTTAAACAGTCCACTAAACAGGGTAAAGCCTGTTGTTTTCGGATGTTTGTGTCCTCGTGTGTGTGGAGGCTGCAGTGTGATGTTCAGGGTCTCCACGACACGTCTTTGTAAGAACTGATCTTTTTAATCTATTTTTAGTAGGGATGTAACAGTATTGTAAATACCGTCGTACCGCAATAACACTTTATTTCGATAATACCGCGGTCGCATGACGGTAAAACTATAGTTCCAGTAATGCGCACATCCCATTTAAAACCCGCTTACTCCGTAACGATTAATTACTCTTTCCATCTCTTTTCCTTCGCCGCTAATAGCAGCACCGCCATTTCCGCATTACTGGATCTGTAGCGACAACACACCACAAAGGATGATGGTCACGCCGGGGCTGATGGAAATTGTAGTTCCCTCTACCTCCCGTTCGCTCCATTCACCTGAGCAAACTTTTCTCAGAAGACCTGTAGTTTTATCATTTCGGTTTCTCTCTGAAAAGAAACGGGAAAGGAAAAAACATCCTGTCTGTCTGAGTAAGTGAGTGAATGAGGTGAGTCTCTCAAATACTCATTCAGCACATGGACCAGCTGCAATAAGTAGGCTGTTCTTATTTTTTCTGAGTTTTCAAAAATACTAAATTTAAACTTAATTTTTTTACATGGTTTAATAATTTTTGTTATTAAAATTGAAAAAATTTGAGTTCCTGTTTCAAAGTTTACAGAGAGACGGTTAATTTGTCTGCCATTGATGTGTACAGTGTTCATGTAAACTTTAATAAACACTTCTGGCACTTTTTTTGAGTCTCTTCATTAGTTTAGTTTTTCCTGTAAATGATTTGAATAAATACCGTCGCGTGTCGTTCATACCGCGGTATTACTGTACCGTCAAGTTTTCATACCGTTACATCCCTAATTATTAGTACCCACTGTTAAACCTGCTCTGTTAGAGTCACTGGGCAAACTTAACCCAAATTACACACACACACACACACACACACACACACACACACACACACACACACACACACACACACACCTATAAACCTGCAGGAGGTCAGTCAGTGCCAGGGGTTTTCCCACACAGCAGGCTCGCCTGTTCGTTCCACCACAGATACACCTGTCGACCGCTGTGGAAGATTAACTAAAGTTTTTAATAATTAAACACGTCACGCTCCACAACGAGCTGCTCAGTGTAACTCACTGCTGTGCATTGGATTTCAAATCTCATCTGGATCTGAAATTAAAATCAAATTAAATTTGCTGGTCAGATTCTTTAAGCTGATGTTATCATGTGACCTAAAAGACACAACATGCTTCAGAAGCTCTGATTTGTGTGACGGCACCAGCGCCCCCTGTGTTCTTACACCCAACACGTTGCACGATATATTGTCATTTGTCTTTACAGTCTCGATAAGGACGAGATGTCCTGTGGATTTAACTAAATGTGAAATAAATAAATAAATTACTCTATCTCTATTTATAGGCTGGATTAAGTTATTTGTGAGCTGAGTTTGTTGGAGTCAAAGCTGGTTATTTTGCTCCCTGGCTTGTGATGATTAGGGTTTGAGGTTTAGGAGTTAGGGTTTAGGAGGTAGGGGTTAGGAGGTAGGGATTAGGGGTTAGGGTTTAGGAGGTAGGGTTTAGGAGGTAGGGGTTAGGAGGTAGGGGTTAGGGGTTAGAGAAAGTGAGCATGTTTGTGTAAAGTTGTATTAAAGTGCTGATGACGTCTAATGCTCCACGCTGTGATCAGACTTGTTACAATACTAATGTTACAAGTACAGAAACACATGATGTTGGTGTTTAAACCTTTAGATTCGCAGCCGGAGACGGAACATCCACGCTCTCCTGCATGTGCCTGTGTGTGCTGATGATAATCATTCCTCAGGTGTCTCCGAGGTCAAACTTATTAATCATAGCATCCGCGTAAAGCTCCATGTGGTTCTGACGTTACTTTGACAGTTTAGGGTTAGGGTTAGGGTTAGTCTCCAGCTGACACTAAATGAATCTCTGCTGCAGTCCTTTATCACTCTGTATGTTGTAGGCGTTTTGGCTGCTCGCTACAGCAGACCAACAGATCGGCATGAAACTTGGCACCGACGTTGGCCTGGTGTTTCTCACGCTACATCATTTATCTAAACACAGCCTCTTTTCATCTGCTGGTGAAGAAACAGTCTTCAAAGATGTCTCTAACTTTTATCCTTTATAACATAATCAACAAGAGGAGACTGAGGAGTCCAGAGAGAACTGTACTGAGGGTCTCGAGCACATTTATATTCAGGGCTGTTGGTGTAAATTCAATCACATAAGGACATGAAAACAGTTAATTCAGTAAACCTTCTCAAGAGCGAGAGATGTCTGTGCCAACGCGCTTCCACTTTCAGTTTAAACGCATTCGTAATCTCGAGACAGTCGATCTGTTGTTTAGTGAAAGTACTGAACTTATTCAGAAAAACAACCTTCATGTCTGAAATGGGTCTTTCATTCCAACCCCTTTAAGGTTCTTTGTCTAGAAACACTTCAGTCGCATTCAGAGAGTTACACACCCTTACCCCCACGACCCCGCCCGAACCCCCGTGCCCGCCCCCCTCCGACCTCCCACCCGTGCAGTGGGACCGAGGACACGGCAGGGGATCTGAGGAGTCTTTGTCCATGGTGACGGTCGTGTCAGGTTCCTTCACTGTTTCTGTAGTTTTAATTGAGCTTCTTTTATTTGTGTTTGATAAAGCCAGTGTGTGTGTGTGTGTGTGTGTGTGTGTGTGTGTGTGTGTGTGTGTGTGTGTGTGTGTATGTTTGTTTATAATGAGAGTGTTTTAAAGACGAACTGCTGTGTATCCATCGTCTATTCACTCCATGTCTTACCATTTCCATCTATCACATGTTAGTTAATCCATTATTTCACTTTCACTAGGAGAAGCAAATATGACAAAATCACAGTTGAAATTAAATTTGCTGGTCAGATTCTTTAAGCTGATCTTATCATGTGACCTAAAAGACACAACATGCTTCAGAAGCTCTGATTTGCAGCCGGAGGAGTTTCCTTAACTGATGACACGGTCACGCCGTATCTGGTTCATTTATGTGACAGTGTGACACGATTAGTAGGAGTCCCCCAGGGGAAGGACAGGGACACACACATGTCTCTGGGAACAATGTTCTGACCTGATTAACCGTCCAACAAAAGCACAACAGAACTTCTGCTCTTCATCTGCTGCTAAAGTGCTTTAATCAACTTTAACTTCAGCACTTTAACTGAGACGAGTTTAACTGAGAGACAACATTAGCTCCTAAAGTGGAAGCGCTGAGAGATAATTTCCTGAAAGTGGAAGAAAAAATAAACAAAACACAAATGAGGAAAAAACATAAGAACATAAAATGATCAAACTTCGAGAGATAGAGATCAGAAACACAACATAAAACAACAGCGAGCGAACTCGCAAACACTCACATACACACGGCCCGTTTAAAGAGAACGAGAAGAGACAGAGGCAGATGGAGGACGAGAGGCAGAGAGACACAGACAGACAGACAGACAGACAGACAGAGATGGACAGAGAGAGATAAAGGGAGGGCTGGAATGTGAAGACAGTGAGGTGGCGGGGGAGGGGCGGGGGTGAACCTGAGGGACCAGTTTTGGGAAGAATGTCTAAATGAAAGGGAAGGACATGGAGTAGAGACAGACCGAGGTGGAGAGAGACAGACAGCACAGTCTGCTAGGACTGAAAGACGTCCTGCCTTACATGAGCTTAAATTAATTCTCTACATGAAAAAGTGCGTGAACTCAGAATGAAGTGGTTTTCTGCATTAATGTGCCGTAACGAGATCAGATCTTTATCTAAGTCTTTCTCTAACTATGTTCACAAAATCGAGATCTCTGAAGGTGTGTGATTAATAGTAGCTGAGTATATTATCAGTATAATACCGCAACATACCAAAAACTCAATAAAACAATATAAAAATGAAGGTAAAGTGTGTAGCGGGGCCACAACACAGGCAGGCCGCGATCACCCGAGTAATCCGTGAACATACACGAGAAAATCAGGACAGAGCAAAACCAGGAAGTTGAACTGGAAATAAACCAACCGACAATAGCATTCTTCAAACTGAGTAAAGGACAGATTGAGCAGGGAGACAGTCACATGACCAAAGCAAAGACCATACAAAATTCACAACACTGTGTTTAGATCAATAAAAATAATGATATAGATCCAGAATAAAAAATCTTGAGGAAGTGTGCAGTGGGGGGGGGGGGGGTTAGTTGGATAAGGTCAATATACTGTATAGTCAATGCAAACAGTGACAGAAGAAAACAGGATGTGTGTGTGTGTGTGTGTGGTGGGGGGGGGGGTTATGTCGGTTAAAGATAAACTGAGCAAGTTGAGGGAGAACCGACACAATCTCAGATCTGCAGCATGAACAGTCGGACACTCCCAGTGCTTTCTTCTCCGGCTTCCTAAGCAAAACAAGATAAGAACCAGATCGGACTCCGGAGCCGCCATACATGCAGGAGGCAGACCTCAAGTTCTGTAGAGCAGGTCACAGTTGGACATGAGCCTGGCACTGTTTAGTTTTTTAGTGAGTCTAGTTTAGTGTTTCTGTTAATTTATGTTGTAAATGTATGTTGCTGTAACCAACTGTATATGGTTGAAGTGACAATAAAGCCTACTAGAACTTGATATATACAGTTACACACAATACACACAATCTGGTGTGTAACTGTAACTTAGAACTAGTCACTTTAACATCTGCACACAGAAGCAGCAGCATCGCAGGGTCTGAGTCAGGAAGCATTGAGAATGTGGTGATGATGCGGTGATGTGATTACATGGTGATGATGCAGTAATTGTGTGGTGATGATGGTGATGATGGTGATGATGGTGATGATGGTGGTGATGTGGTGATGCAGTAATTGTGTGGTGATGATGGTGATGATGCGGTGATGCAGTAATTGTGTGGTGATGATGGTGATGATGTGGTGATGCAGTAATTGTGTGGTGATGATGGTGATGATGGCGATGATGCGGTGATGTGATTACATGGTGATGATGCAGTAATTGTGTGGTGATGATGGTGATGATGGTGATGATGGTGATGATGTGGTGATGTGGTGATGCAGTAATTGTGTGGTGATGATGGTGATGATGGTGATGATGTGGTGATGTGGTGATACAGTAATTGTGTGGTGATGATGGTGATGATGTGGTGATGCAGTAATTGTGTGGTGATGATGGTGATGATGGTGGTAATGTGGTGATGCAGTAATTGTGTGGTGATGATGGTGATGATGGGGATGATGTGGTGATGTGGTGATACAGTAATTGTGTGGTGATGATGGTGATGATGTGGTGATGCAGTAATTGTGTGGTGATGATGGTGATGATGGTGGTAATGTGGTGATGCAGTAATTGTGTGGTGATGATGGTGATGATGGCGATGATGCGGTTATGTGGTGATGATGCAGTAATTGTGTGGTGATGATGGTGATGATGTGGTGATGTGGTGATGCAGTAATTGTGTGGTGATGATGGTGATGATGTGGTGATGTGGTGATGCAGTAATTGTGTGGTGATGATGGTGATGATGGTGATGATGTGGTGATGCAGTAATTGTGTGGTGATGATGGTAATGATGTGGTGATGTGGTGATGCAGTAATTGTGTGGTGATGATGGTGATGATGTGGTGATGCAGTAATTGTGTGGTGATGATGGTAATGATGTGGTGATGTGGTGATGCAGTAATTGTGTGGTGATGATGGTGATGATGGCGATGATGCGGTGATGTGGTGATGCAGTAATTGTGTGGTGATGATGGTGATGATGGTGATGATGTGGTGATGTGGTGATGCAGTAATTGTGTGGTGATGATGGTGATGATGGCGATGATGCGGTGATGTGGTGATGATGCAGTAATTGTGTGGTGATGATGGTGATGATGTGGTGATGCAGTAATTGTGTGGTGATGATGGTGATGATGGTGATGATGTGGTGATGTGGTGATGCAGTAATTGTGTGGTGATGATGGTGGTGATGATGGTGATGATGTGGTGATGTGGTGATGCAGTAATTGTGTGATGGTGATGGTGATGATGTGGTGATGTGGTGATGCAATAATTGTGTGGTGATGATGGTGGTGATGGTGATGATGTGGTGATGTGGTGATGCAATAATTGTGTGGTGATGATGGTGGTGATGATGGTGATGATGTGGTGATGTGGTGATGCAGTAATTGTGTGATGGTGATGATGGTGATGATGGTGGTGATGATGGTGATGATGTGGTGATGTGGTGATGCAGTAATTGTGTGATGGTGATGATGGTGATGATGTGGTGATGCAGTAATTGTGTGGTGGTGATGATGGTGATGATGGTGGTGATGTGGTGATGCAGTAATTGTGTGGTGATGATGGTGATGATGGCGATGATGTGGTGATGATGCAGTAATTGTGTGGTGATGATGATGATGATGATGATGATGCGGTGATGAAAGACGTCCAGGTTATATGAGGGGTTTGTGGATGATGTGTTCAGGCTGCATAGACACAACAAAACACCCAGTGATGCTTTAACCAAAGTGTGTGAGCTCTTCTTTAAATATTAATAAATTAATTCAGGTTCTTTATTTCACATTTACTTTGTGACTCTTCACCACACCTACACCCATGGGTCATGTGTGTAACTCATTTACAGTGCTGTAGGATGATGATTTATCAACACACCAAAGCTAAAATAAATGTTGTCACTTATAAATCATCTCACAGTGAATTCTTTTCTGCCTGTCTCAGGAAGTGTTATCTATACTCTTATAGCAATATATTTATGATGAAATGTACAGTTTACAGTTATTTTTCCTGTGAAACTTCAAGTTGAGGTGAAACTTCACCTCAACTTACTTGAGTATTTACAATAAATATTGAGTATTTAACGTCACACCTTTGGTGTTTTAGAGGATGATAAAACTGAACTGAGAGTCACCTTTTACCTGAGTCAGCAGTTCTGTGCTCAGTGCACTCGGGGCTCTCCAGCACACCGCAGACATCAGCGCTACTTCCTGGTTTCTGAGTATTTCTTTACACGAACATGTGTCTGTGTTTTTGTTTCTGTCAGTCGCTGGTGACCTGATTACATGCAAATATTTTCGTTTTCTCCCTCGACTCTGTTCATGATTAAAGCTTTTCTTGTTTTTACTTACTGTTTCTGGTTTTTGTGAGATTGGATTTGAACTTCTTCTTTAATAAACCTTTAGCTGCACCTGTAACTGTACCTGTAGTTGTACCTGTGCCTGTAGTTGTACCTGTGCCTGTACCTGTACCTGTAGCTGTACCTGTAGTTGTACCTGTAGCTGTACCTGTAGTTGTACCTGTAGCTGTACCTGTAGTTGTACCTGTACCTATAGCTGTAGCTGTACCTGTAGTTGTACCTGTAGCTGTAACTGTACCTGTAGTTGTACCTGTGCCTGTACCTGTACCTGTAGCTGTACCTGTAGTTGTAC
Organism: Channallabes apus; assembly: GCA_030522415.1. NCBI lineage: Eukaryota > Metazoa > Chordata > Actinopteri > Siluriformes > Clariidae > Channallabes > Channallabes apus. The sequence continues at coordinate 35,370,807 of CM060121.1, forward strand.
CTGTAGCTGTAACTGTACCTGTAGTTGTACCTGTGCCTGTACCTGTACCTGTAGCTGTACCTGTAGTTGTACCTGTAGCTGTACCTGTAGTTGTAGCTGTAACTGTACCTGTAGTTGTACCTGTGCCTGTACCTGTGCCTGTACCTGTAGCTGTAGCTGTACCTGTAGTTGTACCTGTACCTGTAGCTGTACCTGTAGTTGTAGCTGTAACTGTACCTGTAGTTGTACCTGTAACTGTACCTGTAGTTGTACCTGTACCTGTGCCTGTAGCTGTAGTTGTACCTGTAGTTGTACCTGTAGTTGTACCTGTAACTGTACCTGTAGTTGTACCTGTAGTTGTACCTGTAGCTGTAGCTGTACCTGTAGCTGTAGTTGTACCTGTGCCTGTAGCTGTAGTTGTACCTGTAGTTGTAGCTGTAACTGTACCTGTAGTTGTACCTGTAGTTGTACCTGTAGCTGTAGCTGTAGTTCTACCTGTACCTGTAGCTGTAGTTGTACCTGTACCTGTAGCTGTAGCTGTATTTGTATGTGTACCTGTACGTGTAGTTGTACCTGTAGTTGTAGCTGTAGTTGTATGTGTACCTGTACCTATAATTGTACCTGTAGTTGTACCTGTAGTTGTACCTGTAGCTGTAGCTGTACCTGTTGTTGTTGTATCCTGCACAGAATGATAATAAATAATAAAATAATTTTCATGTAAACGAAATGATCAGTAAGTGACCGACTCCAGACACGGAGCTGTAAGCTTTAACACACACTGATGCAGCACAAGTCCAGTTTAAAAGTGAGAAGCTTCAGTGCCAAATTAAACACAAGTAAAATAAATTTTTTTTTTTACTTTTAGGACTATATTCCTTCAAAATGAGAACTGAGAAACCAACTGAAATATAATGAATATTTTTGTGTTTGTTTTTTACAGGAGGAGCATGAATTCCTCTCGGTCTTTAACCTGCTCTGTTCCATGATACAAGCCAATGCAGAGTTTTATAATGAAACTTATGAAGAAACACTGCACTGTGATAAGACTGAAATGAACAAGCGGACAAAAATAGTGTGGGTTTACGCAGAAATGGTGAAATATCTGGTACGTCCACTGACTGCACGCACACACACACACACACACACACACACACACACACACAAACACACACACACACACACACACACAGGTGATCCTTTGTTGTGTAATATTGGGGTGTTTTGTGGTCAGATGATTTTTACACACTTCTAATTTGCATAAGTTAATATTCTCCAGTAACTTTCGGTTTTATCAAGTCATGAACATTTTGAAACAGACTTTAATATTTCTGCATCATATTTATTTTGAACCTTTACAGTGAAAAGTATTAAATGTGTTTTATTTGCACACCAACATTCCTACACATTCAGTGAGATTAGACGAATCCGTCACAGTGTGGTCTCCTGATGAGTGAGAAGTTTGTGCTCAGTGTGAGTTTCTGAACAAATAGAAAATGATGGATTAGTGTATAGCAGAAACAGGACAGAAAATAAAACGCTGCATTTGATTTACACGTGAAGAAAAAATAATTAAAATCAGTGCGCGTGGGAGTGTGCTCAGTAGTGTCCTCTGTAGTGTCCTCTTTAGTGTCCTCAGTAGTGTCTCTAGTGTCCTCAGTAGTGTCCTCTGTAGTGTCTCTGTAGTCTCCTCTGTAGAGTCCTCTGTAGTGTCTCTAGTGTCCTCAGTAGTGTCCTCTGTAGTGTCCTCTGTAATGTCTCTATAGTGTCCTCAGTATTGTCATCAGTAGTGTCCTCTATAGTGTCTCTGTAGTGTCCTCAGTAATGTCATCAGTAGTGTCCTTTGTAGTGTCCTCTGTAGTGTCCTCTGTAGTGTCATCAGTAATGTCCTCTGTAGTGTCCTCAGTAATGTCATCAGTAGTGTCCTCTGTAGTGTCTCTGCAGTGTCCTCAATAGTGTGCTCAGTAGTGTCCTCTGTAGTGTCCTCTGTAGTGTCCTCAGTAGTGTCTCTTTAGTGTCCTCAGTAATGTCCTCAATAGTGTCCTCAGTAGTGTCTCTTTAGTGTCCTCAGTAATGTCATCAGTAGTATCCTCTGTAATGTCCTCTGTAGTGTCCTCAGTAATGTCATCCGTAGTGTCCTCTGTAGTGTCTCTGTAGTGTCTCTGCAGTGTCCTCAATAGTGTGCTCAGTAGTGTCTCGTTAGTGTCCTCAGTAGTGTCCTCTGTAGTGTCCTCAGTAGTGTCCTCTGTAGTGTCCTCAGTAATGTCATCCGTAGTGTCCTCTGTAGTGTCTCTGTAGTGTCTCTGCAGTGTCCTCAATAGTGTGCTCAGTAGTGTCTCGTTAGTGTCCTCAGTAGTGTCCTCTGTAGTGTCCTCAGTAATGTCATCAGTAGTGTCCTCTGTAGTGTCTCTGTAGTGTCCTCAATAGTGTCCTCAGTAGTGTCCTCTGTAGTGTCCTCAGTAATGTCATCAGTAGTGTCCTCAGTAGTGTCTCTTTAGTGTCCTCAGTAATGTCATCAGTAGTGTCCTCTGTAGTGTCTCTGTAGTGTCCTCAGTAGTGTCCTCTGTAGTGTCCTCAGTAATGTCATCAGTAGTGTCATCAGTAGTGTCCTCTGTAGTGTCCTCTTTGTAGTGTCCTCAGTAATGTCATCAGTAGTGTCCTCTGTAGTGTGTCTGCAGTGTCCTCAATAGTGTCCTCTGTAGTGTCTCTGTAGTGTCTCTGCAGTGTCCTCAATAGTGTGCTCAGTAATGTCCTTAGTAGTGTCCTCTGTAGTGTCCTCAGTAGTGTCTCTTTAGTGTCCTCAGTAATGTCATCAGTAGTGTCCTCTGTAGTGTCTCTGTAGTGTCCTCAGTAGTGTCCTCTGTAGTGTCCTCAGTAATGTCATCAGTAGTGTCCTCTGTAGTGTCCTCTTTGTAGTGTGCTCAGTAATGTCCTTAGTAATGTCATCAGTAGTGTCCTCTGTAGTGTCTCTGTAGTGTCCTCAGTAGTGTCCTCAGTAATGTCATCAGTAGTGTCCTCTGTAGTGTCCTCTTTGTAGTGTCCTCTGTAGTGTCCTCAGTAATGTCATCAGTAGTGTCCTCTGTAGTGTCTCTGTAGTGTCTCTGCAGTGTCCTCAATAGTGTCATCAGTAGTGTCCTCTGTAGTGTCTCTGTAGTGTCCTCAATAGTGTCCTCTGTAGTGTCCTCTGTAGTGTCTCTGTAGTGTCCTCAGTAGTGTCTCTTTAGTGTCCTCAGTAATGTCATCAGTAGTGTCCTCTGTAGTGTCTCTGTAGTGTCCTCAGTAGTGTCCTCTGTAGTGTCCTCAGTAATGTCATCAGTAGTGTCCTCTTTGTAGTGTGCTCAGTAATGTCCTTAGTAGTGTCCTCTGTAGTGTCCTCAGTAGTGTCTCTTTAGTGTCCTCAGTAATGTCATCAGTAGTGTCCTCTGTAGTGTCTCTGTAGTGTCCTCAGTAGTGTCCTCAGTAATGTCATCAGTAGTGTCCTCTGTAGTGTCCTCTTTGTAGTGTCCTCTGTAGTGTCCTCAGTAATGTCATCAGTAGTGTCTCTGTAGTGTCTCTGCAGTGTCCTCAATAGTGTCATCAGTAGTGTCCTCTGTAGTGTCTCTGTAGTGTCCTCTGTAGTGTCTCTGTAGTGTCCTCAGTAGTGTCTCTTTAGTGTCCTCAGTACTGTCATCAGTAGTGTCCTCTGTAGTGTCCTCTGTAGTGTCCTCAGTAATGTCATCAGTAATGTCATCAGTAGTGTCCTCTGTAGTGTCCTCTTTGTAGTGTCCTCAGTAATGTCATCAGTAGTGTCCTCTGTAGTGTCCTCAGTAATGTCATCTGCAGTGTCCTCTGTAGTGTCTCTGTAGTGTCCTCTGTAGTGTCCTCAGTACTGTCATCAGTAGTGTCCTCTGTAGTGTCCTCTGTAGTGTCCTCAGTAATGTCATCAGTAATGTCATCAGTAGTGTCCTCTGTAGTGTCCTCTTTGTAGTGTCCTCAGTAATGTCATCAGTAGTGTCCTCTGTAGTGTCCTCAGTAATGTCATCTGCAGTGTCCTCTGTAGTGTCTCTGTAGTGTCCTCTGTAGTGTCCTCAGTAATGTCATCAGTAGTTCAATTCAATTCAATTTTATTTGTATAGCGCTTTTAACAATTGACATTGTCTCAAAACAGCTTTACACAATCAAAAGAATTATTTAAGTTTGTATGGAATGTGAATGTGTATGAATCAAAATGTTCAGATATTCCCTGGCGAGCAAGCCCGAAGGCGACAGTGGCAAGGAAAAACTCCCTGAGACGGTAATAGGAAGAAACCTTGAGAGGAACCAGACTCGACAGGGAACCCATCCTCATCTGGGTGAAACAGATAGCAGGAAATGATCTGCATTTATATAGTGTTAAGTGTTAGGTTCAGCTATAATAGTTGATGTTAATTGATGTTATAATACTTGATGTAAAATGGAGTCCAGTAGTTATTCGAGACTCAGATAGACTTGTAGAAAGTTCCAGTCCTGAACTATCGAATTGTCAAGTCCTCAGAGAAACAGCTGACCACACCAGTCGAGGCCAGAACCATCTTCTAAGTATAGAGAATCATCCCCAGACACCAGACGCATCCTAAAGAGACACACGGGGCATCCATGCGATGAGACCTCCAACCAGAAACCGGGCACCAGGATGGATCAGACAGGTCCAAAGGGCAGAGGGAGTCTGGATCACTGGCAGCTCAGGAACCACATGTGTAGCTCGACAGAGAGAGAGAGAGAAAGAGTGAAAGGGGGAGACAGGGGGAGAGAGGAAAGAGAAAGAGGGGGAGGAAGAGAAGAGGAGGAGAGATTGCAATTAGGTATGGTCACAGTCACAATGTCTAACGTGAATGTATATTTACTGTAGAGTGCAAGCAGGGACTCCGGCAGGACTAATTATGACAGCATAACTAAAAGGGAGAGCCAGAAGGAAACACAAACATGAGGGCTCCCTGAGATGTAAAGCAAACAATCACCTCACCGTCAACAAACCTGAGTGATCAAATGAGACTGAGGAAGACAGCATCTAAACATACCAGTTCACCATAATACTCTACGTCCATGAGTCCCCCAGATCTGCTCCTTTACCTTATGGCAAATCTATTTATAAAATGCTTGGTTAAATAAATAGGTTTTTAGCCTAGACTTAAACACTGAGACTGTGTCTGAGTCCCGAACACTATTTGGAAGACTATTCCATAATTTTGGGGCTTTGTAAGAAAAAGCTCTGCCTCCAGCTGTAGTTTTCATAATACGCGGTACTGATAAGCAGCCTGCATCCTTTGACCGAAGTAGGCGTGGCGGATCGTAAGACACTAGCAGTTCGCTCAGATACTGCGGCGCGAGACCATTTAATGCCTTATATGTCAAGAGTAGTATTTTAAAATCAATGCGAAATTTCACAGGGAGCCAATGCAGTGAAGATAGGATAGGGGTGATGTGCTCATATCTTCTGGTTCTAGTGAGGACTCTCGCTGCTGCATTTTGGACTAGCTGAAGCTTGTTTATGCACCTAACTGAACAACCAGACAGTAAGGCATTACAATACAGTAGTGTCCTCATTAGGGTGCATGTTCATCATACTGCATATTGATGAGCTCCACAGGTCTCTCCTTTGACTTGAAGTGTGTTACAGTGTCTGAAGTCTCAGTGTGAAGCCTCTCATCATCTTGTGTGTGTTTTCAGGTAAACAACCGTGATTTGACTATAAAAGACGTCGGCCAGTTATGTAAATATAATTCCTGCTTAAAGTCTTATGGCACAAGTTTCATCAACATTACACAGTTTCAGTCCATCTATCTTAAATTGTGTGAAAACCCCAGAGTGATCCCAGGTAAGGAGCTCCTGTGGTCTGATACACACAGACTTACTGTACAGATAATGAATGTCAAACCTAACTCTTTGTCTTCTTCTTATTTTCTGTCCTTCTCTCCGTCAGCCTGCCCATCCTCATCTCCGTCCCCGTCTCCGTCCTCGTCCCTGTCCGCGGCCCCGTCTCCGTCCCCCCAGAGTGAGTACTGCACTTTAACCTTGTCTGTGTGTTAGACTGACAGCAGGACTGTTAGGGTTCTTGTGTCACTTCACTCATTAGTCACGTATCTGACATGTTGCTTTCACACCTGTGAATACTGTGAGTACTATACAAACTGCTCCGTTACACTCGTGTGTGTTATTTAACCTGTAATGTGTGCAGCTTTAACTCATTCATGTGTACAGTATATAATACATTTAATAAATATTCTACTGTTAAAGTTGAGTGTTTTTCTCTGGATATTCAGGTGCAGCAGCAGCAGCAGTGAGTTCCACAACGATTTCTCCTGCGCGTAAGTGTTTTATTCCTCACCTCAGAGTGTTGAGTGTTCGGGTCAAAGACAACCTTTACATCATGTGCTGTTAATAACCGTTTACATATTTAATGTGTTAACACGCGATTAATTTAGAGTTTTTAACACATTACATACAGTGGTGTGAAAAACTATTTGCCCCCTTCCTGATTTCTTATTCTTTTGCATGTTTGTCACACAAACTGTTTCTGATCATCAAACACATTTAACTATTAGTCAAAGATAACACAAGTAAACCCAAAATGCAGTTTTTAAATGAGGGGTTTTATTATTTAGGGAGAAAAAAAAATCCAAACCTACATGGCCCTGTGTGAAAAAGTAATTGCCCCCTGAACCTAATAACTGGTTGGGCCACCGTTAGCAGCAATAACTGCAATCAAGCGTTTGCGATAACTTGCAACGAGTCTTTTACAGCGCTCTGGAGGAAGTTTGGCCCACTCATCTTTGCAGAATTGTTGTAATTCAGCTTTATTTGAGGGTTTTCTAGCATGAACCACCTTTTTAAGGTCATGCCACAACATCTCAATAGGATTCAGGTCAGGACTTTGACTAGGCCACTCCAAAGTCTTCATTATGTTTTTCTTCAGCCATTCAGAGGTGGATTTGCTGGTGTGTTTTGGGTCATTGTCCTGCTGCAGCACCCAAGATCGCTTCAGCTTGAGTTGACGAACAGATGGCCGGACATTCTCCTTCAGGATTTTTTGGTAGACAGTAGAATTCATGGTTCCATCTATCACAGCAAGCCTTCCAGGTCCTGAAGCAGCAAAACAACCCCAGACCATCACACTACCACCACCATATTTTACTGTTGGTATGATGTTCTTTTTCTGAAATGCTGTGTTATTTTTACGCCAGATGTAACGGGACACGCACCTTCCAAAAAGTTCAACTTTCGTCTCGTCGGTCCACAAGGTATTTTCCCAAAAGTCTTGGCAATCATTGAGATGTTTTTTAACAAAATTGAGACGAGCCTTAATGTTATTTTTGCTTAAAAGTGGTTTGCGCCTTGGAAATCTGCCATGCAGGCCGTTTTTGCCCAGTCTCTTTCTTATGGTGGAGTCGTGAACACTGACCTTAATTGAGGCAAGTGAGGCCTGCAGTTCTTTAGATGTTGTCCTGGGGTCTTTTGTGGTCTCTCGGATGAGTTGTCTCTGTGCTCTTCGGGTAATTTTGGTCGGCCGGCCACTCCTGGGAAGGTTCACCACTGTTCCATGTTTTTGCCATTTGTGGATAATGGCTCTCACTGTGGTTCGCTGGAGTCCCAAAGCTTTAGAAATGGCTTTATAACCTTTACCAGACTGATAGATCTCAATTACTTTTGTTCTCATTTGTTCCTGAATTTCTTTGGATCTTGGCATGATGTCTAGCTTTTGAGGTGCTTTTGGTCTACTTCTCTGTGTCAGGTAGCTCCTATTTAAGTGATTTCTTGATTGAAACAGGTGTGGCAGTAATCAGGCCTGGAGGTGACTACAGAAATTGAACTCAGGTGTGATAAACCACAGTTAAGTTATTTTTTTACAAGGGGGGCAATCACTTTTTCACACAGGGCCATGTAGATTTGGATTTTTTTTTCTCCCTTAATAACGTAAACCTTCATTTAAAAACTGCATTTTGTGTTCAATTATGTTATCTTTGACTAATAGTTAACGGTTTTTGATGAGCAGAAACATTTAAGTGTGACAAACATGCAAAAGAATAAGAAATCAGGAAGGGGGCAAATAGTTTTTCACACCACTGTATATATTTTTTTTATCATATGACCAAGTTTGACCCTAATGGCTTCCCATAATGGCAGCACATTCAAAAACAAGGCTGTGTGTGATAATGGCAAGTTTAACGCGGAAAATAAGATGACTGAGGAAACATCACCAGGTGCTGAACTAAGACATTTGAAAGGAGAGTTTAGACCTGGAGCAGACGCGGCTCACCGTATGATCACTCGAGTTCACTATTCCTATAGTTCGAGTTCACTTTAATTTAACTTCTGTTATATGGTAATGTTTCATTATAAAACTGCGTAATCTGTTTCCTCTAATCTTTATTCCAACACTACACATTTATTACAATTGGAGTATTTTAAAACTGTGATTAATCGTGATTATAATTACACAATATTACTGTGATTAATTAGATTCAAATTTTTATCGATTAACAGCATGAGTTAAACATATAAAACTTTACCACAGAACCACACAGTGTGGCAGAGCACACACACACACACACACACACACACACACACACACACACACACACATTTCATTCAGAACAGAAAAATAAAACATTACTGCCTTTATTACTGACAGTCAGAGATCATGATATTAACGGTTAGGACGACGTCTCCGTACCCATGTGTCCATGTAGCACGTAACGCTACTCTCCCAGAATTCAACTCTATTTTATTGGTATAGCACTTTTAATCCACGCTGTCACAGAGCGGTTTTACATAAATAGTAATTCAATACCTAAATTTAGAAACATAAAAATGATATATAAACTCAGCCTGGAAACGCCTCACCTGTCTCCGTATCTACAGTATTTAAGGTCCTGATACCTCGGCACTGCGATCATTAGGTAGCACTGGTAAGGTATCAGGACCAAAGAAAAGACAAAGACAAGCGCGCAGAAAGTCAAGAGACACAGGCAAAGACCCAACCTCTGTCTCCCTAAGACACCGGCGAGAGAGAGAGAGAGAGAGAGAGAGAGAGACGCACTGTCCTTTAATCAAAGAGTTTTATTGTCATGTACGCATGCATGTACAAGGAATTTGATTTAGTGACAGAGCTTCCAGAACAAAACAATGACAAAACAACACGAACGGAAGTTGTTTTAACAGCAATTTAACAACAAATGGAGTAGGATGTGGGATTCTATCAAATAAGTTGAATAAATATATTTTGTGTTTTCAGTTTCTTTTGTGTTTCTCAATCTCCTTCTGAGTTTCTAATTAATAATCCACGCCATCTCCAAACGAAAAGGTCTTCCCATGCGTATCACAACACTCTCACAAACTCCTATTTCACTCACCCCTCTAAAGCCCTGCCCTAGGGCTCCTATACTATATACACTGCGTTCCAAATTATTACGCAAATGATATCTTTCTCGAATTTTCATAATTAGTAAATGCAAATATACAGTCAGTATAATTTTCTAGTCATCAACCTTTAGGGTATAATTTGAATTGAACAAATAAAAACATAAAACGCACTGTTCCAAATTATTATGCACATCAGAGTTAAAACATTTTATAGGTTGTTGTCATGCTTCCACTGTGAGTAACACACACTACGCTGCAGGTGCAGGAATGAACAGGGTTTATTCAGTCTCTTTAAACAAAATAATACCAAAAGACAACTCAAACTATCCACCCGTGGGTGGTACTTTCCGACGCGGTCTGCAGGCGGCAATACAAGAAAACAAAGGGCGTTCCTAAAACGCAGAGTTCAACGTGAGACTGGAAATGCTGCTCCACAGCCGAGTCAGTCCATAAGTGTGAAGCGGTCTTGCTTCACACTACCTCGCCTGCAGATACCGCTAGCCCTTGGGGGAGAAACACAAAGAAACAGTCATGCAATGAGGGTGTGGCATAGTGGTGACCAGACGCTGAGGTATGGGTTCGGCTGGGTTAAATAGTGCGACACATGAGGTAGAGACAGGTGATTCCTATTACATCATTAGGGGCAGACAATGACATACGCAGACACACTAGGGGGAGACAAAGCTACGGCTCAGTAAGCCGGTGAACCGGATCTCCGGGGCTGCGGAGGTTCGGATGTTACATTACCCCCCTCCCCAGGACCGGCTTCCTGAAGAGGAGGTGGGCGCTCCCCCTGCGTTACCAAAGGGGGTCGGAACCCGCCGACCTGATGGAATTGCCGGCGGGCGGGTCGGCCTCGGGGTCGCGGCGCAGGACGATCCGGCCGTGCCTTGTGGAACTCGGAAATGAGTTCGGGGCTCAGGATGTCCCGCGCCGGAACCCAGCTTCGCTCCTCCGGTCCATAACCCTCCCACTCCACCAGATACTGGAGTGAGCCTCCTCGCCTTCGGGAATCCAACAGCTGTTGGACTCTAAACGCCGGAGCGCCCTCGATCTCCACAGCCCCGGGGAGCGAGGGGGTCACGACCCCTCCATCCAGCGGTCCCCTTCTTACTGGCCTGAGAAGAGAGATGTGAAAGGTAGGGTTAATGCGCATGTGTGGGGGGAGTTGTAACTTAAACGATACCGGGTTAATTTGGGCTACGATGGGGAAGGGACCGATGAATCGTGGGGAAAGTTTACGACAGGGGAGGTTGAGAGAGAGGTCCTTTGTCGAGAGCCAAACCCGATCACCTACCTGGAGCGGAGGACTTTCCCCTCGCCGTCTATCGGCGAATTTTTTAAAACGGCGAACTGCTTGGGAGATATGAGCATGCGCTCCCTCCCATACTTTTTCCGCTTTTTTAAACCACTCATCCACCATGGGGATATTGGTGGGAGTGGCATCCCAAGGACAGAGCGGCGGCTGGTATCCGAGCACACATTGAAACGGCGTTAGGCCGGTTGAGGAATGTCTCAAAGAGTTTTGCGCATATTCCGCCCAGAGTAAATAGTCAGCCCATTCATGTTGTCGACTACTACAATATGCGCGAAGGAATTTCCCGAGATCTTGAACAGTCCGCTCTGCCTGTCCATTAGACTCCGGGTGATAGCCTGAGGTTAGACTAACAGTGGTCCCCAATTTCTGGAAAAAAGCTTTCCAGACTCTAGCGATAAATTGGGGACCATGATCTGAAACGATGTCCTCCGGAATACCATAGTAGCGAAACACTGCATCGAATAGGGTTTCCGTCACCTGAGCGGCGGTTGGGAGAGCGCAGAACGGGATAAATCGACAGCCTTTGGAAAAACGATCCACCACCACTAGGACTGTCGTGTACCCTTTTGACACTGGCAGATCCGTCACAAAATCCACCGCTAGGTGGGACCACGGTCTGTTAGGTGTGGGGAAGGGCATTAATTTACCAACTGGCAACCCTCGGGGGCTTTTAATAGTTGCGCACATAGCACAAGACGAAACAACTGTTTTCACTGTTTCCCGCATGTTTGGCCACCAAAACCTAGGTTCTAGTAATTGAAATGTTTTTAATTCGCCGGGGTGTCCAGATGTGAGGTTAAGATGGGCCTCCACGGTCACTCGTTCTCGTAGTGATCCCGGTACGTAGGTTCGATCCGGAGGACAGTCAGCCGGCACGGACTCGGTTCGTGTCGCCTGTACTATCTCCGTATCGAGATCCCACGCAATCGGGGCCACCACGAGTGCCGGGGGCAAAATGGTTTCGGGAGCCGTGGGTCGGTCCTGCGCCGCGAAACAGCGGGAGAGCGCGTCCGCTTTTAAGTTTTTAGAGCCGGGGCGATATGTAATGATAAAATGGAAACGAGTGAAAAACAGTGCCCAGCGGGCTTGGCGAGGGTTTAGTCTTTTAGCTTGTTGGAGGTACTCACGATTCTTATGATCGGTGAGCACCGTGAATGGATGTTCTGCTCCCTCCAACCAATGCCTCCATTCCTCTAACGCCGCCTTTATGGCAAGCAGTTCGCGATTTCCGATATCATAATTGCACTCAGCAGGTGTCAGTTTTCTCGAAAAGAAAGTGCAGGGGTACAGCTTCTCTGGGTGGCCATGGCGCTGTGACAGCACTGCTCCTAATCCTACTTCCGACGCATCGACCTCGACTACGAAGGGCTTAGTTGGGTCGGGAAGTTTTAATATAGGCGCGGAAGTAAAAGATCGTTTTAGCCGCTGGAATGCGAGACGCGCTTCCGGCGTGAACTGGCGCAGTTTTTGTGGTTTTCCTTTCAATAAGTTAGTGAGCGGTGCTGCCAACATACTATAGCCCCTAATAAAGCGCCTGTAAAAGTTAGCAAACCCAAGGAAACTTTGTAGCGCCTTCACTGATGTGGGTTCCGGCCATAACTGGACCGCACTGACCTTAGCTTTGTCCATCATGACCCCCCGTGGCCCTATGCGATAGCCCAGAAATGCTACCTCCGTTTTGTGGAATTCACACTTCTCCGCCTTCACATAGAGCCCATGTTCCCTCAGTCGACGGAGGACGGCGGTCACATGACGGACGTGCTCCCCATATGACCGAGAGTATATCAGAATGTCATCTAAATATACTATCACAAACCGGTTCAACATATGTCGAAGCACGTCATTCATGAACCCCTGAAACACCGCAGGTGCATTCACCAGTCCATAGGCCATCACGTTATACTGATAATGACCTGATGTAGTGCTAAATGCAGTCTTCCACTCATCGCCCTTGCGTATGCGCTGCGGAGGTCTAGTTTAGAAAAGATGGACGCGCCTCGGAGCAGGTCGATCGCGGCTGGTACCAATGGCAGTGGGTGCTTATACTTTACTGTGATGGCATTGAGCCCCCGATAATCAATACACGGCCTAAGGCCCCCCCCTTTTTTTTCGATAAAAAAGAATCCTGCTGAGGCTGGAGACGTGGAGCGACTAATGAGTCCCTGCCCGAGAGCCTCACTCACGTATTCCTCCATTGCCCGGGTCTCGGCTACGGACAATGGGTAAATCCGCGAGCAGGGCGGTGCTTTCCCGGGCAGGAGGTCAATAGCGCAATCCCACGGGCGGTGAGGGGGAAGTCGTGCGGCAGCCCTAATACTAAACACGTCTTTAAACCGGTCGTACTCAGATGGCACTGAAGTCGAAACCAGGGCGCTGGGGCTTTCGATAGAAGTTGTTTGGACCATCAATGAGGATGGTGAACAGAATTTTGCACATCGGGGGGACCAGGATATGATACGCGAACCAGCCCAATCAAAATTAGGGTTGTGAGAGCGCAGCCATGGGAGGCCGAGCACGACGGACTGACTCACCTGAGAAATCACATAGAAGTTTAATTCCTCAGTGTGGTTTGGGAAGGTTAATCGTATGGGCACGGAGATCATTTTAACGGGCGATTGTGCTAATGGGTTGCCATCGAGTGCATTAATCGCGATCGGGGTTGGAAGCTTCGACACAGGAGCATGCAGCGAGGAAAGAAGAGAGGATGAAATAAAATTCCCAGCCGACCCGGAATCTATTAAAGGGGAAACAGACACAACATGATTATGGTATGACAGTTCGGCATTGATGCAAAATGACTGGGTGACGCGTGAGGGTGTGTGTGGAGTTACTTGTAACAATGGGCAAGTTTTTATGAGGTGTCCTCCCCCCCCCCGCAGTACAGGCAAAGTCCTGCCGTGAATCGGCGCCTCCTCTCCTGTGCGGACAGCCGGGACGTGCCTACATCCATCGGCTCCGCTGGGCTTTCTCGGGGTCTCGGCAGACTCTTGCTGGGGCTGAGACGGCGGCGCGGTGCAGCACTGCCCCCTGCTGCTCTCGCGGGGTTCTGCCGTTTCTGACCGCGGAGGTGCTGGTCCAGCTTGATGGCGAGCTGGATGGTCTCATCGAGGTCCATCTCCACATCACGGCATGCCAACTCGAGTTGGATCTCGGGTTGCAGACCATCCCGGAAGCGTGCGAGGAGACTCTTCTCACACCATTCACTCTCCGCGGCCAGGATTTTGAACTTGACGGCATAATCCACTACCGTGGCCTGCCCTTGTCTCAGTCGCAGTAGTTGCTGTTCTCCCGTTCGACCCTGATCTGGGTGGTCAAAGACTGAGCGAAAGGCACGTTGGAACCGCGTAAAATCAATTACGTCTCGGCCCCCCGCACACCACATCGCCGTTGCCCAGTCCATCGCCGCACCTGTGAGCTGTTGGGTGACGAAACTGATCTTTTGACGGTCGTCCAGTCCCGGGTAGTTCGCCAGATATAGCTCACAGGCGAGGAGAAACTTCCTGCAGCCCTCTGGGTCACCCGCATATCTTTCAGGGGGGGCCGCTCTTGGTGGGGATCGTGATGGGCGCCTCGGCGCCGGGGATGAGGGCGACTGGCCGGCAGCAATGTCACGGACACTGTGAGCCAGGTCGTTGATCGCCCGCGCTAGACTGTCCATTTGCCCCTGCTGTCGTCGGATATAATCCATCATGGGCGGGGTATCGCCGGGCAGGGGCGTTCCTGCTGCAGTCTGGAAGACGGTCTGGTCATCTGTCATGCTTCCACTGTGAGTAACACACACTACGCTGCAGGTGCAGGAATGAACAGGGTTTATTCAGTCTCTTTAAACAAAATAATACCAAAAGACAACTCAAACTATCCACCCGTGGGTGGTACTTTCCGACGCGGTCTGCAGGCGGCAATACAAGAAAACAAAGGGCGTTCCTAAAACGCAGAGTTCAACGTGAGACTGGAAATGCTGCTCCACAGCCGAGTCAGTCCATAAGTGTGAAGCGGTCTTGCTTCACACTACCTCGCCTGCAGATACCGCTAGCCCTTGGGGGAGAAACACAAAGAAACAGTCATGCAATGAGGGTGTGGCATAGTGGTGACCAGACGCTGAGGTATGGGTTCGGCTGGGTTAAATAGTGCGACACATGAGGTAGAGACAGGTGATTCCTATTACATCATTAGGGGCAGACAATGACATACGCAGACACACTAGGGGGAGACAAAGCTACGGCTCAGTAAGCCGGTGAACCGGATCTCCGGGGCTGCGGAGGTTCGGATGTTACAGTTGTAAAGAACTGAAAATGGTCTTTTGTTGAATTTGCAGCATTATGAGGTCATATTTACTGAAATCAAAAACAATTTAAATCAAAAACATCCTAACAGGGCTACATGTTACATCTTAACATAGGACCCCTTCTTTATATCACCTTCACAATTCTTACATCCATTGAACTTGAGTTTCTTTGTAGGATGTCAGAATAGCCTCCCAGAGCTGCTGATTTGATGCGAACCGCCTCCCACCCTCATAGGTCTTTTGAGGATTCTCCAAAGGTTCTCAATGGGGTTGAGGTCAGGGGAGGATGGTGGCCACACCATGAGTTTCTCATAGCATGCCATAGCAGCCAATGACACAGAGGTATTCTTTGCAGCATGAGATGGTGCATTGTCGTGCATGAAGATGATTTTGCTACACAAGCCACGGTTCTTCTTTTTGTTACCATGGAAGAAAGTGGTCAGTCAATATACTTTGCAGAGGTCATTTTCACACCTTCAGGGACCCTACAGGGGCCTACCAGCTCTCTCCCCATGATTCCGGCCCAAAACATGACTCCAGCACCTCCTTGTTGACGTCGCAGCCTTGTTGGGACATGGTGGCCATCCACCAACCATCCACTACTCCATCCATCTGGACCATCCAGGGTCGCACGACACTCATCAGTAAACAAGACTGTTTAAAAACTTGTCTTCATGTATGCCTGGACCCACTGCAACCGTTTCTGCTTGTGAGCATCGATTAGGGGCCGAATAGTAGGTTTATGCACAACTGCAAGCCTTTAAAGGATCCAACACCTTGAGGTTCGCGGGACTCCAGAGGCACCAGCAGCTTCAAATACCTGTTTGCTGCTTTGTAATGGCATTTCAGCAGCTGCTCTCTTAATCTGATGAATTTGTCCTGCAGAAACCTTCTTCATTCTGCCTTTATCTGCACGAACCTGTCTGTGCTCTGAATCGGCCACGAATGTCTTCACAGTACGATGAGTTTTTGTGAAATATCTAATGTTTTCATACCTCGTCCAATTTGACGCTTTTCGGCAGCAGTGTTTAATTTAAAAACTAAACATTTAATGTTTATGACACATCCCTAAGACAGTGTACAGTACACCATCTCGTGGTGTGACATCCTGAGACAACATGAGGAAGGAACACTGAGAGGAAAAAGACTCCAAAGGGAACCGTCCTCATGTGGGTGATATCAGATGGAGAGACCATAAACCAGACCCTGCTGTAACTGTGAGCTCTGAGGGCAAAAGTGCAGCTGTATAACAGGAAATAAGGTTTCGTTAACAGGATGTCCACTGTGTTGAGGTTACTCACTGTTCACTGATGGAGACTTGAGTACAAAACTGTTCGCGGTGAGCGACTGCAGTCCCACACCATCACTGTGACACTATGTGTGTGTATCAGACACAGTCTTAAGTTTGTGATGAGAACTCCTCCACCCAGACGTAGGTCATCAGGATGGATCAGACAAGTCCAAAGGATGAAATGGTCAGGATCACTGGTCTATCTGGATCACTGGTCTATCAGGATCACTGGTCTGTCAGGATCACTGGTCTATCAGGATCACTGGTCTATCAGGATCACTGGTCTGTCAGGATCACTGGTCTGTCAGGATCACTGGTCTGTCAGGATCACTGGTCTATCAGGATCACTGGTCTGTCAGGATCACTGGTCTATCTGGATCACTGGTCTATCAGGATCACTGGTCTATCAGGATCACTGGTCTATCAGGATCACTGGTCTGTCAGGATCACTGGTCTATCAGGATCACTGGTCTGTCAGGACGCTGTATGTAGCTCAACAGTGCAAGCTAAGGAAAATCTATTCACAAAAATGCTTGGCTGAATAAATAGGTTTTTAGCTTAGACTTAATGTTTTGTATAGGACTTAGATAGCTTTTTTGTTAACTTAAAATGCCAGCCTGCTTTGTCTCAGCTAGTCAGCTAATTAGGTTTCTTAGTTAGTTAGTTAGTTTCTGTTAATTTATGTTGCGTGTATCACTTTGGTCCTGGAGGAACGTTGTTTCGTGTCACTGTGTATCGAACTGAATATGGTTGAAATGACAATAAAAGCCGACTTGACTTAAACACTGAGACTGTGTCTGAGTCTCGAACACTATTTGGAAGACTATTCCATAATTTTGGGGCTTTGTAAGAAAAAGCTCCGCCCCCTGCTGTAGTTTTCATAATACGCGGTACTGACAAGCAGCCTGCATCCTTTGACCGAAGTAGGCGTGGCGGATCGTAAGACACTAGCAGTTCGCTCAGATACTGTGGCGCGAGACCATTTAATGCTTTATATGTCAAGAGTAGTATTTTAAAATCAATGCGAAATTTCACAGGGAGCCAATGTAGTGAAGATAGAATAGGGGTGATGTGCTCATATCTTCTGGTTCTAGTGAGGACTCTCGCTGCTGCATTCTGGACTAGCTGAAGCTTGTTTATGCACCTAACTGAACAACCAGACAGTAAGGCATTACAATAGTCCAACCTAGAGGTGATAAAAGCATGAACTAGTTTTTCTGCATCGTTTAGCGACAATACAGTGGTTACTCAACCAGAATGGTTATTACCGTCGCGCTCACCGCCATTTAAAGGCAACAGCAGCCAAAATTAATCAGTTGCATTTCAGCCTCGTTTCACTGAATAATCCCCCACTTTTCATCAGTATAATGACACACACACACACAGCAGCAGCAGACCGAGTTGTCACTCCCCTAAATTTAAAGAATACAAACTAGTTGTGTGCGAGTTTGCTGTTTTTTCTATAGTATGCTGAAGCAAAATCAAAATAAAACATTTTATTTTGTTTTATTTAAATTTTGCTATAATTAAAATAAAACAATTTTTAAAACAATATCTCCCAGGATTCGAACCGGCGCTTTGTGTATCCCTGACCGAGCGCTCTAACCACTACACCAAGCGGGCACTTAGAGACAACACACCCCAGTCACGTTAATAAGCCACTCGACTTCTTTGAAAACAAGCTCTAGATAAGTGATGAAGTAAGCCTGTTATAATAATAAATTGGTGTTGTTTGATCTTATTGGTTTAGAAATTTATATTTAATTAAAACCCTACACACTTCTTTTCTAATTACACGTGATAAAATCTAAAGGCTCACTGTGTTAATATTTATTGTGCTTAAATTTGATCCTAATAAGATTTGATTTAATTTGAATTCTACATTTGAACTGTAATTATAGTACTGTGATTATGAATTCGGTCAACTACAGTGTTTCACTTGATGTTATCGGCTACTACGTGTATTATTTAATGGAACGCGTCTCATTAATGCGGCAGAGAATGAACTAAGGCATGAGGCGTCAGTCTGTAGTTATATAGCGCCACTCAGTGGTAAAAGCCAGCAAATGCACAAACCCAAATGCTGTCGCCGAGCGCGGCGACGGTAAAAACGAAGCTCCGATTAGGTGACCACTGTATATTTCTTATCTTGGCAATATTTCTGAGGTGAAAGAATGCTATCCTGGTGATATTATCTACATGAGCTTCAAATGAAAGGCTGGAATCTATAATCACACTGAGGTCTTTTACTGTTGCACTTGATGAAACGTTCCCCTTAATCCAGATTTCTATTAAACATAATATATTAAACTCCTGATCTGTGAAAGTTCATTAACAATAACTGCTTTAGATGTGAGAGATCTAATATTTATCATTCCTAGCTTTAGATCAGAAGTTTTGGCTGTGTATTCAGGCTGCTTTGAATTTTTGGTCTGAGTGACGACTCTATGCAGCTAGCAGACGGTTGGTTTAGCCTGTCTGTCTGCTCCCTGGCCTGGGCTCTGGATTGTCACCGATTAACTAGACCTCTACTGAGACTATGAGCTATACTACAGGAAATGAGAGCAGCACCTTCCCGAGTGGGATGGACACCGTCCCGCCCTAACAGGCCAGCTTTGCCCTCAAAGGTCTTCCAATTATCTATGAAGCCCACATTATTTTCGGAGCACCACCTGGACATCCAGCGGTTCAGCGACCATAACCTGCTGAACTGTCCGGCGCCTGGTCCTAGCTAATGTCACGTGCCTCAGGTTAGAGTCTCCTATTACCAGGACTCTTACAGGTTTCTCAGCGGCTCTTCACTGAGGAAAGCAAACCTGCTGGACACGGAGAGCGCAGAGGAGGATGCTGGATACTTAATCCACCTAAGGCTCCCAGACTTTCCACTGGCTCACCCACTCTAACCCTGGAAGCTCAACTCTACTTCTGCAATCTTGTTTTTGAATGTTTATGTAAGCTCCAAGTTTGTGCAGTATTTAAACTGTGGTTTATTAATTTTGGCTTCAGTCTGACACTACTGGCGTCTCCTTCTCTGGAAAGTTGAAAGTGGTTGGAAGTGATTTACTCACAGCGACAGCATCGTCCATGTAGAACATCAGGAAAGATAAATAATGATTAGTTGAAAAAATAAATAGCACTGAATGATTGGCAGTAATGTTGCTACAATTATCAGATAATTAACGTAAAAAAGCTGCCAAATACAGTATACAACCTGAATCCTGGAAAAGTTGTGATGTTTTTTGAATTTGAATAAAATAAAAAATAAAATACTTTCAAATCACATGAGACAATATTTTATTCACAATAGAACTTATAGAACATAAGAACTTATAGAACACAGTTTTATCCAGTAAATGAGCTTTTGATGTCTGCTACAGGTTTAAAAAGGTTGGAAGATTGTCTACTGTGAATAAAATATTGTCTCTGTGATTTGAAAGTATTTTAGTCTTGTATTTTATTCAAATTCAAAAACGTCCCAACTTTTCTAAAATTCAGAACAAAACAAAATAAATGAAATAAATGTGTGCAGCAACATGAAGGACAACAGGGTCCATCAAGTGTCTCATCTGAGCTTGTTGAAGCGTAACACGTTTGTTTATTAGCAGAAGCTAGCATCATCGCTAAGTTCTCCTGCGCGTAAGTGTTTTATTCCTCACCTCAGAGTGATGAGTGTACGGGTCAAAGACAACCTTTACATCAAGTCCTGTTAATAACCGTTTACATATTCAACCAGATTAAACATATAAAGATGTTCAGTGTTTGGTGAGATTCGTATAACATGTTAAATAAAGTGTGTTTTGCTGCACTGGTAGAAGAACGTAATGTTCTACAGAGTCAAGCAGATGAACGCTGATCCAGAACGTCATGTGGTGTTGATCATGTCCTGCCTTTTTTTCCACAGCAGAACAGAAGACGTCCTCAGAGCCGAGTCACGCTAAAGAACCCTCAACAGGTTTATAATTAATTTTTAATCTCTGTGATTAATAATGAATTTATTTAATATCCTACATAAACAAATAATATATTTCATTTATGAGATTCATGAGTTTGAGCTTGAAATAATTAAGCACATTAAAGAGAAAAACATAAATAATTTGACTTTTTATTTCATTCAAGAAGCTGCTTTGATGGACACAATGAAGGACGGCCCTGTGTGTTCAGAGAGTGAGTCCGGTGCTTTATTAATCTCTGCTCTCAGTTTCTCCTCTTTACTAAAGAGGTTTAGGGTTAGAGGTTATACTAAACCATACTGTACCTCTTTCCTTTGTGTTGTCCAGCTCAGCGTTTCCTGGTGATATCACTGGTGCTGAATGTCATCCTCCTCGTCCTTCTGCTCATCATTGGACTTTACCGTCTATGTAAAGATTCTACACATTCTAAGGTGAGAGTTTGTCTGTCAGAGACAAAGTGTCACGTCTTAAATGTGTGATGAGACGTAACACACTCAGATAAAATTGCTATCCACCACTTTCTCATGCGTAACCTCAAAGGTGCCTGTGATTGGTCAGTGTTGCTGTGATTGACAGGCGAGGGCATATGCCCCTCCCATCCTGAGAGTCGTTCTTCCTCTTTTGCACTCTCCGACATGACGGATGGCTGTGACATCATCAGGACTCCACTCCGGAGTTCACAAACATTTTTAACCCAAAATCTAGACAATTTGATGATGTCACTTTCAGAAGTGTTTTATGTTTAATGTTAGAAAAATAAAAATGGGCTGCTGGTGGCACAATCGGTTAAGGCTGTGTGTTCCTGGGTTACTGAACAGATGGTCGGGGGTTTGAGTCCCAACACCACCAGGCTTCCACTCTTGAGCAAGGCCCTTAACCCTGTCTGCTCCAGGGGGCGCTGTATCCTGGATCACCCTGCACTTTGACCCCAGCAACCTAACAATGATATGTGAAAAAGCCATTGAGGTTCATGTGACAAATAATGACATTTTTGTTTAAGTGTATGAGAGACTGGACAAGGCTTATTAAAAACACACAATGAACACAAAGAGAAGGTTTGGAAGTAAAATCGAAAAATTCATGTAGACTGAGGATTAAACAGAGAAGAAGCAGAGACGTCCAGATAGTTCAGAAATAGTATGAGTGCGAATGAACAATATGAGGAACGAAATGAATCTGTGAAGAGAAAATGAGACACGGCGATGGTGCAGAACATTTTAAAGGTTAAACAGTAAAGAAGCTCCAGGAGTTTAAGAGAAAAACAAACTGTAGATCCTCAGCAGGCGACACTGAGGTTTTTATCCCAGACACGCCTCTCTGACCGCTGCCTTATTTTTGGGTCGTATCTCCATTATTCCGTTCATGCTGATTTTTCCGCAGGACAGAATCAGAGATTCATTTATTCTCACACTGTTTATCTGCAGCTGTTACAGAATCTGTACATTTAAGTTTTACTTTCAGTTTCAGGGCTCTGTTCCTCCAGAGGTCATGTCACTGCAGTATGTAAATACAGAAACTGACACCCAGGTATTATTATTTAAATCATTTTTATCTTCTCTTGCTGTCTCTTCCTTCTGCTCTGGAGGTGTGTGATGTAATTATTCCTGCGGTATCGCTGGAGTTTCATCAGCACCTCCGTCTTACAGTCTGGAACGATTAGCGCATGTCTGAAACAATCCGTAACTCTACATTGTTATACCGTATGTACAGGACAGAGTCTCTGCGGCATGAGAACGCTTCAGTATAGACGAGGTGTAAAAGGGTCTGTGAGAAAAGTGAGACTTTGGGGGATTTTTATGACGTTTTTGAATTTCTAGCGCAGAATCACTACATTACTGACCTGCAAGGCCACGCCCACTACAAGTGTGTAGTACCCTGGGGTTTTAATTTGAGGGGTTAAGGACACATCCATTTCTGTCCTGAACACGCACACACATACACACAGCCTGACTTAGTCACAAACATCATGATTCATTTGAGATTTCCTTTTTTTTTTTATTTGTCAGAACTTTACAAGTTTAATGTAAGGTCCCGCTTTAATGAATCTCTTCCATCAGACCCCCTCAGACCTTCTCAGACCTCCTCAGACCCCCTCAGACCACTCAGATCCCCTCAGACCTTCTCAGACCCCCTCAGACCCCCTCAGACCTCCTCAGACCCCCTCAGTGCCCTCAGACCCCCTCAGACCCCCTCAGACCTCCTCAGACCCCCTCAGACCTCCTCAGACCCCCTCAGACCTCCGCAGACCCCCTCAGTGTCCTCAGACCCCCTCAGTGCCCTCAGACCTCCTCAGACCCCCTCAGACCTCCTCAGACCCCCCTCAGACCTCCTCAGACCCCCTCAGTGCCCTCAGACCTCCTCAGACCCCCTCAGACCTCCTCAGACCTCCTCAGACCTCCTCAGACCCCCTCAGACCTCCTCAGACACCCTCAGTGCCCTCTGATCTCTTCTTGTTTTCTGTTTGTCTCTGTTACAGTACAGAGTTCGAGTGACGCACTGTGTGTTTATCACATGATGAATGTAAAGTACTTGTTGATAAGCTGATCTTCTGTGTTTCTGATAGAGTTTAGACGGAGGTTCTTCATCATAAAGGAGTCTGCAGTGGAGGAGCTTCAGGAGAGTTTCAGACGGAGCCGCGGGTCTCAGTGACGCGTGAAACACACAGGCTGGATTTGGACTGAAGCTGGTGATGATTATAAACTGATACGTTCATCATCTGGTGGAGTGTGTCTTCCTCCTGTGTGTGTGTATATATATAAACCTGAACAAACCCACAGCTAAAACCTGATGTGTGGATTGAGAAGGAAATGAAAAACCTGATGTAAAAATGAGTGAGTCCACCTGAGGGACGATGTCTCACATGTTTTGTCCGTCTGAGAGAAGGATCACTGTGTCACATAATGAACACAAAACCACAAACTCATAACGCTGCGGAGAGCGAGCGGCGGCCCCGAGGAGCCTGCGCGAGGTGTGTGTGACGGCGATTAAACAGGTGGTGGCGCTGTGAGACTCTGATTGTGCTCCATTATGGAGGAACCTCATGAACATTTTTCACATGATGCACTGAACTGGAATTGACTGATTACGTCGCCATGGCAACACGTATGAAGATATCAACAGCTTACACGCTGTTATATGTTAATATATACCTAATGTGTCTGTGTGTGTGTGTGTGTGTGTGAGAGAGAGAGAGAGAAGTGTTGAAGTGCAGTAAATCTCTTCCTAAAGCAGAAGCTCTGACACGTTTCACCTTCGCAGCAAATCCTGAGCTCTAAACAAGCCCCGCCCACTTTCCCCATAACAACATGTGTTAAATGGACCTAGAGACATTTGCAGTCTCAGATCTGATTGGCTCATATAGTTGATGATGCAATACCACTTCCTGGTCATGTGGTCATTGCCAAGAGGTTTATCCCTGTGAAATAACAGAATAATTAAATAATACACACATGTTGCATGTTTAAAAGGTCAAACTGGGGTTAAACTCTCCAGATGTTCTCTGGCCAGTGCTGCAGAAAATTATATAAGCTAATTATTATAATAATATTATAAATATATTATATTATAGAAATGTAAATATGACATATGTTAATGTTAATATTAATAATAAATTGAAGATTATTTATATCATATTTAACACTGGACAGTGTGTGTGTGTGTGTTTCTGATGTGTAAAGCTTTATTTATATAGTTTATTGTTAATAATGTGCCGATGAACTGCATGAATAATAAACGTCCTGGTGTTAAACTGGTTTGTACACTTTTATTATCAGCTCTTTCTGGAGTAGATCAGACAACAGGCCGAGGTTATGAGACCGTCCAGTCCTCGGGGACGGCAGATGTGAAGCGGCTGATCTTCCTGTGCTGCTGTGGAATCTGCTCGATGTTCACTTGCTGGTCTCACTGGGACGCATCATCGTCATCCCGCCAGATCCTCACCAGATGTTCACTCTAACTGGAACTATGTGATGTCTGGAGGAGAAGATCATGGTTCTCTTAATGTGGTGTAGTGGGGCATGTGCACACTCATGTGAGGGACACAACGACACACTAACTGTCCATTATATAAACAAGTGATCCTGCAGAAGATAATCAGAACGTTGTGAGATGTGAAGATTGGCATGGACCTGAGCTCCTTCTGTAAACTGTAAAAAGATCCTTCAGATACTGAGAGATAACGAGTGAAAAGAGATGTAAAGAAAAACAAAGAGGAGAACGAGAAGTGTGTGTGTGTGTGTGTGTGTGTGTGTGTGTGTGTGTGTGTGTGTGTGTGTGTGTAGCGATTTGGGCACACGCCGTGACAATATAATTCACTTAATTAAAGCAACAGTGTTTGTCCTGATTCCAGGATGAGGACATGAGAACTGAAGTGGAAATAAACCTAGGGTTAGAGTTAGGGTTAGATTTTCAATGTGTTTATTTTTTCCTCTTCATTCTTAAAAAAAAAAGTCTTTGCCCACCTGATAGAGCAGATAACACGCTGTCAAAGCACACCAAACCAGCAGGGTGTAAGGGTCTCCTGGGCTGTGTGATAAACTATGTCACATTGTGACCTTAAACCCAGGAGATACGGCTCTATGTTGCACACACACTTCCACTTTCTCATTTCTGATTATCTTCACCCTGGGAGGAGTGAACAACACACAGTATGAGTGCAGATCAATCCCTGCTCTCCGTTATCACCCAGATGAGGATGGGTTCCCTGTTCAGTCTGGTTCCTCTCCAGGTTTCTTCCTATCACCATCTCAGGGAGTTTTTCCTTCAGCACCGTCACACTCGACTCGTTCATCAGGGACGATCTGATCATTCTGACTCACACACACTCACATCTCACACTCACTCACATCTCACACACACTCACATCTCACACACACTCACATCTCATACACGCTCACATCTCACACACACTTAAATAATGCTTTTGATTGTGTAAAGCTGCTTTGTGACAATGACAATTATTAAAATAAAATAAAATACAAACCTGAGGAAGGTAAACTCACCTCTCATCAAAAAGGACATTTCAGAAAACACACACACACACACACACACACACACACACACACCTCAACAACATCACAACACACTCAACACAAACACTGAAAAAACAAGATGAGGCAAATCATTATTGTCAGAACAAAGATTCTCATAAACGCGTCCCCGCTCCTCCAGGAACTAAGAGCAGGCTACACACACACACGCGCGCGCACACACACACACACACACACCAAACAAGCAGAACAAAAATAGTCATGTTCTTGGACTCTAAACATTTCACCCTAGATAAGCCTCTTCCTGGTCAGGATGTCATTCTGTGTCACTTTTACATTAGCACAGGGAAACGCATAGGGAAACACTTTTCTTCTCTCATCTCAGGGTCAGCCAGGATACAGCGCCCCCTAGGGTTCGAGGGCCCACAAATGACCTACAGCTCTACACTAAACCAACATGAAGATCAGGAAAGGCCTGCTAAATCCCCGAGAGTGTACCTAGCACACCACACCTTCATCCGCTCAGGCTCCAGCACAATGACGCCCATGCCTCAACCAGGAAGCGGGAGACCGGCTCCTTGTGCCAAAAATCCCAAAGACCCTTAGGGACACACACACACACACACACACACACACACACATCTTGTGGTCAACAGGAAAAACCTACAAGCAGAGATACTTCTGATATTCACAGATCAGCACCGACCCCCTCACCCCTGCCCCCCCATGCCACCCTGCCTCTGTGCCAATATCCCAGACTCCTCCTCTCTCAGCACTACACAGGAACTAAACAAATAGACCTACTCGTCCGTTCTCTACAGCGCTCATCCTATGCGGTCCACACTAATGAAAAAAACACTACATGTAGTCTATTAATAACTATATTTAATATTCTAATAATCAAATAATTCTGTTTGCTTTGACAGTCAGTGGCAGAGGTCTAGAAGGAGAACAGCGACATAATGGCGCTCTGCTGGTTTATTAATGTGTCCAGTGTACTTCAGAGAGAGAGAGAGAAAGAGAGAGAAAAAGACACATTAACAGTCCTGAATCTCATTGTGAACTTCAGCAAGTCAGTCAGACAGGCATGCAGAGGGTAGGATTAGATTAGATTAGATGAGATCAGAATCGATTAGACAGGCTAAGGTCAGGTTATATTAAATTAGATTTGATTGGATTTGACTAGATTAGATTGAGATAGGCTAAGAGTAGGTTAGATCAGATTATAATTAATGAAACTAGATTAGATTAGATTAGCATGGTGCACGAGCACGATGTGAAGAGAGCCTTCAAGAGAGTGAACACCAGGAAAGCAGCAGGACCAGACGGCATCTCAGGCCGTATCCTCAGAGCCTGAGCAGACCAGCTAGCACCTGTGTTCACTGAGATATTCAACATCTCTTTATCTCAGTCGGTGATCCCCACATGCTTCAAAGAGTCCATCATTGTTCCTGTTCCAAAGAAACCTCATCCTGCCTCCCTCAATGACTATCGCCCTTTGAACACCTGGTCAGAGACTTCATCATCTCTTCACTACCGGGACACACTCGACCCACTACAGTTCGCTTATCGTCCGGACCGTTCCACAGACGATGCAATCTCAAATCTCCTCCACACATCACTCACTCACCTGGACACTAAGAGGGGAAATTATGTGAAAATGCTCTTCATCGACTACAGCTCTGCATTTAATACCATAATTCCCTCCATACAAACCACCAAGCTGGAGCACCTGGGACTCAGCTCATCTATATGTCAGTGGATCTCCAACTTCCTAACTGGCAGACCACAGGCAGTAAGGATGGGTGGTCATGTCTCAGCCTCCCTCACTCTCAGCACTGGAGCCCCCCAGGGTTGTGTTCTGAGCCCCCTGCTGTACTCTTTATACACTTACTGTACGACTGCGTGGCCACTACCAACTCCACCGCCGTCAAGTTTGCTGACGACACTGTCGTGGTGGGCCTGATCACGAACAACGATAAGTTGGCCTACCTGGAGGAGATTGGAAATCTGGAGAACTGGTGCCAGAGGAACAATCTCCTCCTGAACGTCAGTAAGACAAAGGAGCTGATAGTGGACTTTAGTACAAAGCAGGAGAGGAACTACCAGACCCCCGTCATCAACAGGAGCCCAGTGGAGAGAGTGGACAGCTTCAGATACCTCGGTGTTCACATCACTCAGGACCTGTCATGGTCCTGTCACATCAACACCATGGTGAAAAAGGCCCGGCAGCGTCTGTACCACCTCAGACGTTTGAGAGACTTCAGACTGCGCTCCAAGGTGTTCAGGAATTTCTACTCCTGCACCACAGGGACCATCCTGACGGGAAACATCATGACCTGGTTTGGAAACAGCACCATGCAGGACAGATGAGCTCTACACAGGGTGGTGCGATCAGCCGAGCGCATCATCTGCACCAAGCTCCTTGACCTGCACTCAATCTACACCAAGCGGTGCTGGACCAAGGCCAGGACGATCGTGAAGGACCTCAGCCATCCCAACAATGGACTGTTCTCTCTGTTGCGGTCAGGAAAGCGCTTCCGCTCCCTGAAGGCCAACACAGAGAGACTGAGGAGGAGCTTCTTCCCGCAGGCGATAAGGTCTCTCAACCATACCACATTCACACCACAAACACAGAACTAATACAAACTGTTAACGTCAATGGACACTATGGACACTTTCATGCACATCTACATTTACATTGGAACTCATGTTTATGTTTACATTCTGGACCTTTGCACAAAGTCACTTTAATAAGGCACCTTAAGACATGTTTCTATGCAAATTACTTGCACACCATACATCCTCCACCAAATTTCAATAAAAAAAAAAAAAAAGAAAATCTCTATTGTACAGTATATTTCTATTTTTATTTCTATTTTATGTACAGTATACTTTTTTTATTTTTATTTTTATTCTAGTTTTTCCTATTGTATTTCTTTATTCATATTTATTTATTACTATAAGTTTTAATTCTCTTTTTAAGGTCACTGGCGGTCGTGTAAGCATTTCACTGCATATCGTACTGTGTATGACTGTGTATGTGACGAATAACATTTGAATTTGAATTTGACTAGATTAGACTTCACTGTAATAAATGTATATTTGGAGGAGGTAAACATGGAGTAAACCTGAAACTGTGCTGAAAGGCTGTTCATGTTCTGGTCTAATGATTCACTCTTCATTGTAAACTTTACTCCTTTAGTGTCCGAGAGCTGACATGTGTTCGGATCCCCAGGGTGAATCCCACTGATCCTCCTGGTGCTGATTTCAGCATGACGTCACTCAGAGCTTCCATCCTTCCTTTCAGTTTCACTTTTCATTATTGTGTACGCCTCTCTGTGTACTGTCTGTCTCTGTGGCACACACACACACACACACACACACAGTATCAATCACGTGATTTCAGAGAACCCAGGCACGCGGTTCTGTCTGGTCCATCGTGTGGCTGACTGACGTCCTGCTGAATCCTGATCCATCTGCTCAAAACTAAACAATTACATTAAATAGTAATGATAATTACACATAACATACTGCTGAGAGACACCCTGGTCCATAAGTATATGGACAGTGGTGTGTGTGTGTGTGTGTGTGTGTGTGTGAGCGTAATTAAGCTTTAATTCAAGGCTTTAACTAAAATATTACATGTTTAGAGTTACAGACATGTTCACCGGCTCAAAAGTAACTGGACAGCTGAGTGATGATCAGTGTGATGGCCGGTTCTGGATGTTTTTTAGTTGTTTCATAACTGATTGCTAGAAAGTTGATTCTGAGTGTTGAATTAGCATTCAGTGTGTGTTCATGAGAACCTTCAGTCTGCAGTCCAGAGAGGTGATGATGCAGGTGAAGGAGGCCATCATTAGGCTAAAAAACACACAACAGACCTCAGAGAGAGAGAGAGAGAGAGAGAGAGAGAGAGCAGGAGCGCACCAGCGGACTCAGCAGCACCAAATATCATGGAGGAGCGCAGAAGAGCAGAAGATTACTAAAGTGGAGGATCATAGAGTTCTTTCCTTCACAGAATCCTAGTGAGGAACGCTCTGGAGGAGGCAGGAGCATCAACGTCAACATCTACAGTCAGGAGACGCCTTCAAGAGTGTAAATACAGAAGGTTTAGCTTGAGATACAGAACACTGCGAGCTCTGAGGAACAGGAACGACCGAGTAAAGCTTGCTAATAAACTCTAATAAACCCTGCAGGGTGAGTGGTGAAAGGAAGGGCTCATCATCATCATCATCAGACATGGTGTAGGTGGTGTTATGGTGTGGGATAACAAGCCAAAACGCAGAGAAAGGTGAAGAACTGGAATGTAATTAAAGGGCGGAGTCGATCACCTGACCTCAACCCACCTGAGCTGCTTTTCACATACTATAGACTAATTACTCCTGATTGTGTGTGTGTGTGTTATTTGAATTTCTGATGTTTTTTTCGGAAAAAATCTAAATATCTGAGATATTCCTTTCTTTACCTGCTCTGGACCGGACTGCAGTGAAGAGCAGAAAGAGTGTGTGTGAAGGGAACGAGGGACATAAAGCCATACATATATATATATATATATATATATATATATATATATATATATATATATATGTGTGTGTGTGTGTATGAGAGAGGACATGTAGTTAGTTGGTGTGAGAGAAGAGGATTCAGAGGACAGGGTTAGATGAAGGCAGATGATTTATGAAATGTGGCGCCTCTGAAATGGAACAGTCGAAAGACAAAGAAGAAGAAGAATGTATATCTGTGTATGTGCGAGAGAGAGAGAGAGAGAGAGAGAGAGAGAGACGCTCAGAGCTGCAAGACTGGACATGAACACCAGGTTAAACATCTTCATGTAGAGAATCATGAGTCATTACTGCTCCACTCCCTCACTGTCACGGGGCAGCACCTGACTCTCCTCATCTCCTCGATCCGCTCTCTCTCTCACACACACACACACACACACACACACACACACACACATGAGAACGAGAAATTATAAATAATAATAATCTGTATTATTATTATTATAAAAAAGACTTTTCAGACACAGGCCTGAGTTTTGAGTTTTCTTGGGATCGTCTCCGGATCCTCCACGGCCTCGATACCGGCCTCCACGTTCACACCGAGGATCATTACATCATTTATTAGGATCTGCAGGCAGGTTAAATGATTTTAATTAAAAAATAAAAAAAACTTTTAGAAATATAATAACATTTTCCATTTTTTGTTTACATTTATTTTAGTGTTTATATATTCCATTTACTTCTTATGTAGTTAGTTGGTGTGAGAGAAGAGGAAGCTGAGGACAGGGTTAGATGGAAACAGCTGAAAGACAGAGAAGAAGAAGATATTTCATTTACTTTTATGACATGTCTGTTGTAGTTGTGTGTGACTAATCCCGTGTGTCTTCACTCCGACTGTGAACTAGAGGACGAGTTTAATTCAGCCGGCGCTCAGGACTCTTCATATATAATCTTAATATAATCCTCTTCCGGAACTTTTATTTTGAAAACCGGATATGACGTACCCGGAAGTGGGTGATGTGTTTGTGCACGTGTTGTGTGTGTTTTCCTGCAGCAGTGGACTGAGTGTGAGTGTGATTTACTTTAGGCTGAGGGATAATGAGAGGAGGCGGATTTACTGAATCAATACGTCACTGTGTGTGTGTGTGTGTGTGTGTGTGTGTGAGAGAGAGAGAGAGTGTGTGGGGGGAAGAAGGTTTTTAAAAGTTGTTCTTTTATATGTAAAACAGGTTTTGACTTTAGCTTAGCCTAACGCTAGCGTGTGTGTGTTGCCATGGAAACGGACGCGTCACTGCTCCAGGCTGAGCTGCAGGAAGAGGAGGAGCTTCATCACCTGCTGCAGGTGTTTAATTACACTCAGAACCGCCCACTCAAGATAATCACACACACACACTGTCTGAGGTCTGGGGCCTGTTTCAGAAAGGAGGTTCAAGCAACTCGGAGTTTAAACTTGAGCTCTGAGTTGATTGACCCAGAGATTAAGAACTCAGAGTTTTGGGTTTGAGAACAGCTGATCTGAGTAAGTTAATCAGCTCTGAGTGGACTAACACAGGGTTAAGCGTGTACACCGCCACTCTAAAAAGCCATCATCAATGGAGCGCAGATATTACGATTCACCATGGCAACAGCAGAAAAACTTGATATGCTCATGCAAACTTACAGCAAATATGAGCACATATTAAAAAAAAAAAAAAAGTAACACCACTGCATCGGCGAAACAGAGACAGGTAGCGTGGGGGAAACATAGCTGCTCAAGTTAATGCGCAAGTTTACATTTACAGTATTTAAATATTTCAGTATAATAGATAATAAGTAATGTGTGACATTTAAATTTTTAGGAAATGAAGACCAAATAAAGTGTTGTGACTTGTGTTTATGTTATGTTGTTGTTGTGGTGGTGATGAGTGTGCAGAAAGCGTGTCAGATCGAGGCACACTTTCCGTACAGCTCTGCATACAGTGGTCTTACTAATATCCTCCACATCCCCGATATTGTACAGAAAGCTTCCATTAGCAAAGAAACGTAAAGCTGCACATAGTATCTGCTCGGATGTAAGAGCACGGCCACGATGGGGGATATTAGTGATGTAAGGACGGATTAGATTATGGATATGTGTAATTGATGGCAATGAAAAACGCTAACGCTCAAACAAAAATGTACGGGGAAAAGACAAAAAAAATCCTTGCCCGACGTAAATGTAATTCTCTTCGAATTAATGCAGCCTCCTCATCTATGGGATCCTCCAAAAAAGGACAAGCCGTTCTCCTAACTGTCTCTGTTTGTGTCCAAAATGTGCCACGGTAACTGACTCTGAGTAATAGTTACCTCTCTTTCAGAAACAGGCTTGAGTTACCCTGCTTTTTCGGGTTTGACAAACCTGCCTTTTTGAAACAGAAAACTCTGACTTTCTCTTATCTCAGGGTTACCAAACTCTGAGTTTTCACTTAACCTGCTTTCTGAAACAGGCCCCTGGTTACATTAAAGTCTGTTAAACTTTGTTTCCTCATCTCGCTCTGTCTCTGTTAGAGCTGAAACACATGACCTCTGACTTGTGTCCAGACAAACACACATCTGTCTCTATCTGTGTGTGTGAGAGACCTCATCTACATCCATACATCACATATTACACACACATTGTGTATAAGGGCAGGTGTAGCTCAGTGGTTAAGGCATTGGACTACAGTTCGGAAGATCCCAGGTTCAAACCCCACAACCACCAAGTTGCCACTGTTGGACCCTTGAGCAAGGCCCTTAACTCAAGGCCCTCAATTGCTCAGATGTGTAATGAGATAAAAATGTAAGTCGCTCTGGATAAGAGCGTCTGCCAAATGCCTAAATGTATTTGGATTTTTATCACTGACAGATTGATTATTTGTGTGTGTGTGTGTGAGGATCACTGACTGTCTCTCACTTTTATAGAGTGTGGGGCAAACCCAGATGGACAACCTGCCCTCTAAGGTCATCCGCCCACAGCCAGGTGCGTGCGTGCATATAGTGTGTGTGTGTGTGTGTGTGTGTGTGTGCACACACATATGTGTATAAAATTATATGCTGTTAATCTGCCCTTCTCCTGTAGCCCTGGTGCAGAGACGGGTGCAATGTGGGTAAAATACAGGTGTGAAGTTTAGAACTTAAACGCCCAACTTATCACTTACCCCTCTGTTAGATAGCGACCTTCAGCTGACCTTTAGTTAGAGTTCTACAGTAATAAAGTCTCAGTGTTTTGTACTGAAACAGCCTTGTCCCTGATCTTTAACTGACACCAGGTGTTTCTACAGCCTCTTTATTAAGCAGGTGTTCAGAGAACTCGCTCTTGCTGCAGGTGTGTGATGAGAGTGTCAGGTGTACGCACCGTCACAAAGCAGCTTTACACAAGTAATTATTCTGGATATAAATTACACGCTGTTTGTCCCTGATGAGGAGACGGAGGTGATGTACTGAGGAAGAAACTTTGAGAAGCACCAGGTGATAGCAGACAGAGAGACTGTAACTCGGAGGTAGTTAACAAACATCTATTCACAAACATACTTGGCTAAATGCATAGGTGTTTAGTCTAGACTTAAACACTGAGGCTGTGTCTGAGTCCAGAACCTTAATTGGAAGACTATTCCATAACTTTGAGGCTTTGTAAGATCAGAAAGCTTATTTCTAGCTGCATGTGTTCCTAGTACAGAACTTCTATCTTATCAGAATTAAGCAGAAGGAAGTTAATTAACATCCAGTGTCTTTTGTCCTGCACACATTGCATGTGTGTCGTCAGCATAACAATGAAAACTAATACCATGCTAACAAATTATGTTGCCCAGAGGAAGTATGTAAATAGGAAAAAATCAGTGGGCCTAAAACTGAACCCTGTGGAACACCAAACTCCACTTTAGAACATGCTGAATACCATTCAAATCCATATAAATCTACAAACTGGTAACGATCAGTTAAATAGGATCTGAGCCACGAGAGGGCCGTTCTCTTAATTCCTACTACATTTCTAATCTGTGCAGGAGAATCACACCCCAGTTCAGATGTCATGTTCCTGTGTGTGTGTGTTAAAAGTGTGTTTCTGCTCGTCCTCAGGTCTGTGTGTGAAGACATTTGCTCTACCAGACAAACAGAAGGTGTTTGTGAATATCTGTCAATCAGCTGATGTTCCTCCCCCTCCACCCATTTTCCATGATGCATTGGTGGAGCTGCTGGAGTCAGATGATCCTACAGGATATAAAGTTCCCATGAGTCTCGGCGAGGCGCACACTGAGATGGACAACAGTGAGTGTTTCCTGTTTAGTCTCCTCATTCTATCTGTGGGGTTGTTTTAGGCCTTGTTCACACGGGCGTTAAATTTTTGGATAAATGAACGAGCTCTGAACGTCCTATACGTTTATGTTGCATTTTGTAGTGCCGCTCGATTGACTTCTACACTGGCGTTCGTTTGTCTCTGTCTAACGACAGCCTGCAGCCCAAATTGTAGTTTGTGTGTTTAACCTGTAGGGGGCAGTGTGTCGGGAACTGGATATGAAAGCCCTGGTCATTTTATTTGAGGTGCCTCCTTTTAATATGGACCATTTTGCTATATTATCTTATTGTTTTAAAAATTCTAATTAAATTATTATATTTGTATATAATATATAAAAATATTTTTGAAAATAATACGGCGACGTAGGGAGAGAAAAAAATCACAGCCGCTACTGGGTTCAGCCTCTGACTGCACAACGTCGGATTAAAGGAAGTTTTTTGTGGTTTATGAAGAAATGCGAACATTTCCGCGCAAGTTAAATTTTTTATGCATTTTATTTTTGCCTATTTATTTCCCTGTGTACAGCATGTAGGATCATGGGATATATCTGGTCCTCCGAAGCGTAAAATGGACGCGGAGAAAATGAACTAGACGTAGTTTCCTTGCGTTCGTTGGGATTTGAACGCCAAGAAAAAGCTGCATGCAACGTTTTTTTAACACTGTATAAACGCGCAGCCGGACAAACGCACGTCACCAAAGCCCGTGTGAACTCTCTCACTGACTCCTGTGTGTAGAAACCGTCTGCGCTTCATCACCGGTCACCGGACGCTACGAACGGCAGAAATACAGTTGATTTTAACGCCCGTGTGAACAAGGCCTTACTCTTTATGGTGTGTGTGTGTGTGTGTGTGTGTTTGTGTGAAATTCTTTTCAGGTTCAAACAGCTGCATAGTTTATGATGTCGTCATTAATGTGGAGTTCTTCCAGAAATGTCAGGTGTGTGTCTATGTTTATTATTATTATTATTATTAATTAATGTGTGTAGTAGTAATAATAATAATAATAATACTGTGTGTGTGTCACAGAAGGATTCATTATTCCAGCAGTTTGTGATCGCAGTGTCACTGGAGGGACTGGAGAATAAATACAAGTTGCAATTAAATAGAGGTGTGTGTCTCTCCCTCTCTCTCTAACACACACACACACACACACACACACACACACACACACACACACATCTGAAGGTGTTCCTAGAGAGAATGAGATCTCATTTTAGAACCCTGATGATGCCACAGATCTCTCAGGGTGGGAGGGGCATACTCTCTCATCTGTCAATCACACCACCGCTAGCCAATCACGTGGTGTCTGCGTGCTGTATGTGTATGAGGAAATGTGTGGACTGTGATCTCTGCCGTGTGTGTGTGTTACTCTGATTCTGATCGTGTTCAGCAGGTCTGATGATCAATAACGCTCCTGTTTTTGTTCTTTTTAGACATAAAGATTTTGAAAAACAGGAAGTTCATGGGCTCACTGACAGAGCAGAACATCCGCACCAGAAGCAAACCCATCATTCAGGAGATCAGCTCTCAGTATGTGTTTTTATATATATATACTGTATATTTGTATATACGTGTGTGTGTGTGTTACACTCCCCTTCACTTCAAAGTATTGGAACATCTAGGCTAATTCTGTTGACTTTGAAAAAAAGAACTTCCTAATGTTTGTATGTGGACTTACAGCTTACAACATGGCGCCAGTAGGCCAGCTTAGTTTTATCTAAACAAAAAATGTAGAACAGAGATGTGGTGTGAGTAGCCGAGGTGGGGGCGGGGCTCTGCCCGATATGCGCCGGGGATGTTTGTGTAAACACGATCCAGTGTGTTTTTCCTTCTCGTTGCAAAGTCCACATACTGATGGAATTTAGGAAGCACTGACTTGAGATTTGCATGGTTGAAATCTCCAGCAACAATAAATTTTCACACGTTTTCTAGCACCAGAGAGATGCTAAGAGGATAGCTGTCACTTTACCATGACAAAATGTGCTGACCGACAGGAGATGTTCCTACATTACATTTAGGCATTTGGCAGATGCTCTTATCCAGAGCGACTTACATTTTAATCTCATTACACATCTGAGAAGTTGAGGCCTTACCACAACCACCCAGTGGCAACCTCTGGCACAACCACCAGTGGCAACCTGGTGGTTGTGGGGTTTGAACCTGAAACCTTCCGAACCGTAGTCCAATGCCTTAACCACTGAGCTACACCTGCCTCCCCTACATCAACTTGTGTAGACTGTAAGAACTCTACAGCCACTGTTCGATAGAAAAGTAAACTTTTTTTTTTCAAGAATTGTTCTTAAAGGACATTGTTTTTCTACACTGGAGCAAAATGGCGCCTACATGAGTGTGGTGTGCAGTGTGTTGCAGTAGTGTGGTGGTCTTGTGGTTAGGATTCGGCGCTTTCACGTGGGAGACCCGGGTTCGAATCCTGCTTAAGGCACATGCTTTTTTTGCACTACATATTTATAAAGTTTTTCTAAAGTTCGTTTAGTAACGAGGCGAGTGCGCTATGCTTCGATAAGCTTTTCTGACATAAGGAGAGACTCAGTCACACACACACACACACAATGCTTCGCGTGTATGTTGTCCTATTCCCGACATCTATATGACTCAGTCACACACACACACACGCACACACACACACACACACACACACATACACGTTGTCTGTCAGAAAGGTCTCTGTTTATTAACAGCAAAAGATCGGTATAAATATGTTTGACTAAACGCCTGTGCTATAGACATATGTTACTACAAATTAACCATTGTAAATGTCCTGGTGAGATCCCGAAAAAATCAATGCTTCGCGTGTATAAGGTCGCGGGTTGAATAGCCGGCATTTCCAAGCGGCAGCCATTAATCCTCCGTGGTCTAGTGGTTAGGATACGGCGCTCTCAGCGCAGCAACTCGAGTTCAATTCCCGGTCTGGGAAGTCAAAAAAGTTTTACAACCAGATTCACATGTAAAATTTTATATACATATGCATAATAAAAGTATTACAAAATATAGGGGAAATATATATATATATATATATATATATATATATATATATATATATATATACAGTGGTGTGAAAAACTATTTGCCCCCTTCCTGATTTCTTATTCTTTTGCATGTTTGTCACACTTAAATGTTTCTGCTCATCAAAAACCGTTAACTATTAGTCAAAGATAACATAATTGAACACAAAATGCAGTTTTTAAATGAAGGTTTACATTATTAAGGGAGAAAAAAGACTCCAAATCTACATGGCCCTGTGTGAAAAAGTGATTGCCCCCCTTGTTAAAAAATAACGTAACTGTGGTTTATCACACCTGAGTTCAATTTCTGTAGTCACCCCCAGGCCTGATTACTGCCACACCTGTTTCAATCAAGAAATCACTTAAATAGGAGCTACCTGACACAGAGAAGTAGACCAAAAGCACCTCAAAAGCTAGACATCATGCCAAGATCCAAAGAAATTCAGGAACAAATGAGAACAAAAGTAATTGAGATCTATCAGTCTGGTAAAGGTTATAAAGCCATTTCTAAAGCTTTGGGACTCCAGCGAACCACAGTGAGAGCCATTATCCACAAATGGCAAAAACATGGAACAGTGGTGAACCTTCCCAGGAGTGGCCGGCCGACCGAAATTACCCCAAGAGCGCTGAGACGACTCATTCGAGAGGCCACAAAAGACCCCAGGACAACATCTAAAGAACTGCAGGCCTCACTTGCCTCAATTAAGGTCAGTGTTCACGACTCCACCATAAGAAAGAGACTGGGCAAAAACGGCCTGCATGGCAGATTTCCAAGGCGCAAACCACTTTTAAGCAAAAAGAACATTAAGGCTCGTCTCAATTTTGCTAAAAAACATCTCAATGATTGCCAAGACTTTTGTCTCGTCGGTCCACAAGGTATTTTCCCAAAAGTTGAACTTTTTGGAAGGTGCGTGTCCCGTTACATCTGGCGTAAAAGTAACACAGCATTTCAGAAAAAGAACATCATACCAACAGTAAAATATGGTGGTGGTAGTGTGATGGTCTGGGGTTGTTTTGCTGCTTCAGGACCTGGAAGGCTTGCTGTGATAGATGGAACCATGAATTCTACTGTCTACCAAAAAATCGTGAAGGAGAATGTCCGGCCATCTGTTCGTCAACTCAAGCTGAAGCGATCTTGGGTGCTGCAGCAGGACAATGACCCAAAACACACCAGCAAATCCACCTCTGAATGGCTGAAGAAAAACAAAATGAAGACTTTGGAGTGGCCTAGTCAAAGTCCTGACCTGAATCCTATTGAGATATTGTGGCATGAACTTAAAAAAGCGGTTCATGCTAGAAAACCCTCAAATAAAGCTGAATTACAACAATTCTGCAAAGATGAGTGGGCCAAAATTCCTCCAGAGCGCTGTAAAAGACTCGTTGCAAGTTATCGCAAACGCTTGATTGCAGTTATTGCTGCTAAGGGTGGCCCAACCAGTTATTAGGTTCAGGGGGCAATTACTTTTTCACACAGGGCCATGTAGGTTTGGATTTTCTTTCTCCCTAAAGAATAAAACCCCTCATTTAAAAACTGCATTTTGTGTTTACTTGTGTTATCTTTGACTAATAGTTAAATGTGTTTGATGATCAGAAACATTTTGTGTGACAAACATGCAAAAGAATAAGAAATCAGGAGGGGGGCAAATAGTTTTTCACACCACGGTATACATATATATATATATATATATATTTCCCCCCCCCCCTATATTTTGTAAGATTTTTATTATGCCCTCATTTGTACATTGTATATTTGTACAACTATTTTACTCATTAAATTTATTTTCTTTAGTATTTCTTTTTATTGATATTTATTCCTTACGTATAAGCTTTTATTTTATTTTTAAGGTCACTGGCGGTCGTGTAAGCATTTCACTGCATATCATACTGTGTATGACTGTGTATGTGACAAATAAAATTTGAATTTGAATCAAAGGAGAGGAAGATAAGTGGAAGGAGACAGAGAGAGAGGGAGAGAGAGAGAGAGAGAGAGAGAGAGAGGGAGAGAGAGAGAGAGAGACAGAGTATGGGAAGGTGAGCGTGAATGAACAGATGCAAGAGGAGACAGGAAGATAGCAGCAGGGAAGATTTAACACGTTAATATCAGATCTATGAGGAAGAGAGCAAGAGAGTAGAAATAACTCCTTTATATATAAAATAATTCTAACATCATGTAAAATTATTTTTAACTGTTTTTTAAATATTTTTAACTGTTGTCAAAGCTATACCCCACTTGTATTGTGAAGACACGCCCCACAGAACTGGGGGGCGGGTTCAGTAGAGGTCATTAACATTTAAAGGAGCATGTACTGAAACAGGTTGCTGAGAACAGAGCTACTTTTTACCAGGTAAAAGTCATGTTTTTTTTACACAACAATTGAGAATTTTTAATTAAAGTATATTACAAACTTTTCATTAGGACCCTAAAGAATCATATTAACTTATGCAAAATTGAGCCTGTGTGTCCACTTTAAGAATTAAACGGCAGCTGTACTGACCTCCTAAGGAGGCTGTAGAAAACTATGATCCCCATCACGAATGTCTGACATCTTAGGAACCGGGAGATATTAGATTTCAGATATTAGATTTCAGATGAATGTTCCGGAAGCAGCCATGTGAGCCCAAGCCGTGACTCTACCACCACCACGCTTCACACATCAGCTCGTACGGATCAGGAGTTATTAGTTGTTCAGTGATGGGGATTTCCGTGTAAACTATTCTTCACTGTTCCAGTCCTGAAGATATCAAAGGAATTTGACTTCTCCAGTGCCTTCAACACCATTCACCCAGCAGTACTGGGGGGGGGGAAACCGAAGAACATCCACATAGACACTTCCTTGGTTTCCTGGATCATGGACTATTTGACCTGCCGTCCTCAGTATGTCCGACTTCAGAACTGTGTGTCTGAGACCGTGATCTGCAGCACCGGCGCTCCTCAGGGGACGGTACTGTCTCCTTTTCTTTTCACCCTCTATACATCCGACTTTAGACATCACTCAGAGTCATGCCATCTGCAGAAGTTCCCTGACAACTCTGTGGTTGTTGGATGTACAAAGGATTGTGACATCTCTGAGTACCTGTCTGTATAGACGACTTCAGATAGAAACAGACTGGACAAAGTAATTAAAAGGCCGGATCTGTGCTAGCGATGGAGCTCGACTATGTGGATGTAGTAGCGAAGTGGAGGATTCTGTCCAATGTACGATATGTCTTGAACAGTCCTTCTCACCTGCTCTTCAGT
This sequence comes from Channallabes apus, assembly GCA_030522415.1. Taxonomy (NCBI): domain Eukaryota; kingdom Metazoa; phylum Chordata; class Actinopteri; order Siluriformes; family Clariidae; genus Channallabes; species Channallabes apus. The sequence continues at coordinate 35,411,046 of CM060121.1, forward strand.
GTTCTCTCCGACCAGAGGAGCAAATTCAACCAGAGACTGATTACCACCACACACACACACACACACTTAACACACAGGAGATCTCTTCTCTGTAACATGGACACTATAGAGAGAGCCGCCGATAGTAACAATAATACTGTACAATATTATACCTGGACAATTTGTGTAAAATCTACCAATGCTCTTGGAACAAACCACTGTTCAAGTGCAATCTCTGATTTACTCATAAAACTGGTGCAAATCCTTTTCCTTATTCCCTCATGTGCAATATCTGTATATAGAATTATGTTTAGTGTGCAACTAGGGATTTACATTTTGTCTAATTTATTACACTTTTCCTTTCCTCCTGGAAAATGACTGTAGGCAAACCATCCTAATGTGTTTTACACACACACACACACACACACACACACACACACACACACACGCACGCATAGTAATCTCATGGTGATATTTTTGCTCTTGGTGTCTTTTTCAACCGCTGGACTGCGACCCTTCACCCCACGCTAAACACCCGACGCTAAACACCCGACGCTAAACACCCGACGCTAAACACCCGACGCTAAACACTCGACGCTAAACACCCCACGCTAAACACCCCACGCTAAACACCCCACGCTAATAAAAGGTGCCATGTGCTAAGTTTAAATGTCTCTGAGCTAACTACTCCCAGGAGGCTTTATTATTATTATTATTATTATTATTGTTTGTGTGTGTAAATGAATAATGATCAGTGAGGTTATCAGAGAGTGTGTACACACACACACACACACACTTTTGACATGTATTACTGAGTAACTCTGCAGGTTTCCTTTTACAGAAGTGCATTGAGTACATTTATAAATGATTATATATATATATGTGTGTGTGTGTCACAGGGAGGCTCAGTCACAGCTGGTCACAGTAAGGAGGTGAGCTTTATTATTAATGTGTGTGTGTGTGTGTGTGTGTGTGTTCAGCTGTTAAATAGTAAAGTGTGTGTCTCTTCTCAGACCGAACGTCTGTTTAGTGGTGGAGCCCCCTGTTGGTCAGGTGGAGTATTTGATTGCGGAGGTGCGGCTGCCTGGTGTGGTAAGTTCAATTTTATTTATATAGCACTTTTAACGATGGTCATTGTCTCAAAGCAGCTTCACACAAATGAAAAAGATTTTTTTAGAAAAGAAAATATTTGGAAGTGTGTATGTGTGAGAAAAATGTGTCTAGGTAATAATGAGACGAATGAATGAAATGACCTGATGTTGGAATCTGCTTGGGATTGGGTCTAACAGGCACGTTGTTGATTTAGCCGAGGTGATGAGTTTATACAGCTCTTCCTGTCCTATACCTGTAAAGCAGTGAAAATCTAAATGTGAAGCTATAGGCTGAACTGGATCGTGAGATACTATTAGAGGTTGAACCTCCATTATTTTCTTCCTGATATTATTGATTTTTTCATTAAAGAAGTCCATAAAGTCTTCACTTCTAAACTGTGATGGGATACTCTCTGCGGGCATCTTAGGTTTTGTTAGGCGAGCCACTGTACTAAATAAGAACCTGGGATTGTTTTGGTTTCTTGCTATCAGTTGGCTAAGATGCTCAGTCCTAGCAGTTTTTAGAGCCTGTCTATAGCTGCACATACTGTCTTTATACGCAATTCGAAAAACTTCTAATTTAGTTTTCCTCCATTTTCGCTCGAGGTTACGGGTTGCTCTCTTTAGGGCGCGAGTATGACTGTTGTACCACGGTGCCAATGTTTTATCTCTGACTTTTTTTAATCTGATGGGAGCAACAGTGTCTAATGTACTGGTAAAAATAGTGCCCATGCTGCTAGTCACTTCATCTAGATCATCTGCATTTAGGGGTCTAATAAGAAATTGGGACAGATCCGGCAGATTACTTGTGAATCTGTCTTTAGTAGTGGGATTCATATTTCTAACAGATTGATAACGTGGGGAGACACAGCTAATCTGTAAGTGACTACAGACACACACACACACACACACACACACACACACACACACACACACGTAATCTCAGCATCACTCTCCCTCCTTCTCTCTTTCAGTCCTCTGTCCGGTCTTTGGTGCTGGATTTAGGAGAGGACCGGTTGGTGCTGCACGCTCGTCCCTCTCTCTATCACCTGGACATTTTCCTGCCGTTCCTCATCGATCAGGAGAACAGCGGAGCTCAGTACAACACTGACACACAGGTAAAACACACACACACACACACACACACACACACACACAGTGTGCACATTTTATGAAAACAGCAGTGACATTTCTTTTTCTTTGTTTCAGGTCCTCACAGTGACCATGCCTGTAATCTCGTCCTAAACTGAGGCCTTGTTTATTTCCAATAAAGCATTTCTATTTTGTAAGACGAGTCTTATGTGCATTCTGTTTGTAATACATTTCATGCTTTGTATATTAGGAATATTATTTTAATTCCAGAACATCATTCCTGCGTCAGTCCTGTTCCCCATAGTTACACAGCGCTGTGTGTGATGAAGCTGATTGGTGATGTGTGTTTGGGGTGGAGTCTGTCTGCATGGAGTCCGTCAGTGTTTAAATCTCTGAGACTTTGTGTTTCTCGGTTATGTAAATCCCTCATCAGTGAGGAGAGAGAGAGTGCTGCGCTGATCCACCAGGAACCACCACCGGGAGACCGATACTGCTCAGGGCGTTCAGGCCGTCTCCAGAGTGTTTAACCCTGACCCCTGACCCTGAGTGTGTTTACCAGAACAGGGAACCCATCCTCATCTGGGTGATCACAGATAGCAGGGATTGATCTGCACTCATACTGTGTGTTAGGAGGCTGGAAGTTCAGTATAACAGGAGATGTGGAGAAGTTCATATGGAGTCCAGTTGGTTATTGGAGGATCAGGTAGACTGTAGGAAACTCCAGTCCTGAACTATCGAGCGACTGCAGTCACGAGTCCTCAGAGAAACAGCTGTCTGTATCAGCCGAGGACAGAACCGTCTTCATGGTGAAGTGGAACCGTCCCCAGTCACCACACGCATCCCAGACAGACCACACGGGGGGACACCAGAGGACACCAGGGGACAGAGGGGGTCTGGATCACTGGCAGCTCAGGAGAGACAGGTGTAGTGAGAGAGAGAGGAAGAGGGAAAGAGATGGAGAGATAACCGTTCGGTCTGATCACAGTCACACAGTGTATAAGGTGAATGTGCAGAGTGCACGCAAGGACTCCGGCAGGACTAACCATGGATTACATAAGGATTCAATAATCTCAATACGACACTTTAAACACCCGACACAGTGGTTTCACAGAAATCCAGATGTTGATTTAGATCTCTAAAGACCAAGTTAGAGGCTACAGGTGTGAGGAGAAACCCCAAGAGATGTCATCAGCAGGAAACCCAGAGAGGAACCAGACACGAAAAGGGATCCAGTGGTGAAACCCTGAACAGTGCAGTTATAAATCATTACTCATCCACAGCTGTGTGTCATAAATCCAAGCAGATCTGAGTGTGTGTTCTCACAGACTTCTCAAAGTATCACTGGACCTTCTGCTGGATCCAGCAGGAACAGGAAGACGTCTTCATCTGACGTCGACTCTGTCTCACCACCAGACTAGAGTTCTGCTTTTAACACTCCAGAGAGAGAATCATTCCAAAACGGTTTTAATGGACTTTAACATTCGCACACTGCAGATGGCAACTGATTTCATCAAGGACACTGCAGTACTGTGAATCTTTTTTTTCCCTGTAGTCGAGCTTGTTAGGACGTTGGGGTCAGAGGTCAGGCCGTGGCACCCCTTCAGCAGGCAGGGGTAAGGGCAGTGGGTGGCAGTGCCGGAGCTTTAACCCCTGACCTTCTGACCTAAAAGGTCCTATATCTGACTTTCTCTTACTAGTGAACACTGTGTGTGTGTGTGTGTGTGTGTGTGTGTGTGTGTGTGTGTGTGTGTGTGTGTGTGTGTGTGTGAAGCTGAAATTAGATAATGTTTTTTTTACCTCCACAAAAGCAGAGCTGGAGGTGCCATGAGCCAGATTTCACAATTTCTTTGACTATTTTTCTTGCTGAAGAATGACAGTGAAAACATTCTAATTAATGACACATGGAGGAAATAACGCAAATGTGTAAATGAATAATTTATTTTTCTGAAACTAAAATGTTTAGTTTTATAAATAAAAAACAGTTTTATACTTTTGATACTTCACTCTCTGTGTTCACTCTCTGCGTTCTCTCGCCCACATTCCTGGAGTGATTTTGAACGAGTCTTGGAGGAGTTCCTGTAGAGGTTCCTCACATGTTGGCTGTCTGTAGTGTTCAAAGCCTCATCAGGGGAACACTGGCTGCTCTGAACAATCTAAAAAATGACATCTCTTTGTTTTTAGAGCCAAAGCAATATAACATCAGCCCCATGTCGTCATAGTGAGAGCCCTCTAGTTCTCCTAAAGACTCTTTGTTTTTCAAGCATCTGAGGCTTTTAGGGGTCTTAACATGCTCAAAAAATGAAAATTGGCAGACAGGTTGGAATCTGCTGCCATTAGGATACCTGAGAGTCTGGGCCCTGGGCGTGGCACACATGAGATTTTGCTGCATGGCTCACACACCCTTGCAGATGTACATGTGAAACCCGACACATTCAGAGGAGATTCTAGTGGGGGTTGGATTGGTTCTCTCACAACATCATTTGGCTAAATACAGTGGTGTGAAAAAATATTTGCCCCCCCTCGTGATTTCTTATTCTTTTGCATGTTTGTCACACAAAATGTTTCTGATCATCAAACACATTTAACTATTAGTCAAAGATAACACAAGTAAACACAAAATGCAGTTTTTAAATGAGGGGTTTTATTATTTAGGGAGAAAAAAAATCCAAACCTACATGGCCCTGTGTGAAAAAGTAATTGCCCCCTGAACCTAATAACTGGTTGGGCCACCCTTAGCAGCAATAACTGCAATCAAGCGTTTGCGATAACTTGCAACGAGTCTTTTACAGCGCTCTGGAGGAATTTTGGCCCACTCATCTTTGCAGAATTGTTGTAATTCAGTTTTATTTGAGGGTTTTCTAGCATGAACCGCCTTTTTAAGGTCATGCCACAACATCTCAATAGGATTCAGGTCAGGACTTTGACTAGGCCACTCCAAAGTCTTCATTTTGTTTTTCTTCAGCCATTCAGAGGTGGATTTGCTGGTGTGTTTTGGGTCATTGTCCTGCTGCAGCACCCAAGATCGCTTCAGCTTGAGTTGACGAACAGATGGCCGGACATTCTCCTTCAGGATTTTTTGGTAGACAGTAGAATTCATGGTTCCATCTATCACAGCAAGCCTTCCAGGTCCTGAAGCAGCAAAACAACCCCAGACCATCACACTACCACCACCATATTTTACTGTTGGTATGATGTTCTTTTTCTGAAATGCTGTGTTACTTTTACGCCAGATGTAACGGGACACGCACCTTCCAAAAAGTTCAACTTTTGTCTCGTCGGTCCACAAGGTATTTTCCCAAAAGTCTTGGCAATCATTGAGATGTTTTTTTAGCAAAATTGAGACGAGCCTTAATGTTCTTTTTGCTTAAGTGGTTTGCGCCTTGGAAATCTGCCATGCAGGCCGTTTTTGCCCAGTCTCTTTCTTATGGTGGAGTCGTGAACACTGACCTTAATTGAGGCAAGTGAGGCCTGCAGTTCTTTAGATGTTGTCCTGGGGTCTTTTGTGGCCTCTCGGATGAGTTGTCTCTGCGCTCTTGGGGTAATTTTGGTCGGCCGGCCACTCCTGGGAAGGTTCACCACTGTTCCATGTTTTTGCCATTTGTGGATAATGGCTCTCACTGTGGTTCACTGGAGTCCCAAAGCTTTAGAAATGGCTTTATAACCTTTACCAGACTGATAGATCTCAATTACTTTTGTTCTCATTTGTTCCTGAATTTCTTTGGATCTTGGCATGATATCTAGCTTTTGAGGTGCTTTTGGTCTACTTCTCTGTGTCAGGTAGCTCCTATTTAAGTGATTTCTTGATTGAAACAGGTGTGGCAGTAATCAGGCCTGGGGGTGACTACAGAAATTGAACTCAGGTGTAATAAACCACAGTTAAGTTATTTTTTAACAAGGGGGGCAATCACTTTTTCACACAGGGCCATGTAGATTTGGAGTTTTTTTTTTCCCTTAATAACGTAAACCTTCATTTAAAAACTGCATTTTGTGTTCAATTATGTTATCTTTGACTAATAGTTAACGGTTTTTGATGAGCAGAAACATTTAAGTGTGACAAACATGCAAAAGAATAAGAAATCAGGAAGGGGGCAAATAGTTTTTCACACCACTGTATACTGGATCAGAGCGCCGTCACTCACTGCTTGAGCCCTGAAAGCGAATCACAGTTCTGCGAATTTCTAAATGGAGGACAGAGATGCAGACCATGACTCAGCCACGATGCGTCACACTGTTTATGGTGTGTATACAGTCCATTCTAAATTTGGTAATATTGACCTGATAGCATGTTCGTATTTAGTCTGATTGCTTTTTTTTTTTTTTTTTTTTTTTTTTTTTGCGTCATGCTGTTTTTGTCTTGTCATTTGTATTTTTTGTTCTGGAAGCTCCGTCACTAAAACAAATTCCTTGTACGTGCAAGCGTACTTGGCAATAAAACTCTTTCTGATTCTGATTCTGATTCACAGGACTGATCAGGAGTGACCGGCAGACTGCAAGGACCAGCTCCAGCTGGATTCAGCTTTATGATGGTTGGAGCTACACATGCTGCTCCTGTGCTTCCAGTGATCCAGACCTCATCTGCCCTCTGCACCTACTGACTCGTCCCTATGCTGAACTGGTCTTCATGTCAATTTAAATAATTTCTGTCATATTGAATTTTCACCTGCACAACACACAAGATGTTATATCATTTCTATCTGTTATCGCCCAAATGAGGATGGGTTCCCTGTTGAGTCTGGTTCCTCTCAAGGTTTCTTCCTAATGCCATCTCAGGGAGTTTTTCCTTGCCACCGTCGCCGTCACCCTTGGCTTGCTCATCAGAGAAATTTCATTCATTCGTCTCATTATTATTATTATCTGCACATTTTTCTCACACATCCACACTTCCAATTATTTTTCTTTTCAAATTTTCTTTTTATTTTTGTGAAGCTGCTTTGAGACAATAACCATTGTTAAAAGTGCTATATAAATAAAATTGAATTGAATACAGATGATTTAGCAGCAGTGCTCACCACCACATAAACAGTAAATAGATAAGTGTTACTTTATCAGTAGTTTTTTGTGCTGTGTCAGCACCAGCTGTACCTCAAGGCCTGGTGTTTTCAGCTTGTACGTCTGCACATCTCATTCTCATGAACAATATCACAGGACGGCCTTCAGTGTATTCCTTAAGGCAGTGGTTCTCAAACTTTTTCTGTCATTCCCCACTTAAGGGGGTGAGCGAATTTTCAAGCCCCACTTGTCAACAAAATAATAACGAAATCGGCCAAGTTTACTGTTTATTGAAATATCAATTTCTAAACCAATAAGATCAAACAACACCAAGTTAAAAACAGATAAAATACACGTGCAATTGTTATAAAAGGCTTACGTTGTCACTTATCTTTGCATAACTGACCCCATGTTTATTAGCTGCTCAGCAATCGTTTGTAGTTTTTTGGCCAATTCTGTATGCAACTTTGAATGAAGCCATTTGTGCTTTGTTGTCCACTGATTCAGATGTTACCATGTGATTATCCTGATGTCTGTATTCTGCCAGCTTTCTTTCAAAGACGTCCAGTGGTTTATTAACGTGACTGGAGTGTGTTGTCTCTAAGTGTCTTCCTAATTTGTTGGGTCTCATGCGGTCTGCTGCCAGCGGTTTAAGACACAAAACACACACGGGTCTCTCTTCTGCCCCCACCATCACCAACATGAATCCAAACTCATAGGCTTCATTAGGGGTGGGTGATATAACCAAAATCTTCTATCACAGGAGAAGCGATTTTCTACCTCGATAACGATATATATCACAATATAGCAATTTGTATCTGAAAATGCATAAATAAAAATTTAAACACAAAGAAACTGTTTTACATAATTTTATTTTTTTATGTAATTTTATTTAAACTGTGAATTGCTGAGGTTTGCCGCATTTTTTTACTTTGGCCATATTCGATTTGTATTTCAGATGATAGAAAAGGTTTGACGTGTTTCCACCACTTGTTCAAACAGTGCACTTGCGTACCTTCCAAATCACGTTCATCTCATTCGTATCACTTTTCTTCTACCCGAACCAATTCCACAACACAGACGAGGCAGCTTTTCTCTTTACAATCTCCTCGTTGTTGGTTTCGTCACATGTAAGTAAACTCACTGCTGCTGCAGCATCTTCTTCCATTGTCGAAGTGTATGTGAAGCCAAACACATCAAAAGTGGGACGAAACCGCGGCACCCGATTGAACCAAATATCTGCGTAAATACAGCGCAGCGCGACTATCTGGATAGCGCAGTGATGATCTGGTTTATTTGCGCAGCCCGGTGGATCGCGCAGCGCCGCTCGAATCACAAACCTGCGCGACTCACTGTGTTTTATTTAAAAACTATTTATTTAAAATGTCAGGACTGTTTAATATTGTTTCCGCCTTGTCATGCCTGTTTTGTACGTGCGCACAGAGGTGGAAAGTAACGAATTACATTTACTCGCGTTACTGTAATTGAGTAGCTTTTTTGTGTATTTCTACTTTTTAAAGTAGTTTTAAAATCTGTAATTTTACTTTTACTTAAGTACGTTTTGTTTGAAGTATTGTAATTCGCTACATTTTAAATCATATTCGCTACTGAGTAAAAAATAAATGAATAAAAATGCTAAAATAATGAAAATATTATGCTTTGTATAAATGCTCCGTTGCGCCGCGTGTGTGTATCATGTCCTGGTCGTGCGCCGCTCCAGACTCCACTCCAGGTTTTCTGACATCGGCATCTTCCTGACCTTCCACACGGTCGCTTCCGCCCTGAGTGACGTCATCGACTAGCGCGACCATTTATAAACCGGAGAGAGACGCGGGAAAGATGAAAGAGGTTGTGATTTTGGCGTTTTGATATTTGGTTGTGTATTCCGGTTTTGACTTTTTGCCTCCAATTGACTTTGATTATTGCTTTGTCCCTTTGGTTTGGTTGGTCTTTGTATATATTTGTAGATAATTTCACTGTTTTTGGTTTAGGGAGTCCGGGAAGGTACCTGTATTTTTGTTTCTGGGGTTTTTTTGTTGTTGTTTCTTTTTGCAGGTAATCTAGCTACTAAATATAAATACCATTTTGTTTGTTATTTTGGTCTGGGTCCACCCTGAATCTGATCCTCCTCCTCCTCCTGGTGTGTGTGTTTGTATATACAAACCTCATTATTTCATCAGTTAATGATTGGATCTAGTTCTTTCTGCCATATACCACCATTTCCATACAGTTTAAAATAGAACCCTGAACCATTCTTTTGCTCTATGGCCCTAGACTGGGAC